>CM068368.1:573173057-573738057 GCA_034769895.1 Magicicada septendecula | reverse complement strand
GGATCAGCGCTGCCTTCGTCACCTGCCAAAAAGTCCATATCTTTTATTGGCAATTTGTTTGCTTGCCGTACAATCTTCATCTTCGTGAATACCGAAAGCATACGGTTTTCAGCACGTGCTGTCACCTTTTTATAAAAGATCTTTCTTATGTGGTATTGAAACTATTGTCCAACCTTGTTAGATCGAGAAAATTAAGTTTATTTTATAATTCAACCTCGTGGGTAAATTGTATGCCTTCCCGTTGTCCGTCTGTAAATATTTCATTCGGTTAGCAGTTAGTAGTGGGTGTGCGTTAATTATTTTATGCTGAGTATAACACCGGTCAATGACCATTGGGTTAAGCTGTTGTTGTACGTTACTAAAATCATAGCAAATATTTTCATTCTAAGCATGTATTACTGTTTAGTAATAATTACAACCCAACAAAGGATACATAGTTTGATGCTTTATAAGTTTGTGTACATAGGTTGTATATTGCAAGCCTGAAATTATTATTTAAATCTGTTATCTGTTTTTGTATGAAGGTCATCTATAAATATCAGGTCAGTGCGACACAACGTGTAACAAACCTAATTGGATTTGCATTGAACCTAACGTGTTACAGGATTGCTTTCAACCCAATGTGTGCGGGCGTTGCGTGTGTGTGGGGTTACGTTGTGTGTGTGTGTGTGTGTGTGTGTGTGTGTGTGTGTGTATGCGAAAATAAACTTAATTTTCTCGATCTAACAAACAAGGTTGGACAATAGTTTTCAATACCTCATAAGAAAGATCTAATATATAAAAAGGTGACAGCACGTAGCAGTCATTGACCTGATTGTGTGTAAGTGTGCGTGAAGTTAACATGGTTTAGGCAAAATACAAACGTAAAGAAACAATTTGATATGTGACAAGATTCATAATTTTAGCTATATACGAAATACTTTCGTATCGCTAATTTCTTAAGATATAATCGTTGAGAAAGCTTTCTAGAACAGACAATGACTTCTTGAGTTAAGCTGTTGTTGTAATCATATGAAAATTCATAATGTTTACCGGTTCGTTTGTTTTCCTAATTTGACTAATGTATGAAAATAAAAACATTCCAACACAGACAATGACCCCCTCGGGTATATGTCTTACATCAACTTTCAAACGTGTACGCAAGCTACCCTACCGTCGTATGTTATATATACACAAGAAGACTTGTCACAATTTCTCATTTGCATGATACACTGCACTCATCGTGAAATCGACTATTGTTGTGTATATAACAACATTTAAGAGGTAAGTAAAAAGATTTGAATATGTTAATAAGTGAACATAATTTTATTGAATATACAGATTTTATTTAAATTGAGCTTATAGTCGTCTATTTTTGATTTTTGGGTCTGTTGCCTAATGAAGCACTTGTGCTTAGGTCGGTTACTAATGTCTCTCGATAAGAACGGGGTTTTTGTTGGGTAGGATGTTTGATGGGGTTTGACGGATATTTTTTGATGTGTCTGCGGATTTCCAATTCTAAGCATTCAAAATACGCTGTCCTGTTTTTTAAAATTTATTCAGGTATTAATCTGTTTTGTTTAAACGTTTGATCTATGTACGTGACCATACGTACTTGTTTTCGTAATGTTTGTTATAATACCTTTTCATGTTCTAGATTTGTGGTATGTGCTGTGTGTGTGTGTGTGTGTGTGTGTGTATGTGTATGTTGAAAGCCTTATGTGTATATATAGCACATAATATATATGATAATGAAGCAGGTACTGTTATTATTATTATTATTATTATTATAGGAACAAGAAGATGATGAATTCTTATCAGAACATTGAATGGTTAACTGTATCCAAACATACTGTCAGTAAACGAGAGGGAGACGAGCAGATGAATATGTGTACTTCTCAGAACATTGAATTTAAATCGTTAATTGTACCCAAAAACACTGCTAGTACATGCGAGGGTGATGAGGTGAAGACTATCTACAAAAATTTCAAGAAATTCCGTAAAGTATGTCTTTTCTCTTATTTGTCAATCGTAGACAATTATACAGTATTTTAAATTAGAATATTTTAAAATTATGTATAGGCCTATGTCAACAATCACCCCCATTCTCCCTCTACCTCGTATTGCTTCAACTAATTCACATATACAATGATACACACGCGCACGGACATGCACACACACACGCGCTCACATACACAATCATGTTCACTCAAATAATTGATCTGTTGTGTTTGATATTTCTTTGTATTCATACACAGTCTTGATGATAACAATAAATATGTCTTTTCTCTTATTTGTCAATCGTGGACAATTATACAGTATTTTAAATTAGAATATTTTAAAATTATGTATAGGCCTATGTCAATCTTATTTGTCAATCTTAAGCAATTATACAGTATTTTAAATTAATAAAACGGTAATATTTATATCATTAATACTGATTGCATGTTTTATTTAATGCTTTGTCTTAGGTTTTACTATTGAACAGAAGTATTATGAATATGTTAATAAGTGAGCATAATTTTATTGTATATACAGATTTTATTTAAACGTAAAATTGTTCACATTAAAACATTAACAAGTGCATTATTTATTGAATTTAATACAGGACTTGTTCAAATAAGTAGAAACATCGTTGTGTGTGTGTGTGTGTGTGTGTATGTATGTTTGTACGGATTTATTCTCAGTTGTATGGAGCGGTACAGTTATTTTTACACAATTAGAGCGCGGTACAAATTGGTTGAAATGACAAACACGTTGAAAGCCTTTTGTATATATATAGCACATAATGTATATGACTACTTTTACAACTGCTATGCAGAGAGAAAATTTGTTAATTCAGACACATGTTTCGTCCAGCCACAACAGATTTTCTCAACGAATATATATATATATATATATATGTTTCCTTTAATTGAAACAATTACAACAACAAAATGTTTATTAGTGCATTTTATATTCAAACTATTTTTATCTGAAACAGAACGTTATACAGATTGCAACGCTCAATTTGAATGTTACATTTGAATAAAAGAATGAAAAGAATTGTAAAGTATGTCTTTTCTCTTATTTGTCAATCGTAAGCAATTATACATTATTTTAAATTAATAAAACAGTGATATTTTGTACTATTAATCCTGATTGCATGTTTTATTTAATGGTTTGTCTTAGGTTTTACCATTAAACAGAAGTATTGTACCACAAATTATTGGTGGTAGTGATCTTTATGTTTATGAAGCCCCCATAAAAGTGAAGTCCAAGGACCGGCTTAATGTAGTACCAAATGAAGAAGAGCGTATTGAAGATTGCTAGTGACGAAGTTGTCTTTAAAATCATACATTACCAACATCATTTGTATTTTAAAATAGTTTCATTGTAAATGTCACCAATTATTAAAATAATACTTTATGAAAAACTAAGGTAAACTCTAATATGCATGATAATTCCTGTTTCATATATTAAAATATAACTTTTGTATAAACATTATTCGTAATGACCGAGGCGTGGCCTTTATTGCGTGAAGATATTTGTGTAGAGCAAACACGTTTACGCAATATCAAGTGGTCAGAATTGATGGTGAATAAAAAAATATCCCATCGTGGTCTTAACAAATGTGGACACAAAATATGGGAACTTCGTTCTCGCTAAAGTGTTTGTACACGTGTGTGTGTGTGTGTGTGTGAGAGAGAGAGAGAAACCGCAATGTGTTTGTACGTGTGTGTGTGTGTGTGTGTGCTAAAACACTGAGAATGTCTTTGTTTCAGACAAGTTTAATGTCTCCCGTTGACTGTTTTGAAAGTTACGCGTCGGATTGGCTAGAAAGGCAAGCGACTGAGGTGGTACGCAACAGGGAGTTATTACAACATCGCACCGATTGCCAGTCTCATACTGAAACAGAAATTTAAAAAAATAAGGACTTATCAAATATTTACACGAGGTTTATTAACGATCATGCTGGGGGGGTTAATTATGGTAGATTTATAGAGGATTGGGTGGATGAATATTATGTGCAACTATTTCATAATATGTAATATATTTTATTTGTAAATATACATTTCATATATTCTGTATTTTTGTTTTACATATTTTTATTTTGAAACATTTGAACCCTTTGAAGTTCACATAAAGTCATGTGATTTGTACATTTTACTAGCAAAGACGCGTCTGTTCATACTAAATGTGTGTGTGTGTGAGAGAGAGAGAGGGGGAGAGAGAGAGTTGATTCAGGTCTCATTCTTGTTATAGTCTTAAAAACAAACAGAAATGTGTGAGAGAGAGAGCGAGAGAGAGACAATTTAATAGTTTGAATTTCCTACCACAGCGGTAAACTATATTTTAAGGCGCAGGTTGTATCTTGCAATGACGAAAATTATTATTTAAACTGATAATTGTTTTATTAAAATCTTACAATGACGAAATATTATTATTTCATTGTTTACGATATATATTTAATTAATGCAAAAATGAATTTTTAAAATTACACTGGTCTGTAAACCATATTTAAGTTTGTGTACAGTGACACCGTAATCGCTTTGAATAAGGGAATTCTTGTCAACGTTTGCAGCGGGAGAGACATACACAATGTGTGTGTGTGTGTGTGTGTGTGAGCAGTGCGTACATTGTCCGAGAGCGATTTGTATGTGTACACAAAACTTTTGAAAATACCTTATTTCAAGGAGTTTTTATGCGTAACACTTTACCACACAGACTTGGCAGAACCGAGATTGGCGTAGAGAGAGAGAGAGACCGGTTACAAAAACACACAGAGAGAGATGCAACAGGCAACAGTAATCTACTAAATGTGTGTGTGCGAGAGAGAGAGAGAGAGGGTGGGAGAGAGATAGTTTTACTTACATTCAATCGTGATGGAGAGTTACTTACATTCAAAGAGAGAATTGATATCGACAACAATCATGATCATATAGTTTGAATTTCCCACCACACAAAAATGTTGGCAGATCTGTTCTATACACAATAATGCAAGATTGGTAACCCTGATCATATATTTTAATATATACACTATATAACACACACATATCAAGTTTGAACCCATGCATAGGTTGGTAAACCTGATCATATAGATTTAATATACATTATAACACACAACAAATTTGAACTCATGCAAGGTTGGTAACCCTGATCATATATTTTAATATATACACTATAGTGCATCAAGTCGGATCCCCCCACCCACCACTCGCCCTTGATATGCAAATCAATTTAATTAAAAAAATATAAAAATCAAATAAAAAAAATAAAAAAATTTATTCGCGGAAATTCGCGGATGCTGTGGGTCCATTGGAGGTGGGGAGAGCGTGGAAAAAATCTTGGACCGCGGAAACGGCGGCATCTCTTTGATCTAGGCGCGCGAAAGGCGGCATATATTCGCGGATATGCAAATCAATTTAATTAAAAAAATAAAAATATCAAATAAAAAAAATAAAAAAATTATTCGCGGAAATTCGCGGATGCTGTGCTCCTTTGGGATGCTGCGGTGCAGCGGTGGTGGGGGGTGCGTGGGAAAAAATCTTGGACCGTGGGAAAGGCGGCATTTTGTAAATACTAGTTTAAATATATATATTTTTTCATATTTGTAACATTATAATTGCGTAACACTTTACCGCACATTGGAAGAACGAGATTGGTGTAGAGAGAGAGATACCCGTTACATAAACATGCAGAGAGAAAGAGAGAGAGAGGGAGGGAGAGAGATAGTTATTTACATTCAAAGAGAGAATTGACCCACCACCCACCCCTGATATGCAAATCAGCTATATTAAAAATAAAAAAAAGCATGCACGACAAACATACTCTCTCGAGTCTGAGATTCTGGCGGACAAATATCCATTTTCACTTGATAGATAGGTGTACCATTTATACATATTTTGTAAATACTAGTTTAAATATATATATTTTTTCATATTTGTAACATTATAATTGCGTAACACTTTACCGCACATTGGAAGAACGAGATTGGTGTAGAGAGAGAGAGACCCGTTACATAAACATGCAGAGAGAGAGAGAAAGAGTGAGAGAGAGGGAGGGAGAGAGATAGTTATTTACATTCAAAGAGAGAATTGACCCAACACCCACCACTGATATGCAAATCAGCTTTATTAAAAATAAAAAATTATATTCACGGATGTGTGTGGTCCATTGAACTCCACCCCACCCACCACCCACCCCTGATATGCAAATCAGCTTTATTAAAAAATAAAAAATTATATTCGCGGATGCGAGTGGTCCATTGAACCCCACCCCACCCCCACCCGTCACTTGATATGCAAATCAATTTAATTAAAAAAATAAAAAATCACATTAAAAAATAAAAAATTTTATTCGCGGAAATTCGCGGATGTTGCGGGTCCAGCGGTGGTGGGGAGAGCGTGGGAAAAAATCTTGAACCGCGGGAACGGCGGCATCTATTTGAACTTGACGCGCGAAAGGCGGCATGAAATTTTATTGGTGGAAATTCGCTGATGCTGCAGGTCCAGCGGTGGTGGTGGGGGAATAACGGTACTTGGGTCAGGACCGGTATTTTCCCCCTACTGTCGATAACTGACAAGCAGCTTTCTTAAACGCAAACGTCACTTATGATGTTAAAGCTCATATTTCTAAATATTCAGTGGTACTTAAATCTGCATGCAGCTGTATACAATTTGGTGAAATTCTGATTGATACGAATGTGAAATTTTATCGAAATTGAAATCTAGAATGGAAATGGAAATTGAATTTCCATTGGAATCTGAAATGGAACACTGAATTATTTTTCCTATTGGAGATGTTTAGGCCTAATTCTATATTTGTAAGTAATGATATACACATTCTTTTGTATCATATAGTTAAAGAATTCTAAAACCTGTCTTGAGATTTGTCTCTTTATATGTTCTCGGTCTGTCTACTTTTCTATTTCTCCATCACACACACACACACACACATTCACATGTAGGTTGACATGCGTATACACGTGCTCAGAAGGAAATATAAAATACGTAACAACTACAATTAGTCACTAATAATGTGAAAAATCGTTACATTAGAATGTAATCACAGTTTACAAGGCCCACGCTGGTTGCCTGATTATATATTTGAAAATGCAATTGTATCTGAAACACAGTGCGAACTACTTTACTTTGAAATCGATCGAAATAGTTTCTAATTTTTTCACGTATAATTTTCTTACTAGACGAACTGTAGAGTGTAACTCGCAAAACATAACTAAACAATTTCTTTTAGTCTAAAGTTGAAACACTAGGTGGAATGTAATAACCACTTATCTTCTTGAAGTGGCTTGAAATTTTATAGGCTGGTATAAGAAAAAGTAATTCAAGTACATGTGTGTGCGCGCGCGCGTGCGTGCATTACATATCATATTAAATGCTGTCAGTTTTTCACGATAATTAAAAAAATATATTCGTAAAGCTTTATTTTGAGAATCTCTATATTTATTTATTTTATTTTCTCCCCCTCTCCACCTCTATCTAACAGACGCATACTTGCCTTATGCGCATATCGCCTTATGTGTAAATAATTGTCTTACGTGATATGTATAACTTATACTGTAGACATATGCAGAACAGGAAAATTTTCAGAAACCATCAACTTGTGATATACTTACATGAACAACCAGTGATCACTTACACTATAATAACCCCCTTTGAATTGAATATTATTGAATTAATAAGTGTGGTTTTTATTTTACCTTTATAATTCAAAGGCAATCTTTAGCTTGAAGGAAAAATTAGAAGTAAATTTCTTTTGTAAGATTTTAACTTTCAAGCTGTTGTGAACTTGTTATATTTAGTCGGATCTGTTACATTAACTATAAGATTGTGAATAAATTTCCGTTACATTTATTGTCCTATCGCCATTTTAAATGTTAGCCTAACTGTCAGATTACAGAGCATGTCCATTTACATTAATTGTGTCATGTTTGAGGGACGTATGGCGACGGAGAATGTGAGTTATCACAGTGACGAAACCATTTCGTTACACCAAGGTAAGATTTTTAAAGAACAAGACAGATTAGACTGCCAGTATGATATCATAATATGTTAACTATAATGAAATGTAAATTGAACATTAATCTTGTAAGATTAGTCTATAAAGTTTACAGACCTTGAGACTAAATCTGTACAGTTTTCATGATTTAAGAAACCAGGAGCCGTTGAGTTCTATGAACATGGGACAACACGAGAGTTACATATTACGTTATTGCCGGTTTCTTCTTCGTACTATGAAAATATATTAATAACGTCATTTTCCCAGTACGTTGCTACGCAGTCTACACAAACTTTTTACGAAGTAACGATAGTGTGGTATCACACGCATGGTATCGAATTTAGATAGCGAAATGTTTGAACAACATATTCATTTCAGTTCCGTTGTATTGACTGTAAAAATTATTTCTTTAATATTCAAAATTTTAATCCGAAAAGACTTTGAAAGTTGCAATATAAAAACAACGGAGATTTTCTTTCATAAACACAAAACTTAACAGGAGGAAACAGTAAGCACTGAAATAGAGAAACGTGAGCTATAAAATAAAAGTAGAATAGGTTACACACGGAGTAAACTTTACTACTTCTAAGGAAATTCCCTTATCTCCCATCACGCTGTTTTCGTTTCGTTGTTAATTTAAATTTTCTTGTCTGTTAACATGTACCCTTACTTCTAATGAAAATATCTCAATCATTTCAAATATAGGAACATAATTCACACAATTTGTTTATTATTATTATTATTATTATTATTTATTGTTATTATGAAATATAAAATCACATTTTCCGCGACTTTATACTTTAATAATTTAGCTTAATAGTTTTCATAATTTGAGATACGTATTGTGAATTCAGTTGTATGAACTGATAAGCTATGGATTTAACTATGAAGATAATCAAATATTAAAGTGGACGGGAAAGCGGACACGTAAGTATTTTTATGTGCAGAAGGCATGTATGAAACTTCGAAATTACGATTGTGAACGTTTTGTGCTTAATGAAAATTTAAGTTTCTTAAATAGTACAGTACAATGCATTTCGCGTAATATAAAGGTCAAGATGCAACCAAACGTTAGAGTGTGTCTAAGCTGAGTTTTCGTTTTTTAACATAATATTACAGATTTACGCGTGTATGTCAATTTTGCTTGACATTCAAGCACAGACCTGGTCAAGAGTTCTGGTCGTTGGTTGAAGACGATATAGTTTTCGGTTCCTGATGAAGACTAAAAACTGAGGGCACGGCCTAGACCTGCCATTATGTAATAATTGTATAACAGTTTGAAACCCCTCTTTAATTTTTATGCTTTATAATTTTTTTTTGAAAGAGGGGCCACTAGTTATTTAAAACTAGGCAGAAGGCCTAGAGAAGCAAAAATGCGCTGGGTCCAGTGAGATGGGACTTGCAATTAAAACTCGCTTTTACCCGATTATAACAGACTTTATTATTTCCACATTCATTATAAAAAATGTATATACCGTATATATATATTGACCGCAAACCAAATTCTTTTAATCTAATATAAATTTAGTATAATTTACACTTACATTTTAAAATTCTCAACTCCACTATTTGACATTATAACATGAATGTTCAGAATATACAACATGTAATGTATCATTCTTGAAAACGTTTGTAACATCCACTTCCCCAAAATAGCATCACAATGTAATGTAATAAACTCTTTTTTGCAATCTTTAACATCTTTAAAATATACATATATAAAATATCACATAAGCTCAACATCATATAATTATTCAACTACCCCCCTCATAATTCAACATCTAGTATCACAGTGCAAAATCGCTTTAACGTCTCTTAAAGGTTATAATGATATGGTTGTATAATATTCCCCGTACATAACCCACTGACATAAAGAATACATAATTGACATACACATAGAAGTAATCTATATACACCAATACACATAGAAAAATATATATACACATCACACATACATGTTCACCTGGCAGACAGCCTATATATTTTCATCATACCCCAAACAGGAATGTGGAAAACCCCTGTATCAGTCATCATGACCCCCAGACTACAGTAATCAGTTCAAGAGCCCGGCAAGCCTTAAACAACTTCTCATTTAAAAAAAAAAACAAAATCCATTAACTCATAAGAGTATAACCGAGTTCAAACAAATGTAAATGTAAATACGTAATGTAATAATTACAAGGATTCGAAATGGCCAAATTTAAATTGGCAAGACAGCCAGAACAACTCTCAGGCTACAATGCATAATTAAAAAAAGTTCGGTGTTGTTGCCACAGAGTAAGGTACCATCACAAGGTTAACATGTCTATGTGGTTTTAGAAAATGATAAGTTCTCACTTCCTTTATACTTTTACCAAATACAAAAAAATTTGAAAGAAAACCATGTGAAACGTAACCACCGGAAAATAACATAGAAACTGATGCGAATTTTATAACTTTACATTTTGAAACTGAAGTAGTGAGAAACTAATAGTGTAATTATATTAAAAAAAACTCAACAAATCATGCACTGACTATGGCCGTAAAAAAAAGACAATAATGAATTTACTTATTAAAGAATTATTAAAGAGCCCAAAATAATTTTATAAAATGGTAAAATCTATGGACTGAACCTTATAAAACATACATAAAGCATTCACAGAGAACTGACTTGACCTCAGCCACGGCCATACGCCCGAACCAGATTCAACAAAAATTAACATGTCGGGTACCTGCAGACCACTGCTCCAACAGGTGACGGCCTCAGGTTAAAGCACCACAAAACCCTTGAAGCCCATTAAAAAAACCCAACCCACTCTTAAATTATAGAAAGTATATATACATATATATATAAATATCAATAAAATCCCCCAACGTAAAAGGGGAACCACCAGCCGGTTAAGTACCCCCAGCACACATGCATAAATGAAAGGCACCCAAAAGAATCACCAACATTCAGATTCCACCCAACTTTTACTGTTTAAAAGAGGTTCGTAGTCCTTCAGTCTGCGACTGGTTTGTACCCTCCCCGCATATACCCGTGGTGCGTGTGGTACTGATTCTCTCACAGGTATATGGGACCTACAGTTTAACGCCGGATCCGAACGGCATAGTTGGGGAAGGTTTATACTAAGCAGGATACCTCTCGCTGGTTTGCCATTGCCTTGCGAGGGGGAACGGTCGTATCTAAATCAGATGGCCCCCGGCGGGAATTGAACCCGCGCCGACAGCGTAGCAGCGCCACACTTTAAAAGAGGTATAACATTAAAAATCGCCGGACCCATGGCCCCGGCCGGGTTTACACTTATTCTGGGGGCGTAAGCATTCGGAAAGTAAAACTGATAAAGTTTGTAACACTAATGTCCCGCTGGACGTGCGCACAATCGAAAATCTAACTGGAGTTATTCCGGGAATAATGTCACATGGTATTAGCTGCAGAGGTCAAAATATTTTTAAGGCATAAATATCACCTGCGTATAGTCCGGGACCGATCTCGTGGGTATTGTGGCGTGGCGTCCATTTCTTCCTCCCGGCGGCCAAGACGGAGAGTAGATGTGTTTATGGCATTGGTGGCGGTTGTTCAGCCACACATGGAACAAATCAGGTTCTCGTCTTAGTCAGGAACCCTAAACATTCATATTGGTAATTACTCTAGTGTTCCATAATTCACAATACCCATTTTCCCCAGCATAAAACTCACTCTGCATATCATGACCAGTTTTAACCTTTTTCGATTTAAGTATTCTTTGAAACTACCATGACACCCTCCCAAGACCTCAATACATCAAAATCTACCTACTGCATAGAATTTAGTATAAAATAAATAGTTATTCACAAACTGTTCGTCAACTAATTAACCATCTTACTACAATTTCAATATAAGTTAACAAACTTGAAAAGGTTCGTAAGTACGCCCGTTCCCACAAAAATTACAAAATAATTTCCTTACGCCCCCTTTGATATAATTAGAATAATATACAGAACTATAAATTATAAAATACTATATTTCTGCCTGTGTTAACATTCAAACATGTGAATAATCAGTGATTAACCTGTCCACCACGTGGTGACTTTAAACATATATCCACTCACATCCCCGTTAATTTTAAGTTAAATGTAATTCCTTTTATGATACAATAAGTAAAAATACATTCAATACACTTACCGGAGAGTCACATTGCGTTTATTTACCCATCAGAAAAGGCATTTTACAAAAATGAAGAATCTCAACGTTGCCGGGGGTAGAAATCTGTAGACGCCAACTGCCGAACGTGAACTGAATCAGCTTGCAACGAAAAGCCAACCTTGCGGCCTCGCTCCCAGAGCGCACGCGGATCAGTACAGCGAACGTATTGGTAACGTGGTACGCCCCGCTACACTAATTAATCAACAATTACGGTGATGAAGCATTTCTTATTGTTAACCATTAGAAAACAGCCGGGGTTTCGCCCCAAAACACGGCACAAGTTCAACTCTACCTGTGTTATACACTTTTTTATCTCGATGAAGCTAATTAAATTCATTCATTAGCAAGGGCTAGTAGGGGGAAACTGAGAGTTCATTGTCGGAAGTGACGTCACACGGCGGGAAATTCAAAAATTGTGGTGGTGGGGGTAACCATGCGGTAGTAGTCTGTCGGCCATGTTGTCGTCGTCGCCGCCTAAAGTGGGGTTATGTGTGCGTTGATTGGCGGAGGCGTGGCGTTGTTCGGCGTTCGCCGTTCGCCGTTCGCCGTTGACGTCGTCGTTGACGTCGTCATCGTAGCTGGGCGGCGGCCTGGTGGTGGCTTGATGGCCGCCCGTCGTGGTGTGCCGGCGGCGGCCATGTTGGAAAAGCTGCGATGTTGTCGGGTTGTGTATGTGTGTGGTGGTTAAGGTACGGCCAGGTTGCCGATTCGTGCATGTGTTATAGTGTATGGGTATGTATATGTAAGGGGTTTTTCCGGAAGTTCGGCCATGTTGGAAAAGCGTCGTCGGTGTTGCCAACTTGTGCTGTGGTTAATCGACGTTGTCAACTCGGTGTTATAGTGTACGGGTTGAATATATGTTTACACTGCCGCCATTGTTGCCAACTCGTGCGTGTGTTATAGTGTACTGGTTTCGTATATATTTACACTGCCGTGCCGATATCGTCGATGTTGTGTTTATGTGTTAAGTAAATACGTTCGCAGCAACCTGTTGGTCTGCGGATCGCTATGTCGAGCCCTAAGAAACGCACATGATATGTAATATCTGAACGTGCCAACCTGTTGGTCTACGGCTCGCTATGTCGAGCCCTACTTGTAAGAAACACACATGAAATGTAGTGGTCAATTCACTTATATAAAACACGTGCACACGCAATATTTATATAGGACGTTGCAAATGATGTTATTTTTTACAACAGAATGCTGACAGACCACCCGTTATCACTGGTGGGTATGTAATATAATAGGGACAAGCGGTAGTTGGCTCCCACATGCATTTTTTTTTAATGTGGCAGTTGACTCCCACGTGCATTTTGCAGCTGTCTGGACATCTGTTTAGCGAGTCGCTAAATTAATTGCATCCGTCTGTCTGAGCGTAGAATTAATTACCGCCATCTGTTAGTTGTCTCCGTCTGTCTGAGTGTATAATTAATTGTCGTCGTCTGTCTGAACATATGTTAATGTTGCGTGTGAACGAATTTAGAGGCGTACATAAATTATTGTGTGAACAAGCCAAGCTAAGTGTGCGTGGCAGCTGTTACTTTTTTTGTTGATGATGTAATCGGCTCCGTCTGTATGACCATCTGTTTATCGCAGCGTGTGAACGTGGTCGTACATAAATTTTTTTTAATAACAAAACAAACAGGATGTCTGACATCATCTGTTATCACAGCGTGTGGGAATTAGAACGCAAGCCGAGCTAAGTCCGTGTTCATGACTTTGTGTGTGAGAGCTTTTTTTGTTGTTACCATCTCTTTCGTGTACATCATTGAAATACTATATATAAGCTGTACGAACTGCTCTCCAAGGCACATAGTTCGTCGCGAGACTCAACTGGAACTTATATAAGGTCAGTTTAATTTTTAAATATTCTTTAATTTCTAAAGTATATTATAATCATGCAATTATTGTTTAATAAAATTGATTTTTTTAGAATAGTGTTAATGTTCCAAGGAATTTTGAAATTAAGAAACAATAAAAAGGTTAAAGCAATACTGTTTAATTACAAATAATTAAAATACATGTAATCAAAATATATTACAATTTAAAATACATAATATGTAAACACACACAGTAGTGAAAATTACAAAATGTAAACATGTGCAATATGACAATTGTATACGAAATACAACTAAGTAAAACTAATTACAAGTGCACTATGACATGACAAATATGTACAAATAAATGAAATAAACACACACAGTAGTGACAATTAAAAAAATACAATTGTATACAATTATATCAAATGAATTATGTGTAAGCACATTATTTTAAATACTATTGGTAAACGTGTGCAATGACAATAATGTACAAATATATTTGTTAATTCTGAAGGTGTCTAAAGTGTACAACATGTAAGCCTTGTTTTATTATCTAGGCATAAGCAAATGATATATTTGTAATCACATTATAATATATTATTTATAATTAAATGAAATACACTAAGTACATGTTAATATATATATGTAATCGTACGTGACAAATGAAGATGTCCATTCGATACTACTGTACAATTTCTACTATGTAAGCTCTATCCTTTTCTCCGCGATAAATTAGTTGCAGCGAACACGGTACTAAATTTTTTAATTCCTCATCTTCAAAAACGCCTGCGTATCTCTTTGGTAGATATACACGATATTTTAGTCTAGGGTCTTTGTAATCTTGAAGAGTGACGAGTACAGTTTTACCGTATTTTGCGTCTATATTTTGCATTTCTTCTATCGGATATTTTACACCGATTATCAATTCATTTATTTTTTTATACTCGATTGCGCTAATAGTTGCAAGCTTTTCAGTGATTGACGCCATTTTAAAATAAATTTATAATAATTTCTGGCACGTCTCTCAACGAATGAACGAATAACGCTCGTGCGCAGTGGAATATATAGGGAGGTAGTTGTGGAGGTGGAAACCGGAGAGGGGGGAAACCACTCAACGCACAGTAAGCGTTTATTTTTAACCGTGTGAACAGGTCATGAGCTGATTTCTCACGGATCGATGGGTAGGTGGGGAAGAGTAGAGTCGGTTATTTTTTTATACGTCTAGACAGCACTCGTGCTTGTTCGAACATGTCGTCGACGTTAATTTATTTTTAACCGTGTGAACAGGATACAACTTGATTTCTCACGGTTCGGTGGGTAGGTGGGGAAGAGGGGTGTCGGTTATTATTTTTTTTTATACGACTAGACAGCGTTCGTTCTTGTTTGAACACGCTAATTTATTTTTAGACAGATGGTGTAATCGATAGAAAGGCGACGACTGTTTTTTTAATGTAAGCTCTAAACAATAATGTTAGTAATTTATCAGAAACGTATTGACTATTCTAAAATCTGATACAACCCACTCGCGTAAAGCGTGTACTCTACTATTTGTACATATTTCCGGACATAAGCGGTGCGTGAGACAGGCTGTTCCATGTATTGATTTTAATTGATCGAGTTTGGGATAACCGAAATCTTCTAAATTTATAATATTAAAATGCACGATACGCTTCTGTAGAAATCTTTTTTTTTGCAATCCTTTTACGAACACGAAGTTAAAAGGAAACGTATACTTTTCTAATATCGGTACAAGATGTTCGTACGATGTGTCCCCGTCCGTCCACGTTAGTCCATGATAATGGTCTGTTAACCATCTGTTTGTCCTCACATGTTTGTGATTCGAAACAATCGTCTCTACTGGATGTGTAAATATCCAATGCCTGCTGGGAAATGCAGTGAAGTCCATAACGGCTAGTTCTTTAAGGAGTTCGTTTCCATCGTTGTCGATAAAACAGTGAAAGTCAAGTATGACTGCTAGTTTATCCTCGCACATCCTTTTTTCGTTATATACAACGTGTTTGGTTTTACTAGGAACGTTGCAGATCCGTCCGTCTTACGGAACAGACACGTTGTATATTGTGAAACGCTCGTAAAGAATTTGTTCGGAACGTTTATTTTGTACTTTATATTTTCGTCACGGATCAGTGCAACAAATTTACATGTCAGAACGTTGTATACAAAAATTTCTATAGGGTACAGTACTGTATGCTTCAAGTCACTGCAGCGTATGTACTCGTACGGAGATAGCAGCTCCATGCGTCCGTCTTCAACGCGTGCTGTTCGAACACTGAGGTATGCGATATTAGCGGAGGTTGTATAAAACACTTTTGTCACAGCAGCATATATATTTTCAAACCTGGTGTTCACTAGACGCGTGAAAACGAACTAGAAATACGCTCTCATGTAAGCAGTGTATGCGGTTTTGCATAAGGAACAATTATGTAGGGTTATGGCGCAATTCACACATGTAATAAAATGTCGACAGGGGATAAGTACAACTTCCACGTTTTGTGTGTAACAGACTTTGCACATCGTATCACGATTCGAGCTTTCTTCTACGTTTTTTATATTCTCCTTGATCGTGTCGGTGCGTTGTTCGTTCTTTGCTGTCACTGCTGCTGCTGCCGCTGTTGGTGCTTGCGCTTCGGTAACGATACCCAGTGCCTTGATGATAAAATTTTTATCTTTCATTAACATTACGTAAGAGCACGCAGGAAAATGTCGTGCGTGTTCCATCCAAGCATATTCTCCACGTTCCCATTTGTTTAATCCGCCTCCACAGCAAAAACAAATCACTCTATCGTTGCATCCGGTGTAAAAGAAACCCGCTTCTGATAATTCTTTAGGCGTTATCGTTAACGATACAGGCCATTCTTTAAAACTCTTTAAACGGTTTTCCAAGTTTCTGTAACGCGGGTACGGAGATGTGATTTTTTGAATTAAGATGACCTGTACTTCTTTATCGTCTGGTGATAAGGACTTGATTGACGTAGTCGTCGCCGCTTCACCGCATTGTTTGAAATAGCGGTTGTTGTTGTTGGGATTGATATCGTCAACGTAGATATCGCGTGAAAGAATCTTGTACGTCCACTCACGACTCGTGCTGATGAAACACTGAGCGAAGAATAGGGAGAAGAGGAGAATCGTTTTCCCCCTCCAAAAAAATAAAATACACGAAAATTGATTACATTACATTCTATTTACAATAAAATAAAAATACATGAAAATTGATTACATTTTTTTAATTAAAAATTACATTCTAAAAAAGCAAAGTTCTATTTACAGTAAAAAAAAAACATTAATATATAGTAAGCGTTTAATTGTGTCTGCGCACCGTGTTGGATAACGGAGTGTACACATTGATTGAATCATGCAGTATCAAGCAGTAGGCCGCGGTCTGAGCGGGGAAATTGGTCGATGACTCGAATTCCAATCTGACGTCGACTGGTGATGACTTGAGCGATTCGTCCTGTCTGCTACAATCGAAGACGAATAACGGTGCTTTTGCTATGAACTCAGTAGGTGTTAGAAGTACGTTGGGTTGACTTCTGTGGTAGTACGATTTTTGAAATCGTGTATACATGTCGTACAGCAATGCGTAACGTCCGTTATCGATATCCAGGTTCAGGTTATCGTACGGGTAGTATTTGTCGTTCAGAAAGAGTCTCGCGTTTGTCACATTGCAGTGATCGAATTCACCTGCGTGTTTATTCAGATTGTTTTTTCTGGCGGTCTGAAAGGTGAGTATCACGTACCGTGGTTTCTCCAGTTGTGTAGTTGTTTTCACTGTCCAAGTCTGTATGTCGGTCGTCGGTAAAGCCGGATACTCGTGCAGTTCCCAACTACGAAACGGTAAGAATAGCGGTAGGTCCTTGCGTATGATATCCAACAATCGTATCCGTACTTCGTTGTTCACGTACACGAACGGAATCATCCAAGAGATTTTGGTCAGTTCTATATCGGCGTTAACGGGCGCATCCGTGGACGAGAACAAAGCGTTAACGTTGCTGGAAGTGCGCAACAGTATAAGTTCCTGTTTCATGTTTAAAATAACATGCGTGAAATCCTCAGCGAATCCCATCAGCATCCTGAACGGTATGCAAAAGTTGAATTCCTCGTGTTGACCGGTCGGTGTTATCTCGTTAGCTGTAGGAGCAACCCAACCGGCGTTTTGCATCGAAACAATGTCCTGCTTGCCGGCAGATAGCACGGTTTTAATAGTGGACGTGATGCCGACGCTCTTGGTACGATCCACTTCTACACCGGCCAGTTCGTAACGGATTTCTTCGAAGAGAAACGCGATCGCGTTGTTGATCATTTTCACGTTCACACTACCGGTGCTGTCGGTCTTTTTGCTCAATTTGCCTTCAACGTACAGGAAACTTTCCATCGGTAAAGTGAAGACTTCCTGTTGCAGTATAGGTATGCGTATCTCATCGTTATTTCCGTATCGTGACGCTGACGCGTACGGTGCATGAGGATGATATTCGTAATGCGTGATGTTGTCTTCGAAGAATGGTCGACGTTCAACCGATAAGACGATACCGCTGTCCGCCATATTACTTGTTTTTCTTGACTTTGAATCCTAGTGAAATCAGGTAGCGTCGGTTAGTTGCTGTTAACCGTGTCAACGACGAACGTCTACTGATACCTTTTCCAAAAGTGTTGACCTCTTTTATCTCGTGGTGCGAGCCACCGCTGCCGCCGCCACCGCTCTTCATTACGGAGGTATCGGTGAAATAAATTCCCATGATTACTACACACGTTTCAAATGTATACGTGCGGTGATGACTTCGCCTTGAAAATTCACAATATCACCGTCCTGATCGTGTACGAACAGTGTAACGTTATGCAAGTGTAGTACGTTAAGTGGAAAATAAATGACGTTTCTAGGTGTTTCTACTATCTTGAATCCTGGCTCAACCGTTGGATAGAACGAGTGCAGTATATGCTCGTTTCGTCCCGTCTTGTACGAGCCTTGTACAGCGTTACACCTTATCTCCAAAACGTTCACTTTGTTAATGTTTACAGGCGCGTCCGACGTGTGTAATATATACGCTTCTAACTTTCGGTTCTTGGAAAAACCCAACATGGTACCGATCGTGTGTTCCGTACATCCGAAATCGATATCGTATGAACAATAAATTTCACATTTCAACGTGTTGTTGTTGGGCCGTAGAGAAAATTTTGGGTCTGCTAGTTCTTTCTTCAGGTATGTTTCGATATCGCTGATTTCGTACACACCGGTCGGTATATTGACGAGTTCTAACGTTTTACGTGCTCCCTTTAGTACGGGAAAGACGTTGTTTCTTCCGCTTTCCACGTTCGGTATAGAGTTGTACGTGGTAAAGTCCAGCAGTCTAGCGTACCATTCACCCTTCGTCAGTTCAAGCGGTGGAAAGAAGTCACAAACCAGTGTGCTCGGATCCGTTCCTGTGACGGTGACCGTAAGCGAAGACATCTTGTCGTTTACTGATCGTTCGATGTCAAAAACTCTAAACATAAATGTGCGCAGATGACTGTGTTCGACGGCTGTTTCTGTGCGTAATTGTAATGAACGTCGGTCACGTTCGATCCAAAGTACCGTATTAGCTCGACAGGAGGGCGCAGTTTGTCGAATCCATCAAAGTACCAGACTCTGTCGCCTCGCTTCTTGTAGCATACCCAGTGCGTGCCCGGTCCGGTAGCGTCGTCCAGATTCACGATCGCGCTTTCGTTCTCCCACGGTGATGTACTAGGAAGTGCGTCGCGCATGTACACGCCTCTGAAATAAGGTATACGCAATAGTTTCGTGTACTCATAAAGATCTCGATCGGACAACGGACGCACGGGTATTTTGATTAGTTTTTTCGGTACGGTCGAAGGTATAGTCCTGAAGCCTTTTTACCACCGGTCCGTCTTCGTCGACGTCCTGTCCCAGTTGTCGTCCTCCTCCTCCTCTTCCTGATTATCGTGCGTCGAACCGGCTTGCGTCGTTTGGTGCGACGTTTACGCACACCGCCACCGCCACCGCAGCATAGCCCGCTGCCTAACGCCGATTTCGCCTTCATCGCTGCTGCTACGGCTGCCGCGTACGCTCTTTGACTGATGCCGGAATTCAAAGCTTTCACTCGTTCCCACGCTTTACCGGCTAGCACGCAATCCGCTACACGTCGTCGTTCGTTGTCCTTGTACTTGCTGTAAGCGATATCGTGTTCGCGACAAGCTTCGTCCAACTCGTTGATTCCTCGATCACCGCGAGCCAATCTCTGCTCTAGTTTCGTTCCGGGTCCACAGAACCTGTAGCCGGGAAGATGTAGTTCCACCGGTAATACGTCCACCGCTCGATTGATCAGTGTAGGAACTGACTTCGCAACGAATGGTACCGCGCTTTTAACTATTTTTCCGATAAGACCACGCCCCCCTTTTTTTCGGCTACGTAGTTCGTACATGACTACTGTTTCGCTTGCTCTCGATAAAGGGATCTCCAATCGTGCTCGTCCTTAGATTTGTCCAGATCACTAATCAACTCGTTCGTCTCCGCCTTGTTCGTAAGTAGTAAGTCCGCCTCTTCGGCACCAAGTGAAGTACGCGCTGCGCGCGTATGCAATTTATAGATATACGATACCACTTTCTCCCAACGATGTTGGAACACTTTTGCGAGTTTGTACGTTTCGCTCTTCGCGTACCGCTTCGCCTCCTCCAATTGACGTGCGTTCACCGCGTCCGTAGCACGTGCGCCACCGTCGCCGACGTTTAGAATAGTCTTTCCTTGTGCGTTGAAATAAGCGTCGTTTACCGCGGTGATCGTGTGTCGGTTCAAAAATTCCAAATTCACCGCGTCCTTGTTGTTGACTGGCGGCGCTAACTGTGTTATCCGCACGTTGCCGACCATTAGGTTAGAGTCCGTATCCTTCGGTATGATTTTCGAGTCCACGTATACTTTGGTCGCAGCGTCTCTCGCACGAATCGGTTCCCTCAGAGACTGTATGCGATGGTCCCGCGCGTCGACGACAGCTCCGTTCTTCTTGTTCGGTACCAGCTGTGTGAAACGTAAGCACGAGTAGTCTACGTACTGCTTGTTGACAGCGTCCCCGAGATCGACGGGAGCGCCGACGTTGACGAGCTTACGACCTTTCGCGTCTATTCCTTGCGTCGTCGTCGTCGACGACGGATCGTCGGCAAACAGACAGTGGTCACGCACGAAGCGCAGTGGAACGGCATCGTTACCGTCTTGCGGTTTGCCCAAGTTGTGTATTTTTTTTCCCGCTACGTCGAAGTGCCCGTCCTCGGTCATCGTGATACCAATATCCTCCTGTAGACTGCGACGCGTCTCCCTTCGCGTTCTGACAGCGCTCTGGTGTCTGCCGAACTTGTCTCATCTCGTGAATGATGCGTCTCGTCCGTTGTTCACGATATTTATACGTACTCGCGTAATAAATCGATTAGTTTTGATACGATCGTACAGTCTATGCATTTTATTCCGACAACGGAGAGTCCGTCGCTATGTTTTCCTTTTACGATCGTATTTAGAAATTCATCGTACACGTATACGTGTGCGTCTTTGAAGAAATAAATCTTTCCGTCAATATATCGGAACGCGCTGTCGACGGCTTCTGGTAAGCCGACAAAACGATCTTTAACGTATCCGTGTTTCTTGATCGTGAACGTGCACTCGTCTATTTCGCCGTAATACATATCGTTGTACAATAGAAGCGTTCGACCCGTGTACGTGTGTATCGCAGCGTTTATTTTCGTCATCGTGCGAACACCGAGCGTTGTGATCGAACGCGGATACCCGTTCAGCGGTTGCAGACTGTGTATATCGAACATGTATACGTAGTTGTCTATGAAGAGCACCACTTCTTCGGTCCGCGGTCTCTGGTACATCGCCGAAACGTTGGTGAACGTCAACGGTAAGAACGTCAACCAATCCGTCAACAGAAGCGGCGGACCCGATCGCTTCGACTCGAGATCCAATGTCCACAAAAAGTTGTCGTGCACAATATACAGGTGTCTGTTGATTATTAAAAATTGATTAACGTTATTTAGCCGACATAAATCCGTCGTCCGAACGGTGTCGTTCGTTGTCGTCGCCGTCGTCGTTGACGTCGTCGTCGTAGCTGGCGGCGGCGGCGGCGGCTTCCCGTACAAGCGTTGAATGCCTTTTATATCGTCGTCTCTCAGGTCGAACGGGCCGTCCGAGCGTGGTACGTAGAACGGGTACATGATTGAATCCCTCTCGAGGGAATGAGACAGTCCTAACGCGTGTCCGATTTCGTGCGTTAACACCTGAAGAAAACTGGTCTGATCGTCCGGTATTTCGGTTGCGTTCGTATAATTCCACGATTCGTAGTAGTCCATGTGTATTTCGGTAGTGTTATACGGTAAATCGGGCGGGTAGTAAGCGTGAGCGAGTATACCTCCTCGCCCGTCCAAATCGTACCCGCAGATCGTGCACCTGAAAGTCAGACACCTGTGTTTAAAATATTTCATAGCAATGACCATGTCGGCGTTTATGTCGTTGGGTCGATATTCGAATTCCAAGTTCGAATGTTTCTGCCATACAGCGAACGCTTGTCGCGACGCTTCTATAGCGCTGGCGCTACCATGAAAGAACCGCCACGACAAACGTCTCTTGGCCCACGGTGTTCGTAAGGTGTACAACACGAAATCTTCGTTACCGCATCTCCGCGTGTAACGTATTGCTGCGTTACAAATCCAGGGAACCCATCATAATTAAGCTCCGTCAATTAGATGGGCTGCCTACGTTGTAACAAAATGTATCCACAAATAATTAACTTAACAAATTTACTTACTAACTGTGTAAGGAAACAAGGGAAGGTATACTATTGATTTACGCACTCATTATATGTGTGTAACAAGACGACTTCTCTTTATTTAACATTTAAACACATTTACTGACAGATCCCATGACATTACGAATTAAATTAAATTGTTTTAAAGCTTTCTTTAAAATATGGGATCAAAATTGATTCTATTTAGCTATACCTTGGATCCGGGTAACCTTCGGTATTTAGTCATTAAATCCTTTTAGTTATACTCAATTCATGATATTAGCTTGCAAGACCTTTCGTTTAATCATTTGAAGAATGGTATTATTACTTGAATTATACTACGATACATTAACATATAAACTGTTACAACGTATGATGTTTGAATAGTTACATTAAAATTCTTAGATTTAATCTTTTAATCTTTACAAAGTTAATAGTCTCTGAAAAGTCTCTTTTAAGGTGTGTTGTGTAACAAATATTAGTAACCCTCGATAGACAGGCTATCGAGTCACCTTTAAATTGGTATGCAGAAACCTCGTCCTGGGGTGTCCGTCTTGGGAATCCTTAATAGCGCCGTCATCATCTCGGTCTGGTCTTCGTCATTAAAGGGCTCAAAAGTCCGCAGGGTAGATTGAACCTTCTACGATGGTACTTGTAGATTCTCGGATGTCCTGATCTGCATATTCTGTCGGGTCTACTAGAGTTTGTAAGTTCTGGTAGTTCACATCTCCAGGTATGATGTTGAAAGTGTTGTTAGTTCTTGAAGTTAGCAGTCATCTTGTTTTACACCATTTTTATATTTCGTGTTATACTTTAAGTCTCTTGTTTTTTACATAACTATACTGAATAATACATAACATATGCTTTCAGCAGCAATTTCTTGTATACAACATTAAAGTAAAACAAAAGTATCGGCAACATAGTGTAAGAGCTTTTGCTCGTACGTCTGCACTACATGAAGTCAACATAGCGAGAGAGCGAAATTCTGCTCCCTTCGACTGGGACCTAACAAAAAGTAGAGGGGCAATTACTGCGCGAGAATATAGTCCCTGTCTCTCTTTAAGTAAACATTTTTATTTATACAAACTATCCCTAAATAAATATACATAATTTAAATAAGTTGTTTTAGCGACTATCTGTGTCTTCAGATTTTTTAATTATTAACATTAGGTTTTTTATCTTATTCTAAATTACAGAAGACTCGGAAAACATGTCGAGCCGGAATTAACAGGTCAGCGCCTGCCAACAAACAAAGGGTTAAATACGACAATAATAACTATTTACAATATGTTTTTTTTTATTAAAGTTTCTTTGGGCTTATTAATTACTTCTTCCTCTCATACTGAGTACATACAGGTTTTTATGTTATTATAGTGAGATTTAAATGGCTTAATGGCTCGCAACCTTAATTTTTAAAATTTCTTTATTTTTTTTATTATTGTTACAATTTAAATCGTCACACGCGCACGCATCAGATTCGTCGTTTCGTTGTTCAATTCTCCATTTACGGTTAAATTGTAATTCACTTGAAACGTGCGAAGGTAGGCGTCCATATCGATGGTGGCGTTGTCCATGAGTCGTAAACTATCGTCGGGCACGTATCCGTATCGCACCAAGTAATCTATAGCGAAATCAACATCGTTAGCGTTAACGCTCGATGCGACAACGGCACTTGTGCACACGATAATAAACAGTAGCACGATATCCATGTTGTCACAACCAAACGTGGAATGTCCCCGGCGCGTGTACGACAGTATTATTTATACCGGCTTTGCTGCTGGACAGTTGATGATGTATATTGCACTTGTTATACGATGATGTCGGCTTCACGTAGTTCTTCCACTATGGAGACGATTTCGTTCGTGTGCCCGCTGTTTCCAACACGCTGTGACGCCATTAACAGTCGCAATCTGTCCACCAGTTCGTTTGGATCGTCTCAGTGCACGTAATCGATTTTGTCTTTTTTTCTCGTTAGGTTCATATACGATGTATTGATATTATTATTATGTCCATGTCCTGTACGTCTCGGTGGAAACAGTTTTGATATTATTCGTTTATACTTTACACCTTTGTTCGCGTTCACCTGTGAGTTCGCTAAATAATACTGCTTGTGCGCGTTGGTGTCACGCAGTATATCTTTGTACGCCTTCATATCCGAATCCTTGACAACGTTTTCTTTAGGATGCTTCATGAACACTAGTTCGTAGAGTCCTGGTGTACCTTTGTATCGTTTACCGTTGATAAGAATCGTATCGTCCGTTTCGATTTCGAACGCTGAATCACCGATCATCCATTTTCCGTTTTCGTGTCTTACACCGTACGTATAGTCCATCAGACGATCGCGTTCGGACGAAACGATCATACGCATGTACTTGTTCACTAACGATTCACTGTCGTATTTGTCCTGAAAATATCTACGCGCTTCACGTCTTCCTTCCGGTGTGTCTAGCATTTTTTCAATGTTGAGACTAGGATCACCCTCATCATCATCATCATCGCCCAATGTTTCGGATATCACAGGCGTTTTCAGGAAACGCGGTGGCTTCGTTCGGGAACGAGATGGTGTTCCCGCATCGATTTTACTAATTGCACCCGTCGGATCCTCTTCCTTCTCCTCTTCCTCATGCTCTTCACGTTTCATCTTTTTCACTCTTGTAGGCTTTTCATTTGTTGATTTACGTTTCTTTTCAAGCAACGCTTGCGAAATATTTTGTAACGGTTCTAGAATCGGTTTGTAACTTTTGGATAACGATGCTTCTTCTTCACGAATCCCGTGTTTTAACGCACGGTATTTCTTCCATATGTCATCACTGATCGTGTCGATATCACGTGCTAGTCGTTTCTTCTTGTCGTCCATCTCGATAAACGGCAGAACATCAACTAAAGTCGTTGACAGCAGGTCATGTGTATTTAGCTGAACGTATGCCTTTTTTTTGTTTAATCGTTAGGCGCGACTACTATGAAACGGTCAAAACCGACTCTATACCTGCCGGTGTCGATAGAAGAATCCTTGTCCACAACGAGAAAGCCGTAACGATCTTTCCACGCTTCAGCGCACATATTCTTAAACGTGTCATATTTCATGTCTGTGTTGACGTGATCGTTGTACGCATGTTTTAAGTTGCGATCGTCCTGTTTGAACAACACTATTAGATTGGCATTGTCACGAACCAACTGTTTTGGCACTTGACTGTACGTCTGACAAAGGTAAAACGCGTCCACACCGCTGTGTCGTCCCATAGAGAAATACTTGCGTATGTTGTGTTGTCTTTCGCAAGACACGTCGTCGAACATCATAATAGAATTGGGACCGACCTCGTCGGGAGGCGGTACCTCTTCGTTATCGTTGTAGGCGTGATAACCCATTCCTTCGTCGGAAAGTCGTGTCATCAGGGTCTCCAGCATCTGATATTTGGGTTGAAATAGTGATTTAGAAAACACGTATAAGTTCGCGAATCTCAATCCGTTTACATCGAACAACAGGTTGAACATGACGTTTGTCTTTCCGCACGCGGAAGGTCCGCAGATGATCGAACGAACGGTATCGGGCAGAAGACGTCCGTGTTTACATTTTTTTCTGCCACTCCCACCATCGTCGCACAATTTCGAAAAGTCCACGTCCTGTATTTTTAGACTGTGCGCTTGTTGCAATATTTTGATGTTGTTGTTCTATGCACAGTCTATTTAATATTCGCACTATATCGTAGCAGTCGGTAGATATATAACTGCATACACATGTGTCCGGACCCGTTTCACAGTTCGGATCCGACCAAACACATTCTTTGTAGTGATCGAATCCGGTGCCGGTTGGTACTATTTCACTGAGTCGGAACCTCGTCACGCGATTGGTAACCCGTTGCCAGTACTCGTACACTGTCAAGATCCTGCGCATGCGTTCAACGTCGTTTGCGGTCGTGTTCACGATGTACTCATCGTAACCAGGATGTGACACAATGTCTTTTACACTGTACACAGCGCGCATGTTGTCATCGTAACGCATCGAGGCATACTGGTTCTATTTCCTCGAGTTGAATCGTTGTTATACCAAGTTCTTCTTGTGTATCCACGAATCGTGTTTACCATCGAATCCTAACCATCTGACTTTCACACGATCGCCTTTACGTTGTACGATCTTTTCTACCAAGTACACGTCACCAACGTTCGATTTACTGATTTCGTGTTCATAAAAACCACCTTTCAACACTTCTCCTGTATGATCCTTTAGCGAATAAGTGACGGGTACGCTGCCGGTACGCACTGTGTGAACGAGGAATATCTCGTTTGTCCAATTTGGTGTGTATCCTTTAGCGAACGTCATTTTGTGTTTGCTTATACGCACACGATCGCCTACTTTGAACTTTGGTCGTTTATAATCGATGCTCCTCGCTGTGTTTACGCGAATCCGACGTAACACTGTACGTTCGTTGGATTCGTTCACCTGTTGCGGTTTCATTCCAATCATTCTGTGCACAGTGTTGTTATACGTGCTGACTAGTTCCGGTAACATATCCAACCAACGGTAATGACCTTGTTCGCTGAACGCGCGATACATGTGCGTTTTCAACGTACGGTTGAAGCGTTCCACAATGGAAGCCTTTTTCTCACTGAACGTGGAATAGAGTGTGACACCATATCTGCTCAGCAATTTCTCTACGGTACTGTTGTAGTACTCTTTCCCGTTGTCCGTCTGCAGATATTTCATTTTATTAGCACGCAGAATCGGTTCCAGAGCTCGTGCGACCTCTACAGCCGTCTTCGTTTTCAATGGAACGGCGTACGCGTACTTGCTAAACGCGTTAATCATCGTCATAAGGTACTTGAATCCCTTGTTCGCCTTTGCGTGCGGTATCATCTCTACCAGGTCTGCTTGGTACAAGTCGTGAAGTCCCTTCAACTCGACCGCACGTCTCGGAAAATTCCTTCTTACCGGTCTGTGCAACTCCGTCGCGATAGTCTTGCGAACGCTCTGGTGTATATTCTTCACAGCTCGTTTCATTCTCGTGTCGTCGTGCGAACCGTGATTCACAATACGCTGGAATGTAGTAAACTGTCGGCTCGGTGCTGAAGGTAATTCTCATCGATGCCGTTCTGGCACGTCCACCTTCCATCACGCGACTGTCACACCGCCACCGCTCCACATCCGCTTATATCATCTCGACCGAACGGAAGAACATCGCGTTCTTTTTCCGATTGCGCAAGTACGTTAAAACGTGAGCTAAACTGATTTTCATACGCCCATTACGCACGAGGCTCATACCGATGTAGTATCTCGGGAGCGCGTGTTGTTTCGAGTCCAACGCTCTTACAGTCTTAACAGAATTCATGTCTTTGAACATGACGCTACGTATAATGTTGTCGCGGTACTCGTGCATTTCCGCGACTACGACGTTATCGTTCTCAGGTAGCCACTTGCACATGTGTTTAGCTTTGAGTTCGGCGATTGGGCGTAGACTTCTCGATTCCGTATGCAGGTGTATCAGATACGAGTTCAACAACCAAAATTCGTCCGCCATAGCGCCTGTGCAATGCTGCCACTGTTCGTACAAACGCCGGTCTTTCACCGTGTACCCTTGTTCGTGCGAATACCGCAGACCAAAGTATTCGCAATACTTGCGGAGTGTAGGCAATGCCTCCTTTAGAAAGGCTACCGAAAATAATCCCTGCGCCTTGTTGTTCACCAACGCGAACTGTTTCCCTCTCGCTAGTGTCGGTAACGAGGACGGTGGGCAGTGCACGTCAAAACTTACGTTGTAGCTAGGATCCAGTGCGCACTTTGGCACTATCATCATCACGCTTCTGTATGTTTCCATCGGTGTGCGTATCGGAATAGTGCGCTCCGTAAGGACGATGCAACAAGAAGCGTGTGGTATCGAACTTCCGTAGGCGAGCATGTCCGTGTATACAGTCGCGTAGTTCATCTGCCCGTGTGAATCGTGTAAGCCGTGCACCCAAAAATTTATTAGGCAAAAAGATTAAGAAACATTCTTAAGTAGTTTGAACATTTCGGCCTACGACTTCGTGTAGGCTATAATCTCCTCACATACGTCATACGAACATAGGGTCATATTATTTACTTTTGAATGTGTGTTTTTGAAAACAATAACGGATCAGAAACGTGCGGACCAAATATCGGAATGAGGCGGACTGCATAGAGCAACATACAATGGACTACGGTAGGAATAATAAAGTGATTCAAGAATACATATAGATTCGCCAACAACATTATAAATTTTAGAAGGTTGTGGACTATATAGGGTCACTTTAGCAACATGCCTTCTTTTCGTAACACGACGATGCATGAATATTTCGTTCTTAACAATTTGTTTTAAACATTTTATTAGGGTGAGTTAATGTTATATAATATTAAATACTCTCATATAAACAAGTAATTGCAATTTGTTATTATGTTTTTGCGTTTTACTTGTAAATATCCGTAATATGAACATACAGTAGTAGTACAATGTAATATTAGCTAATACTAACAAAGCCAATTAGAAAAAGACAATAAAAATACGTAATATACGTAGGCCTACTATTCTTACTTTTCAGTTATTCAATCCTTTTGAGGGAGTACATTCGCATTCATTTAATGGAGTTGTAAAAGACACAAGTTTTAATATTAACAGGGCCATATTACGTCAAATATTAATGACACCGTTGTGTGTAATTTACTTCAAAAAATATCTGGTTAGTTCCTAAAGTAACTGTGTTACATCATACTGAACTGTGTATAAACAGACGACGCGAATTCAGATGATGAGAAATAAAATGCAAGAGAGAGTCACTCAGGTATAATAGATAAGCATTGAAGCCAGTAATAGAAATAAATTTTATTTCAGTTTTAATATCGATGCCTTTGTAATGAAAGGAAACTTGTTTATGAGAGAAATCATATCTCATTCAGTATATTGTACATGAGTTTTTAAAATATACTCTGAGAAGACTATATTCATTTTGAGAAGAGAAGCGGTATTGATATCTCTTCCACTCATATAATCCTCTTCTTTGATGTTATGCTTTCAACTTTATTAAACTGCTTTTTGGACAGAGCCGCATATAGCATTTCAGTGTACGATGTATGCCGCATGGAATTTGTAGCAACAGGTGTAACTTATTTTTCTTTCACAAGATGCAACATTAAAATTTTGCTGATAATATTTTAGCTTACAGAAATTTCAATTAGAGTGGGTTCTATGTACACAGGAGATATATTATTTCATACGCATTGCTTCTAATGCTAAACCATCATAGGAACTGATAAGAAGACAAAAACGTGAGAACGAAGCAATTCCCTACATACAGAGTTTAAAAGACTGAAACAACACACCCAAAACTGACTAGTTTCGAATACAATTTAAATAGAAATTGAAGTGAATGGTGACAGCAAAGAGAAGAGAAATACACTCAAGAAGGAGTAGCCCACATAAAATGATGATACGTGAAAATTCCAGACTAAGACGTGCAGCAGTTACCTTACTATACGGTTTATGAAATTTCAAATTGGCAACTGGAAGGCTAGGGAAGATTTCTACAGGTGAAGCATAGTTCCGAACTACGAGCAATATGTTATATTTGTTTCTGCAGTAAAATGACGATGAAATCCAACTCTTTTCGTGTGAATGAAAACCATAAGATTATAATTTCCTTTGACATTTACTTCAAACTATGTAATGAACGGGAACGACAGGTGAAGTATGTTATTGCAGTGAAATATTTAGAAAACACATCTTACAATCTAAGGGAAATGCGACATTGAACCAAATATATATTCCGTTATACTGAACTAAATATACATAATGCATACTGCTACAATAATGTTATTATTTTTTTTTACTCTTTCGAGTATGAGGACTAAGTAAAGAAAAAAAATCTGTGGTTAATAAGCTTCTTTGGCAGAAGAAAAGAAGAAATTAAGACACATGAAAAAAGAACTTTCCAACCAATGAACGTCACACACTGATCTACTTTCCAGCAAAAAATTTCGTTTAATCCTGGATAGAAGCCAAGGTTTTTAGCAAAAACTCAGTTTAATGAGTTTACATACAATCATTTTTAATCCATTTACGACAGCTCAGGCAATAAAATACCTCATTTTATGGCATTTGGCAGCAAAAAAGGGACGCGGTATTCATGGGAAGGTTTGCAGAAGGGTTGCAAACTCGCCCCAATAATAGAATAATTGCTTTATTCTTGTGTGGACTGTAAAATGTATTTTGCTCAACACGTTACTCTGTTTCATGAAATGGATTACGATTAATAATACTCCTATGAATTAACTTGATGTTATCAAACTTTCGGAAACACCAAATGATCCTTATCGTCATAATCCAATTCATACATACCATAAAATTAGGCCTACACATTCGAATTTGCACCTTCTGTGAAAAATTAAACATCTGATCTTGTCACGTCCTGATGCCAATAGATCGTGAGTTTGGGTTACAGTTCAAATAGCTAAAATATTTGATAAATATATGTAAACATACGTCCGATTAACCAAGTTTAATAAATATTACGAAATTTATTTAAACCAAGTTTAATAACCAAGCTTAACCAATATTACGAAAATAACGTTTATATCTCAAAGGTATAACTCAAACGTTTCAAGGAAACCGGACTGGAGGAATGCTGAAATATAAGGTAATTACGTCTTCATACCATGTTCTTAATAGGCATGTTCATGGGCTCTCAAAAGCAATATACAGGTTTTTTATTACGATGTGTTTGAACCTGTTAAAAATTGACTTGTATTTCAAAAAGACCATATACCGATAACTTATATTTCAGTGTTAAACCTACACCGAAAATTTTAATGTAATTTCTTGCAATAACATCGCATTATTTTATATTTTGTATTAAATTCGATTACTACGTAATAAGTAATATTACAAATATAAATAACATTAAAAACATACGAAAAATGAATCTAGTGTGACACACTACGTTAGCGACTTGTTGTTTGTGGTAGTGTTTTATATGCTTTACGTTGTTGTATATTTTATGCCGTTGCTACGATTGTTTACGTACACAACGTTTTGTATTTTTTCATTTCTCGTCAGAATCGAGTAGCTAACGATTGTTACAGCATTGCATAAAGCGTGATACAGAAGTATAACCAATATAAATAACTTCTGGAATCGAATAGGATGACTTTTTTGCATCGGCGACGGAACTGAACGATTTATTGCATGTGTCAGGATTGCTCTAGGTCATGGGAAATGCCCCTTCCAGACGTTAAGGCTCCCCCACACAGAGGCGATACCCAAGTACGCTCGGTAAGATTATCGCTGCCTACCGAGAGGACTGCCTACACTAACGCGACACTCGGGAATTCGGAAGTCGAAAACACGGCTGGCCTTGACTCATACTTGCTGTATCGAGTACCGTAAACTGTCCCAACCGAGTCATGTATAGACTCAAGAGTTGCCAGGTCCTCCAAAATTTCGGAAGGTCTGAATATTTGTAATATTCCATAAAATACAAAGTTTGGTATGAACTTTGAACAGCTAAAGGAACAAATATTTTGAAATAACGGTAGAACTTAGTGAGGGAAGTAAAAACAAGATTTTGCACGCGCGCGCGTTAAACAAATTTGTAGAATTAAAATATATTTAATTTCTAAAATTTGCTCTAACTTCGTGTGCATATTTTGCATTCTACCATAGGTTTTTATTATTTCAAACACTATATGCTGTTTATTATATTTCAGCGTTCTTCATTATCGAATAAAATTCTGCAGTGGCGATATTATGCTTTCACTATGCGTGAGTTCGGATGAAGAGAAGTACCATTTCTCACACAAACTAAAGAACTAACGTATTCTACTCCAGATTTAACATAGGAACTACATGTGTGTTGTAGTGTCTCTAATTACCTGATCCCATGCTAACATGTAAAATTACGCTTGCCAACTTTATCTTGACAGGTTTTTACTCTTAATATGATCAGTTTCTTTGATTACAAAATGAGGTGTTTTAAAAATTACGTTGTCTGCAAATTTATTTTTGTAATCGTCACATAATAAATTCATTTCACAATTACCATTGGTATTCACACATGAATATTAATAATTAAATTCTACATACGTCTAACGACAGTAAGCTAGTCAAGAGTGGATCACTTTAACTTGCAGTCAACTGTTAGTTTTTATGCTTAGATGGTATGCAGATGTATTTTAAATTACACGAATATTGGTATAAGATGTTGAAAAAAACCAACTGAAGATTAAAAAGAAGTTAGGCGATAGTTGTAGTATTATAGAACGTACTAGTAATGTGTTTGTAGTCAAGTAAATACTCGCCCATGAATTAAAATTTCAAATCGTCTGAACAGTTCTGTGGATGTAGTATGAACTGTATACGGTGTAAGCATGCATTATATTAGTAGTTATAATATTGGTAGGGGTCTCAAGCATAAAATTTAACATTTTAAAATTTCGGAAAAATAACATTTCCTTTTTCAATAATTTATTTTTCATGATTTCCGTTTCAGTGACAGCACTCTCTCGCTTTATCATATGGTTTGTATTTATCATTGATATCATTTTATGATGAATAACTGTCATTAAAGTATATCAGATTTAATTTATTATCAAATGAAGGGGCTTAGTAAATCACATGTCATAGTCAGACATAGTAAATTTTCTTACTTTAACGGTTTTTATTGACATTGATTTATTCAATTACTCAAACCTGACCACAATGCGCAAGTAAAATACATGTTATAGATACAAGACAAAGCGGTGACATTTTATTGCTAGATTCTGCCATATTGTGACGTCATTTGAACATTTATTCACATAAAGCGGGTATAATTGGAAATATTCTAATGGTTACTATATAAAATATTTACTATAATGACAATTTCTGAACTTTCATGAATTATATGAAAATGTAAGTGTAATAATTACACGCTCCTTACAATAACTTATTAATAGTCAAGTAATAATGGTAAGTATAATAATAGTGAGTATAACGCTATATTTTCAAATTACGAGAACAGTAAAAAATCTCTTTGGGTTGAATACCTTAGACGTGTCGCATTAGCAGTCTTGATTAATGAATTACGAGCGAAGCAGAATTTTTAACCAAATGACGCAATAATTATAACTTCAAGTTTTTGCGTTACTCACACTGCTTATCGTCTACACGGCGCTGGGCGCATTAGCATGATGTGCCGTATGTACAGAATTGAACATATGTGTGGTTGCTACTGACGTACTCCATGATTGATTACAATAACACGTTACATCTAAAAGCTTTTGTTTAATATAACTTAAACCGAAAAACAGATTTTTTACTTTACTTTTGAATGATTGATTACCGTTTGTATGTACGAGTTATCCTTTTATTTTTTTGATTGCATGCACCTCTGGACTTATGATCGTTCTTATTACTCGCCTTTTTGTCCTTTCAGTATTTTTCCGTTTTTCGCTGTGCTCATTTTACATTTTTCCTGTCCAGACAGAAAATTTACTGTTACTGACATTCATTTTTTTATTCAATCTCTCCTTCCTTAAAATCTTTGAACTTCTTAATCTTTTTCGGATAAGTATCCCTGTCTACAGTTTCCTCTTCAGGGATACTAATTTCAGGAATTAGATTTCAGCAGTTAATTTCAAGAATATGATGGAAACCTTTTACCATTTAATTTTGCCATCTCAGAATAATATTACTTTGAGACAATGGGTGAGATAGGATAACATTGCGCTTACGGATTTTACGTTCGCTGCTATCACATGACTTGAAATCGTCGAGCTATAAGAAAGAAGTACTAGATAAGTTTACAAAATGTACACAGTCCCAACAGTATTTTCATTCTTCTAATTCTGGTATATTTTAAATAAATTTAGCCCAAGAACTAAGTTGGTAAAAATAAAAATAAGTAATAAAATCATCGCACGCACGATCTAGTAGACTACGTATTAAAATATAAACTGCCCAGATCACGTAGTCCTAAATATAGTAAAGATCACGTACATGATACGCATGCCATTTGAATTGAATAATATTCTTGTCATAACAAAATAAAATTTATATCTCATATATTTTAATTTTTGTCAGTCGTTAACATAAAAAGTACCCTGCAAGAAACGTTTGCCTTATTCAAGATAGATTAATACATTAAGCAAGTGAATTGTTTAAAAATTCCAACTTAATTTTGATCTAACTCTCAATGTTCTATCTTTAGTGGTTTCCAACGAATTGAACAAATTATTAATAGATCACAAAGCAAAATGATACCTTATGTGTAAATTAAAAAAATAAGTTAATCAAAACTTGCATTAATGATTGAAGAAGAAAAAATATTGCAATCCACTGCACAATCCGCTACTTTAAAAGACCACTGATGAGCGTTTTCGAGTATCATCTCATTTTCAGGACGGAAAATTTCCACTTAGTGGAGTGGTAATTACGGATCAGTTCAGTTGAGGGTTTATCAGCCCTGATGAATTGTGTAGTACGTTGCAATACTTTCTCAGTGTGATAAAGTACATGTTGTACTAATACGCCACATTGTAAACAAGTTAAAATTTACCCATTTTGAAAACGATAAACTTGTTTATCCGGAAAAAACTTGTGTTAGAACATAATTTACACACGTTACAACTTTATCTGTACAATTAATGCATGTATTCGTAACCACCGGTTTTCAGAAGTAGCATTTTTTGAATCTTTCTGTGGGTATAACCTTCCGATGACCAAAGACTTATGAAGATTAGAGACATCGTAAATAAAATCATGACAGCCTTCCTTGACCGGTGAGCTGTGCCGACCCAGCGAATGAATAACCCAAACTTAAACATATAGCATACAGTAAGTTGTCTAGGTGAAAGGGGAGAGAACGCAACTCTCTCTCTCTCTCTCTCTCTCTCTCTCTCTCTCTGACTCGCTTACTTTCTTCGTGCATATAACAAAACGAAAGTATACGATTTAAACTTAAAACACTGTTAATAAGAATAAATAGTAAAAACCAATTTTTGGCGCATATTTTTGGCGATAACCAGCAATCCGTTGTTGGTCAAGGCTACTTATAAAATATACGCTACATGGCTCTGGTTAAAATAAATCTTAAATATTACAACAGTCTTACATCAGGTACGTCCATCCGCACCCACTTTTATTATTTTAAGCATTTTTGGTTTTCTTTAATGGTAAATTATCGAATTAAATTCATAGTGACAAGTTTAAGATTTCACTTTTCAAATGAGCTCTTGAGCAATATAATTTGTTGTATTCGTCAATCTTCACAAACGTAGCAGATATCCCTACACTTATTTGTTGTTGTGCTGAAAACGACAGCCAGAGGTTAGCGATAGGTGCAGTTTAGAGAGAGGAAGCGAAAGGAGTGGTAATTTTTATCGTATAATGTTGAACAACCGTGTACGGGCCTGATTCCTACAGGCGACTAGTAATATACTATAAATACCTGTTACTCGCCTTTCCATACTAGATGAGTCGCTCTGATTGTTGGCAATTAGGTCTGTTGTAAGAAACTAAACATTGTCTTAGCATATGCGAACAAACAAGCAGTCCTGGCTAGCTCACTCGTCTTTCATGACCATGATTGGAGGTCGGCTTCCTTTACTTTCTTGTTGTTTACTAAATCTAAATACGACCCAACTGTGGGATTCGCATACGATTCGCGTGAACTGATTTGGGTCACGGGAGCTGCTTGTTTATCCAACACCTCTTCATTGTGTATGATGCAGTTTGTCACGCCTGGTGTGTTTCTTGTATACATAATCAGTTACTAGTGTCTACTGAATCATTACCAATCTCTCTTATCTCCCTTTCTCTGTTTCTTTGGATCCTTCTTACCCATCATCAGTCAGAAGAGCGCGAGGAGCCACACAGAATCAGCCATGCTGTAGGCCTACTAGTTTATCACTTTCAAGTTTATTATTAGCCTACGTTATTATTGACCATGCGCAAGAGTACGTAAAAAATAACTTACTTAGAAATTCTGAAACCTGTAATACCTTATTTGTGAAAATTATAAGCAGGAGAAACTGATACTGTGAGGCGTAACTTGTTCTGATTCCATTATTTTCTTAATGCTCACGAAAGTTTTAAAATTCAAAGAATTTAATAAAATAGTAATCTATGTTCAGGTAAATTTTCTATCTAACAAAATTATTTTTCTTATTACCTCTGTGCTGATTAGTGAATCGTTCGTGTACCTATAGGGCTATATTATAAAAGAATCATTAAGCCGTTTTTAAATGTTGAAAGTTGAATTACATGGTTTCACAGTCTGAACGCGTTCTTTTCCTGGATGGCTCTGGAACGCCTCTGACATTTGGTACTATATTCGTTTCGGGACTACTTCTATGTTGAAAAGTTTAAGTCCTCAAACCTTGATAGTAAGAACTTGATATTTCAGTTTGTCATGAAAGACAAGGAAGCAGAAAAAGGTCAATGGAGTATTAAGACAAATAAGTACAAATAATAATCAGTGCTTGAAAAGGGGGTGTCATATACTGGAAGGATATGTAGCTTTAGAAGAAATGGACCCATGTGGGGTTGCTAGTCCTCCATCGGGCGCCTCCCCAGGTGGCGGATAGGGGAATGCCTCCCAGATATGGGTGGTACCGGGGAAATGAATTACCCGGGCCGGACCAAAACTAGCACAACAGCAGCGTCTGACTCAGAGTGAGCGGCTGCAAACGGCGACTGATCCACAGTGGGTGACCGAACAAAAAGGTCCTCCAAAATGGGGGTTGTGGCGTTTAGGCATAAACAACCAAACACACGTAAAAATTGAAGGAGTTTGAAAGACAAACGCAGGATGAAAAATAAAAAAGATAATCCCCGGGTGGAAATCCACACCTCAACTAGAGGGAGCCCCGTCGGATACGGGGGGGGGGGGCAGTTCTGCTGATGATTTTCGAAGTCCAGTTGATAACTTCAACCAAGGCAAAAACACAAACAAGACGAAGAAGAGGAAAGAAAGGAGATTAAATTCGGAACATGGAACATCCAAGGCTGGAATATAAAGGATAAAGACATTTTAAACGAATTTAGCAAAATGAAATTGGACATATTAGTCATTACCGAAACCAAGAAAAAAGGAAAGGGAACAGAAAAAAATACAAGGTACAATACATGTATGGAATGGAGTAAATAAAGATCAGAGGGGAAAATCCGGCCTAGGAATACTTATCAAGAAAAGGTACTGAAGAAATATAAAAACATGGGAACAGTGAACGAAAGAATAATAAAACTAAACCTGACTTTGTATGGTAGAGAAATAGCAATACTATCTGTTTATGGTCCAACGGATGACAGCTCTGCTGCAGAAAAAGATTACTTTATGAATACGCTACAAGATGAAATTACAAAAATAAAACAAAACTACGAAATCATAATAGCTGGTGATCTTAATGGAAGAGTCGGGAAGAGAGAAAATGACAAAACAGTAGGAAGATTTGGAGAACAGATATTGAATGATAATGGAGAAAGGCTAATAGACCTATGTGAACTAAATTACTTAAAAATTACAAACGGATTCTTTGAACACAAAAACATACATAAATATACTTGGACACACGAAACAAGAAAGCTGAGGTCGATTATTGACTATGTAATAATAAGGAACAGAACAACAATTATAATAAAATACGTTAGAGTTCAGAGAGGAGCGGAGTGTGGAACAGACCATAAACTAGTGATAGCAAAAATGAAATTCCCATGGACAGGAGCCAAAATGTCAACAAAGACAGAAGAGACAATTACGGCAACATAAACAAATAAGGCAAAAAATTCAAAATTCAATTATTACAGGACGAATCGATAAGGAACCTATACAAGCAACGTCTAGATCAAAAGTTAATAGAATTAAGTATGATGAAGAAGTAAACATCATATATGAACACATAAAAGAAGCTATGCTGCAAGCAGCACTAGAAGCCCTAGGAGAGACTGAACAGGGAAATAATACATATAAATGGGACATGAAGGAAGAGACGATAGAAGAGATAAAAGCAAAGAAAATTTATATAACAAATGGATGTCCACGAAAAAAGAAGAAGATTACAGAAACTACAGAGAGAAGAACAAGGAAGTGAAGGAAATGGTCAGCAAAGAGAAAAATGAAGCATGGGAAAACAGATGTAGAAATGTAGACTAATACATAGGAGGAGCTAGGAGTTCAGAAGCATGGAATGTACTTAAATCATTACGAACGAATAGGAAGGATAAAACCTATATTCAATACATACAAGACAACGAGTGGGAGGCACACTATAAAAACCTACTTACGGAGCGTAGACAAGAATTCCTGAATAACGATGAAGAAGAAATAGAGACAGAAAATAAATTACTATAACGGCAGCAGAAATAAGGAAAGCAATAATAATAATAATAATGGCTCCCATGTATACCACCGAAGTAGCTTAGGAGTAATGCTGTAGGAAAGCAGTAAATTCAATGGAAAACAACAAAGCATCAGGCCCAGGAGGGTTAGTAGCGGAACTAATAAAGTACGAAACCGAAAAACTTATGAGAATGATAGGAAGAATGTTCGAGAAGGTTATAAATGGAGAAGATTTACCGGCGGAATGGAAAGAGGCACGAATTACATCGATATTTAAAAAGGGTAATAGAAAAGACTGCGAAAACTATAGAGGCATAAGTGTCATACCAACTATGGAAAGCTGTATGGTAGGGTGCTAAGAAATAAAATCGAGGAAAATATAGAGGGAAAGTTTGGAGAAGAACAAGCAGGTTTTACAGCCGGGAGATCATGCGTAGACCAGATATATACAATCCAACAGATCATAGAAAAGAAAAAAGCGAAGAACAGGGAAGTATATCTAGCGTTTATCAACCTTAGAAAAGCATATGATACAGTACCCAGACAAGAAATGTTTAAAGCTCTATCACAGTTGGAAATGCCAACTTAAAAAATCTATATAAAAGCAACAACGTACAAATTAAAGTAGGTAACAAAGTTGTCTGTAGGTTTAAAACATCCAAAGGGTTATTGCAAGGCTGCCCAACATCGCCCACGCTGTTTAAGATATTTTTAGAATATGCATTAACCATGTGGAAACAGAAATGCCATGGAATGGGAATACCGATACGAAATGAACACCTGTGCACACTATGCTTCGCCGATGACCAGTTAGTTATAGCCCAGGATGAAGATCTAAGCTACATGGTCAGAAAGCTGAATGAAGAATACACAAAGATGGGATTGGAAATAAACATAAAAAAGACTGAATACTTGGCAATTAGAGATGAAGAAACAACAGATTTAGAAGTAGACGAAAATGTTAAAATTAGAGGAACAGACAAATTCAAGTACCTAGGATTCACTCTGAGTAAACAAGGTACAACGGAAGAGGAAATAAAAAGTAGATTAGGGCAGACTAGAACACGGATTAGACAATTACACAGTGTTATATAGGACAAAAAGATTAGAAAAAGCACCAAAAAAATGATATATCAGACCATAGTCCAAAGCATTATGATGTATGCAGCGGAAGTATGGGTTATAATAAAAAGAATGAAAGAAAGATTCTTGAAACGGAGATGGAATATTGGAGGAGGTGTTGTGGAATAACGAGAGCAGACCGAATAACAAACGAGGAGATCAGAAGAAGAATGGAAACGGAAAGAAGTGCAATTGACTACATCGAAGAAAAAAGATTGGTGTGGTACGGTCATGTTCGGAGAGCCCAAAATACGTGGATCAACAAAGTGACGGAATGGAGTCCATTAGGAAGGAGAAAAAGGGGAAGACCGAGAAGATCTTGGAGGGACGAATTGGATGAATCTATGCAACGTATAGGACTTGAAGGACAATGGGAACATCGGGAGAATTGGAAAGCCAGGTTGAAGGAAGGGAGACGGCACTAGCTGTAGCAAACCCTATTTTATATACATATATATAGAAGATATGGAAGAGACGTAGGACGTAAAATATCCGGACAATAATCTTGGTCACTTCCACACAATAGTTTCAATCTGCTGAGCGACCTTTCGAGTTAATTCTCCGTCAGTGTATACCTACAACTGTCGTCGCAGAAACTATGTGCATTCGAGTTTGAGCCTTAATTCCAAGTTAACGATTACACTAATCGAAAATCAGATTACACAAATTTTTAGTTTATTTCATTCTGCGTTGAATGGTGGTAATCAACATTTTTTCTTTTTTTTTGTCAGAGTAGTGTTAGTTGGAATGAGAAATAGTCTTTAATTAACTGTTCTAGAGAATCCTCAACTTCAAAACAAAAGAACATAAAAATGTGCAGTCCGATTGCAACGAGATATTAACACTTTATAGAATAAGATGTTTTTAACACAAGTATAAAGTTAGAAATTTTTATCAATTGTTAGAAAAAAATTGTTATCAATTTTGTAAAACATCTTTTCCTCTTCACCGAATTATTGGAATAAACAGGCTTGGTCTCGTTTTAAAGGCTTACATTTTCTGTAGCAATTCATACATTACAAAAAACGTACAGTGATAATTGTGTTTTAGAATGCTTTTTATTTGATATTGAGTGCACTCAGCCGTTGGAAACAAGAAGCGTCCGAGCGGGGTCTGGGCAAGTAAGCCTATATGCATCGGCTACTTTCATTGCCTTCGCGTTATCAAATTGTTATAAAAACATTTTACTGTTTTTATTATACATTTTTAATTTTAATTGAGACAAAAAGACGGGGAACAACTCCTATCGTGGGCATGATCAATTATTGTAGAGTACGACAAGGTTGCCCAGTGTCACCTTCTCTTTTTAATTTAGGCCTGTATAGAGACGATGTCATATAGGCCTACATTTGGCAGATGAACCTCCCAGAACATTTTATGATTGGTAACTCTGCAGTTGACACGTTGTTGTTTGCTGATGACCAGGCTATCCTGTCGAACTCGGAAAGCGGCTTGCACATGGCTGTACATTCATTGCGTCGAATCTGCAAGAATTCTGGATTAAAGATCTTCACATTGAAGACCAAGGTGATGGCTTTCTGGGCTGTAATGTGCCTTGCATTACAAACAATGACAGACTTAAGGCGCTACATAATTTGAATACGTGTGGGACCATCAGGAGAAAATCAACGAGTAAAGAAACATGCCTGAAATTCTACAATGTGATGGCTCTCTCCACATTTCTCTGCAAGTCTGAGAATTGGACTTTAGCGAAATCCTAGGCCAATCGTATTCAAACGCCCGAACTGAGATTACTCAGGCACGTGGCAGGATATAATCTTCATGATCGCAAAAGATCGCAAAAAATGTCGATGTACAGCAGGAACTGAATGTTATGAGAATATTCAATAGGTTTGCCCATTTTGGCTAAAATGGTTAGAACATATTAATCGAATGGAAGACTGCCGCATCCCCAAACAACTATTGAATTATAACCGAAAGGACCGAGACGTGCGGCACGTCAGAAGCAGCGTTGGAGTCTGCTCGGGACCGGCTCAAACAATTCTCGTGAGGGTTTAATGGCAGCTTTAAACATGTACTTTCTTTATAAATTATAAAAAGTGGTTCTTCTGAGGTCATTTATTCGTCATAACCGCGCATGTCAGCGTGACGTCCTACACTCTCCAAATCACCTTCGTAATCGAAACTCTGAAGATCAACAATAAAAAGTTAAACTTGAGGAGTTTGTTCAGAAAAGTGGTGTTTTCCCAGTAATGTTGTTGGATTTTTTAAACGTGTTGTACACAGTTTTTCCATAAGTCAGGTGTCCACTATTCAGCGTTTATTCACATAAATCCCTGACCATTTTCTTGTTATTTCCTTTATGTTCTGCATTGGAGTGATCTAATTTTTTACGTAACCCCAAATCAGCTCAATTGCATTCAACTCGCAATAAGCAACTGCGAACCAAAGAATTCTACACCATACCATCCATAATTGTGGAACAATGAGGTCAAGTTATTTGGCGGAGTTTAAAATAAGGCTTAGGGTGGTTAATTAGAGTTGCTTTTGTAAGCAATTAAAAACTGGTTGCGCCAGGAGATAAAGAGATGTTTCTTTTGTTTAATCAGGAAATTATGTCAGTTTTCAACCATGACATTGTTGGATTTCAAATTTTTTGTTTATAATAAATAAATATGATAGCAGCTTCTTAATTGCTATATTGTTTTCATATTTTTCTTTATTAAATTTGTTTCAATTTTGGATAGCCAAGGTTTAACTTGAATTTATTTTTTAATTTGCAGTTCGAGTTTCGAGTTCGAGTTTAGCTGTAGCCCTATATATGACTATCTCATCATAATATGTTACACAGCCTACGCGCTGACAAGTCGCTCATAGACGAGGCATGTTTCTAATACACTTAAAAAACACCATCGTACTAACATATTATGATGCTTTCTGTCCCGTGTGTTGTGATTTACAACTGAAGAAGCAGATGAGGGTTTTTTCCTTAGTATTTTACACACCACTGAACACGGTTTTATTGTTTTTATAACCGCGTGAAACTAAAAAGAATTATGTCGCGTCAAGTTTATTTAACATTTAGTATCATGTCTCACTAATATGTTTGTCCATATCATTCTTTGTTTAACATGTCCTGTTATTATAATCTTCATCTTGTACTGTAACTGAAAGAATTAAATAAATATGGCAATTATGTCTAGATAGTATTATAATTACGTAAATATTGGCATTGCTAACTGCAAGTGTATTCTGCTAACTATGTTTATTGTGTCAGTACAAGAATTCACTAACGTGTTGTATGCCTGTGAGGGGCTATCTATTTTTAACCTCAGCCCATGCAGCTGCCACACACGTATTTTGAAGTTAGGAAAGTGAAAGTTAAATGATAAGGGCAGTGAGGCGATCTGCGTGTTGCATAGACGTGACCAGCCTCTGTGGAGTACTCAGGTGCACAGGAAGTAAGATTAGGATGCTGTTTCCTTCCCGCGTGCGCAGAATATCCGTCACACAGACTTCTTATCTCGCATACTAATTACTTTGATCTCCCCACAAAGGTAACAGTTATCCTAAAATTAGTATGGATAAGTGGTACCGCGTCCCTTAAACTGAGAATGAGAAAAAATGCCAGTTTTCCTAATTTCTCTTCTGAGTACAGAAGATATTAGGCCTTTCCTCAGAACGTTACTAAATAAATCTGTGTTGTGTTTCGTTGAATAATAACTCTATTTTTACAGTGCAATCTTCACGAAATTCTGTGACGTAATTTTCAGTCATTGTGAGAATGCTGAAATTGTCTTGACAGTATACATAGTTTGTGTTTGTCATAATTTCTGTCAGGTGATATTATTCAGTTGGGTCTCTGAATGTTGACATTATTATTATTATTATGTAACATTCTACCCTCCTAATCTGTGATGGTAACAGTCGGTTTTCAATATAGTGTATTTCCATACTGCGATTGTAGTTGTACTTTCATATTCTTCATTCAGAACAAGTAATAAATTGTTTCACAGGCCTTCTTCATGAAACGCGCAAACATACTTCCTCTATCGCAGGTATTCGAAATATTTTTACATTATTATTATTATTATTATTTTTATTTTTATTATGTAACATTCTACCCTCCTAATCTGTGGTGGTAACAGTCGGTTTTCAATATACAGTATTTCCATACTGCGATTGTAGTTGTACTTTCATGTTCTTCATTCAGAGCAAGTAATAAATTGTTTCACAGGCCTTCTTCATGAAACGCGCAAACATACTTCCTCTATCGCAGGTATTCGAAATATTGAAACTTCAGTGTCTTAATTTGCGATAATCCTAAAAAAAAAATGAATCACTACATACTCACTACACACAATTTCACTTTATGAATACTGGAATCGCATACGTTCTAGATTTCATTATGAAAAAAATATGTTGTTACTTACTTTTAAATCTTCAACATCTAAGTTTTGTAAAAATTAGTACATCCATTTGAAGACTAAAATAAGGGGACTGTCAACATATCTTAAGAGTCTTAACAGCCTTAACAGTAAAATCTTATTCCACTGTAGAATCTTATCTTTTTGGAGAAGTGATATTCCATCTAAGTCCTTGGAGAAGTTAAGTGTATGAATCTTGACTAGATGTAGTGAAGGAGACTCTTCTTTTAAGGTAGAATTATGGTAAAATTTTTAGATGGAATTGTTTTAAAACTAAGACATAATTTGTTATCTAAATTTTCGATTAACGTTATTAGCGCTGCACGGAACAAAGTTTCCAACAATTAGGCGTTACCAATCATACCAACTTTTTTGTATTTTATATTCATGCATACAATACTGGTGTATTTATGCATGTTTGTAGCATAATATTGTAGTCTAAATATTTTGCACCGTATACCATTAAATAGTTCCTAGGAGATTGTAATTTGGTTTTAAAACATCAGTTCTATATCATCCACTATTTAAGTTAAATGCTCTGATTCTACTTCGCATTTAATCTACAATTTTAAGTTTCTCACATATCCCTAGATTTGGAGAACAGTTTCTCACTAACGCTGTTAATATTTGCCTTTCTTTTGGATTCATCGTAAAACTCGCAGCAGGCGGTACAAATGACCAGTTTTATATTCTCATCCCCTCGGCTTGTCCAGTATATCGCCCTTTACACATATATTACAACAGCTGTTGTTTCCCCTTAAGAAAGCTCCACCTGTTTTACTCGACAGAATTACGATGGGGACCATTTAACACACTGCAGTATTTTTATGTATACCTTGTCGCTTTTCACGTAAAAAGAAAAGTTTATCTCGCTCATTTCCCCAAAAAATAGAAAGAAAGATAACAAATTTAATATATGCAGAAAAATAACTATATAAATATGATTGAAATTTTTCAAATAATGAACAGAATAGTAATAATTCTAAGAATACAGTTTTGACAGTAATTTTCACTTTTAGTAAAGAGATAAGTGTAAAAATACATTGCATCTCTCTCTCTCTCTCTCTCTCTCTCTCTCTCTCTCTCTCTCTCTCTCTCTCTCCGAAACCTTAAACTTTAATTAACTATTAAGCCCCCTGGAAACTTTTGTGTTCTAAATATACATATTGCTATGGCAACGCAAAAAAACGAAACAATGCAATACAACGTAATTTTAAGCGAGAGTTCAGTAGACAAGAAGATATGGAACTTGGAGCAGTTACTCTACCACCTTTCGTCTCTAAGTTGTCGAACTAACTTAACTTGTTCGAGTTGCTATGCTTTCTCCAGAGAGAGGTCGATCGTGGATTCTGAGACAAAGCATAAGTATTACGGGCTGTTCTTCTCAAGAAGTGATTTAGAATCAGTTCGGATGTCATGTCCCCGTGTGGATCTACCTCGAAGACAGAGGTAAAATCTGAAGATTTTTCTTTTCCACTTGTAATTTCCCTATTCTAACTTTTCTTAAAAATACCGATGCGTTTATAGCTTGAAGTCAACACTTTTTCTTGCATAGTTTCGTTTAGGTAAGTTAAATGGTGGCAAATGTCAATTAATTAGGCTAACTTTGATCACCATTCATCATCGCTTAACTGAGCAGCATAGTCTGATTTTACAACGTTTAACATACTTAATAGATCTTTTGTCAGCTCATAAAATCTCTCTATGACTTTACCTTTTGACAACCAGCGGATGTCAGTATGGAGAATCAAAGTGTCATGACGATATTATGACGATTCATGGTACGTTTATTTGAGGAGTATTGTCTAAAAAAGGCTTGAGTAAACAAAATGTATCACCTTCGTATCAACGTCGTAACTAACTGCTAGTGGTTTTTCAGAAACAGTTGCTCTCTGTGCCATAGCTTTTGCTTGGTTTGCTTCCAATTACAACAGTCGGTTAAAATGGTTATTGTCTCTTCCATATAAGCGACCGTTTTTGGTATTCAAATGTCTTGTCAATTTACTACGGACCGTACTTAATCGTTTAGTTTTCATCACACACGACACATTCTCGTATAGGACGGTTTTCAGGTCCACTGAACGTAAATCCAAAGTTTATATAACTATCTTGGTACTTAAGGACTGTTCCAGTAGTTTCACGTCTCTCCTTACTGCTTTCACGACACGTGTGCCGCGAGAACTCACTACAGACGATATTGTACCGTGAACAATAAAAGGTTGAAAACCACTGCGAAGAACTGTTGTCTTGATAATGGAGGGTGCAGTGAACGGTAACTCTATAGGAAGGCAGACAATACATGAGCCAGATTCTGAAGATGTGAGATATTATAGGTAAATCCTCTTCGTCCAGGATAGAAGGAGCTGGAGAACTCATCTTAACAGCCAGCTGACTGATGACACAATGAGAGGAGATCTTATTTGACATGGTTATTTGTACGTTGCCTGTTGTGTTATAATTTCATAATTGGACAAGCGAGTCTATTTATATGTAAACATTCTGCTCTGATTCGCCTTTATAAAGTAAACAAGTTATTTTTCGTTTTATTTGTGTTTTTAACTGAAAACTATAAAAGAGGTTTTAGTTTTGGTAAACACGCCTGTCGAAATATTGTGATTATTCTGATCGAAGTCCACGAAATTGCAAGGAACGTCTGACAACCTCGCACAAAAGCATTGAAGACTATAACTGTGCATCGTGCTTTGCTTTCATTGTAGATTGTCCTTAAATTTTTAGTGACCGTCAATCAGTGAATGTTTTAGTGGATGGTTAGTGAGGATCGGTCAATAATACAACTTTAGTTATTTTGCGTCGACGTTTCGACAATATTTATTGTCATCTTCAGGACAATTGTTGCTGACGCCAAACACACAAATAAACAGTTGTGTGTTTGGCGTCAGCAACAATTGTCCTGAAGATGACAATAAATATTGTCGAAACGTCGACGCAAAATAACTAAAGTTGTATTATTGACCGATCCTCACTAACCATCCACTAAAACATTGTATATTGTAGCTAATTATTTTTCTGAAACACATTATAACCAAAATTATGGTAACCATGGTCTGAATAAAGATTATTGCCAATAGTGAGACACGTTTGGTACCTAAGGCTTCCACGGCCGGCGTCAATTCTGTTATAATTTGACTGACTATTAGGCCGTAGTCCACGCTGCAGTAGTAGTGGACCACGGCCTAATAGCCCGCACAATTAACAACCAAATTTCAACAGAGTAATACGTGTTTATTAAGTCGTTCACGATTGTGTTTTCTTGTAAATATACCAGAGACTTTACTTATTCAAGTCTCTTTCCGAAATTCACGTAGAAGGTAATCTTACACAATTAATTTTAATAATAATTTTGTTACGTGGAGGCGTCTAAGTTCCTCGATTATTAAGAATGGTGTGAGGAGTTAAACTCCTCTTCAGTTAGTGATAAATGTTGGATTTTTTGTAAACTGGAAACCAAATATGATAATCATATTATTACAGTAAGATAATAAATAATACAAAACACACTAGTGCTATCTACCACACACATCCGTCCTTCTACCTGACTCCCTCTCCTTCCCTCTATACATCTACCTTGCTCTTCTTATCTAATTCTCTCTCTCTTTTTATTGACCTGTCTATTTGTCTATTTATCTATCTCTGTGTGTGTGTGTGAGTCCCTTTTCCCCATCATTTATGCTTACAGATGTGTGATCGTAAATAAAAAAAAGAAAGAATACACTTAAACTTTCTAGCCATATTTTTAGGTTTTATATTTTTTTACTAATCAGGGTAGTAATAGCACCTAGCAATGAACCACAAGTAACATGTTCAAGCTGTGTCATCCTGTTCAGTATACTTTAGCCGTGTATCCAAGTGTATTATTTGAGACAGTCTTGCTTAATTTAATATTTTAGCTCGATGTATATGGAATTATTTTTTGTAAACAATTTATGTGTGATGTAAAGATTCGTATTCTTAATTATTGTTTGTATAAGAACAAGTTACTAGTTTTCTGGTTCCTATCTATTAATCCAGTATATTAAACGCGCATTTGGAAGAGCTGATTACACGAACTGAATCTTGCAATACATATGTATGTAGGCCTATGTTACATGTGTATATACATAGCCTACATGTATGTACACATATACTCTAGATGAGTTTGTAAGAATAGAGCTAACGGAAAATAATTTCTATCTTAATGAGTTTAACAACATATAAATGTAACTCACAAACCATTCGAGATTGTTTTACTGTATAACCTGTTGTTTATAAACCAACATACGCATACATACGCATCTACAAAAAGAACGAGATAGTTCACAAGACTACAATTTGACATGGCCCTATTGCAGTATATAATTTGATTCATGCGCAGATAATGTATAACTTCAGGTGAGTTATGTTCACGTTTATAAGTCAATACATAGAAGATATAGACACTTAGTTCCACGCATTAAGTAATACTAAATTTAAATAAAATTAAATAAAATTTCTATATAAGTTACTAGATGTGTAGACCTACATATTCTTTGTTAACACTTGTTATAGGAAGCAAAACCGTTCATTGTTTTGAACATCAGAAACTTCCTTTATGAAATTGGACAACGGCCAACTTATATAGTGTTAAGTTGATTGAACTTTTAGGTATCGCCCTGTACCGACGAGCGTCCGTCAGCTTTGCTTTAATTTGCCAGTAATGTACAAGAAACATTGTATTCAAATGAATATGAAAAATAAATGTTTCAGCTTTGCTATTCTGGATACAGGAAAACGATATATAAGTATACCGTAGCCTGGTCAGGTAAAACACGTTTTCTTTCTTTGGATGTCATCTTTCAACCCGACATTGCTCTGATAACAAAACGAAAGTGTCTATAACGTACTATCTGAAACAGGTTTTGGCCATTTTATGACTCTGTTTTGAAGGGCATAGCGAATGAAGCTTCCAAGTTTGTATACAAAAATACGATTGTAATGATCTTCTTCTCCCTCCAAGAGTTAGGCATGCGACCTGTAGCAATCCCTTGGCGGTGGTACAACTCACGATCCACCACCGCCTGAGAGAAATTGGCTATCTGCAGGGCGCATGCGCGAGTGAGCGAGCGATTAGTGTAGGTGTCTGCTATACACTTTTATAGCCCAGGCATAAGTGCCTATACAAGACAAGACCTCTGTATTATTGTTCCCGGCGATAATGGTGGCACGGAAACCGAATCGTGGCCTTGACTTGTCCCACAGCCGCAGCACAGCCGTTGAGTTTGTGAGTCTCGAACGTTACCACTGTGGCGCCCCGCGCCATTTACTGATTGTATGTGCAGTTTATTACGTACTACATATTTATGGAAACCTGTTTGTCTATAGGTAAAACTCTCCGAACTATTATAATTCGTAGGAACGATCTGAACACGTTGAAGTGCAAAGCGGAGAGAAAACCTGAACCGAAGATCTTGTCGTTCAACGACGTGGAAGTGGTGACCACTCCACTTTTTTGTTATGTGCTTTATTCAGTCTTACTGAAATTTACACACTGTGCAAATGAATCGAATTTACTATTGTATTTTAAATAACGGGTCTCTTACGTGCATACATTCTACCGAGTAATAAAAGTATTTATTGTATTTTATCGTTAAGAAAAAGTAATGTTATGCTAATATTGTAGCAGCTATTTATGAAATTAAGTCTTGTCATAATAATTTTATGCGATATTATTTAAATGCAGTGCTATATTCTTCAGCTAATGCTCTTTTGAAAAGGTTTAATGAAAGATTCCTGTGTGTGTGTGTGTGTGTGTCTGTCTGTGTGTGTGTGTGTGTGTTGTATAGTAAAGGTTAGTCGTAATTACTTTACAGCAAAGCTCTTGTCGTGAGCCAAAGGCTCTCCACTCGCTTAACACAGTTAACGTTGCTAATGAGCAACGAGCTGTAGGTCTACTGCACTCACTCGAGTAAAAACCATTTTCTTCCGTTGGTATCGTGAATGATCGTTACGTATATGCGTATAGTTTCATCAGTTGAATTGAATGTTTTCTATAGACTTCCTTTAAAGAAGGAATAAGTGACTTTCTTTAACAAAAATAAATGACTTTTCAAATCCCGAGAGATTTCACAGGCTGCACAGAATTCGTCTTTCTCGATGTCATATTAATTTTTATAGTAACGGCTTTACCAAAGAAGATTGTTTACACTAGTTTACTTGCATAATAAGTTTGCTAAAAAGTTATAGTAATTTCCTGTAGACTACAATGAATTACTTTACTGAGTTTACATGTACAATTGACATTTCATGGAATTCTCGGCTTACAGCTTGAAACATTCTCTTACAGCATTATCGTATCTGATGAGTGCGTATTCACTTGCGACATTTATTAAGCAAAAGATATAAAACTACAGTGTAAGCTAAACATAATCCAAAAACATATAGAAAACGAAAGAACTCGAAAAGTGCTTTATCTAGGATTGCCGAAGTTAATAGGTGCACTTCATAGGTGACTCTGCATACATCTAATACTGGCAATAGATTTCATGTCATAAACGACAAGGAGAACGGATGTGATGGATTCACGGTTCTCTTATTCACGGTTTTAAATGTTGAATGTTACAATTGCTTCATTACACCTTTTACTTCAAAAACCCCTAGAAATAAAAATCCGTAGGCGGTACGTAAGGAATGTGTGTAGTGTGGAGACCATGGCTACACGGAAATATTACGGATGCGAGAAGCGTTCCCATAGTAGTGTGGAGTGGATCCTTGCCTGTAAGTCTGAAACACAGGTACTTGCCTGTAAATCTGAAAAAGCAACAAACAAGGGAGTATTTTTAGGCTAAGTTAACTTTGTTGCTCAGTTGGGGAAAATGTGCTAAAAGATCATGCTACAGTTTGTAAAGAGACTTCTAAAACGATCCAAAATAAATATTAGATTATATGTTTTAAATATGTAGACAAAACATACTTGAAGAAATTAAATCATCAAAATATGTGGGCATTCAAGCTGACAAAACAACAGACTTCTCTACAGCTGCTCAGTTGATGTTGATTTGTAGCTATGTTGTAGAAGAAAAAAAAATTGTTGAGACTGTTGCGAGGTTAGTTTTATGTTTACAATCTGCTAAGTGCCTTTACTGAAGCAGTAGAACACACTGCCTCTAATGAGCTTCAGATTTCTTTGGGTCATGAAAAGAGTAAATTGTTAGCTCAGACATATTATGATAAAGCTCCAGTGATGAGTGCCTCACATGCTGATGAAAGATCAGTACCTTACGCATACTAGGCCTATATTCATTCTTATGCTTATCATACATTAAATGTTACAAGCTTCTTCCAGTGTACGTGAGGGGAGATTGTTTTTTATGAACACTGGTGGATTTTCTGCCTTCTTTAACATATCTTTGGACGTATTAAGGTGTTGGAATCAGTTCTGGGCTAACGGCGCATTAGCAACAAGGCGGAACTTCAACAGCAGACTTGTGCAAACAGTTTTTAATATAAAAAAGGACTGATTCAATGTTTCAAGAAAATATTCACTACTTAAAGTAATTAAAGTTCGGGAAGGTACAGGATTACTTGCAATTTTAGAGTCCATTGCCTCCTTTATATTCTGGTTAAATCTGTTGTATAAAATTGTGCCTAATGTTGATATTGAATATGCACAGATGCAGTAGCGTGATACTGATCCTGTAGAAACGTCTTCAAATGTTGAGCAGTTTCAAAATGTAGTACCTCTCTAAGATATAGTTTGGACGATGAGACTGATAACACACAAAAAATAAATACATAATATTAAAATATGTGGTATACTGGTCGGCCAATGTGTGGAATAACGTCTCTTTCAAAACCCTGCACCATTCCTGAAATAAACTTCTTGAAACAAATGAACAATTAAATCCAGCACAAACTAACGATGGTGAGGAAGACTGTACCAAGAAACCTTACACATAACACTCCACAGGATTCCTGGATGTAAAGATATCACTAGCAGAGATATTGAATAATGGGTGAATAATGAGGGAAGAAACGAATTTAGTGACGAATAAATTGTTAGAGCAATTCGTGAAAATAATTCGGATGCCAAAACTAAAGTCCAGTTTTATGAAATACGAAGAGCTTTAAAACTTAGTAATCAGTATGAGAATAATTAGTTGAGTGTGCTGACAATTTTTCTTAAATAAATGAATGATTTAACAAGACAGACAACATTCTAGTGTAAAACCTAATGTAAAACCTAGTGTAGAACCTAGTGGAGTCACAATGTATGTGCTTTGTAGTAGCCTAACTCCATTTTCTCTAGATTCAAATTGCGTACTAGTGGCGTATTGAATAGATTTGAAATCTGAGATGCTGCTATGTTGTCATATAAGCCTATCCAATACCAGAAAGTAGCGTATCTCCCTCCTTGGAATCTTTCATTCCCACGGTTACATACGCTATCTGTAGACACAACCCCAGGCAGCAGGCAGGACGTGTACTTATGTAAAGACAATAGCATTCCTTACGATTTTGTAGTGCCTCTCTATCTAACGTAATAACATTAAGGCGTCGGCTTTCTCCCCCTAATTGTGGTTATATTGTTTAACTAAGCTTTGTCTCTTTACTAAAACTTGCTTCATCCAGCGAATACCTAAATGCCTTTGAAATTATTTCATTATCACACTAATGAGTTTACTTTGGATTAGCCTCAGCTGCAGTTCGTAGTATCATCCCTGGACTTAACTTGTCAAAAAGACGATATGCAAACCGCCCTGATGTCTTTGTGTATTATACGGCTCTACTATAATCAAACAATAAACTTAACTTCCCTTTATAGGGATATTGATAAGCTGTAAGTAAACTCATTTCGTCTGACATATTATAATCCGTCTGTGGTAGGCACGTGCAATTAAAATTTAATTACATTCGAGTTTTTGTGTTTTTTTAATAACAAAATACAAGTTATCATCAACATAACTGCAATTTTTAATTACACAGTGTTACTCACTAAAGCTTAAGGATGAAATAATTTAGCATTAATAAACATTAATTTAACAAAATTAAGCGCAAAAACAAGAAGTTATTGTTTGAGTTTCTAACACCAAGGTTATCTCCGCATTTACACAATATCATTACGGGCGCGTTACGGTGCAAAATGCTAATATGAATGACAATACTATGGTGTAGAAGGTGGATAATAATCAACGTACGTTTAGAATTCTTTGACAGTTCTATTCCTTCTGCTACGAATTCGCGCCGTACTTTCGAATTTTCACCAGTCCTTTAGATTTGAAAACTAAAAGAAACAGTTATACTTATGACTGTTTTACATACTGATAACTCTAAACACAATCCATGCAATTCTTTAACACAATAACATAATCACAATTCTAAACTCAACACATTATGTCTTAGGTAGCTCTAAACAAAGCCTAATTCTTGTGTAACTCTTAACATATTTTATCTTTGGTAAATCTAAATACAGAAAAACATTCCTGTAGATGAAATTATTCTTAAACCAGATGTTTTTTTAAGAATCAGGCAGCGCATAAGATTATCTGACGTCTGTGTAGGCCTACTACGTTGCTTGATCAGCACTATAATACGATTTCTATCACACACGAAAAGACGACTAAGTACAACTAATAGGTATAATCAGTTATTCTAATCGTCTTGATCAATCAGTTTAATGAGTACCGTGTTATGCGTTATATTACATAATCAATATGTAATAAGTAATCAAAATAACAGTTTTCGTTCTCAAAAAACATTTCTCATCCCATTAAGTCTGCAGTTATTTTTTATGAATCTATCCTAAATTTACTTATTTTATATTATATTGTTCTTATGTAAACTCTAAACACATTCGTACAGGTTGTTTGAATATTTCTTGATTTACGTGCATAGGTCTGGAAGTAAAACTGTGTGACAATATACGATTTTGTAAAACATTACTTGTACTAATTTAGGTACAAATCACATGAAATTAACAGTAATTTTGAGGGAACCTTAGATATGAAGTGGATTCTGGCACCATATTTATTCATATTTTCATGTACCATTGGCGTGTCTAGACACGATGTACCCGTACATTGTGGCTAAAATAAAAGCATCGTTAACGGTGCGATACAGAAATCATTGGTCTGTTACTAATATAAGCCTACAGTTTTTATTTCTTTATCTTAAATTACTGAAATGTGAAACAGAGTGATGTCTACAACAGTTTTTAGTTCTTTTCAGTCCTACTACCACCATAGTATTTTTCGTGATATTAGAGATAATAATTGACAGAAATTAGTAAATAGGCTTACATTATACTTCAATTTCCGACAGTTAAGAGTAGATGTACCAATAAAAAATGAAACTGTCTGGCTGAAGTGAATGTGAATGAGACTGGCGTAAGGTGTATGAGACCTACACACATTTTGTGTAATGCGAACACATCGTAAATCTCTGATTACAAGTAAACTTGTAAGAATTCTATAAACATGCATCAATTCTTGTAAGAATTGTATAACAGTGTCCTACGTTTAAATATGGGTAGGTACACAGTAATGACAATTATGATGAGAACGTACGTAATCAAACGGAAGACATGAACTGAGTACGAATCGTATTCGACAAAACGCGTTTTGTCCATTGTTATTCAAAAAGATTCGTTCATAAAAACACCATAGAATGTTGTTAAACGGAGTGTTGTGATTATATATATGGCCGTGTTGCTTGTACACGTTAACGTCAATATTATTAATGTGTGCTTTAACGCGTAGCCCCATACCTGAAGGTTTAGTGATACCATCTCCACTACCGTTTCTGACGTGACACCATATTCTCGCTACTGTGTTGTTGTTGTTTGTATCTCTATGACTAATAGTAAATTAGTCATCAATCTTTCGTTCTGTCTCCCATCACGATTGATTCAATAGCAATAAAAGAGGTGATCGTTAGTAGTAGCTCTTCGTTTGATTTTCAGGTATAAGGTCTTGATCACATTTCTCCGTAACAACAGTTAACTGCTGATTTTTACAGATTATTATTTACAATGAGTAAAATGTTTTTGCCGTGTGTTTTAGCTTCTTTCTTGTTTATAGTGGTGAGTCTAAGTGTTGGTGTAGGAAAAACTTCTTCACTCTCTTTTGTGATATTTTTTTAATTTTTAATTAGTACGTCACAGTGTTTAATCTTCGCTTTTCTCGGTTTCCGGGTAACAGGCCGTGACTGGCTTCGCCAATTAATATAGTCGTTAAATATGGGAGACTGGTGTCAGCATTGTATTACGTTGAACACTGTTCACTTGATTATATTTGCATAAAGATGTTTCCTCCGTAAAAATCTGCGTGCACATAGAAAATCAAATTAAAAAGTTAGTTGCAAACAGGATTTAAATTGTGTTAAAAAAATTCAAATTATGTTAAAAAAAAAAAATTAACATAAGCATTTTGTTAGAATAAGGAGAACATGTCAGATAACTAATAGATCTAGTGACATTTAATTAGTCTTTCATTAATGGAGAGTGACAGAACAATAAGCGTTACACAGAAGAGATGCCTTTTTGTGTTCAATTGGCGATACGTGTTTGTCGACCGTGTGAACAGCAGACGTTTGAACGTAGTTGCATAATTTCACGACTGTATAATTCTTAAGTTTAATTAGCATTTAACATGTAGTGTATTGTCGTATTTAAATGATAACATATATTTTACTTATAAATAGAACATACTCTCATAGATCCGCATGTGACTGAATTATGTAGTGACAATGCGTGTCGAGTACACAGCGCATGTAAACGATGTGCACTACTGTGAACCATGACAAACGTAGGCTAGACACGTTCGGTCTCGTGTAGCCTACCTCGGCTGTCCTCGACACGCTGTCACTAAATGGTAGGATACCGCTTCAAATACATATACGCCTACCGTACTTTCTCATCTACTGTTGCAGTAATCTAACAGTAGATGTCCCGTGTGTAATCTAACAGTAGATGGTACCGCTAAACCTTCAGGTATAAGCCTACGCGTTAATGCAGACGTCAACAACATTGACGTTAACGTGTACAAGCATTTACGTTTCGTTGAAAAAATTAAAACAACTATTGTTTTCAGACTAATCAAGACAAACTTCATCTACCCAATTCACAAACACACCAATAATATTACCTGAAAGTATTAAAACTAGATTTTAATTTATACAGAGATCAGTGGCAGCCCGTGCTTAGGTTGCACGGTTGCACAACCCCCATTAAATTGCATTTTAGATTATGGAATTATGAATAAAACAATAACTAATAATAGAGTTTTCACGCTAAATAATCGTAATTAATCATTTGGCGTTTAATTAAGAAAGTTGTGTTAGTGATTATAATCACAAACGGAATTACCACTGTTGCACACCACTATAGAAAAATTATTCCGATTAGCACTTTCAAGCTTCTCAGCTCATCGTCAGATCGGAAATGTTTAAATTTCCGTCAGAAATTCACCGTTTAGATTTCCGATCTGATGATGAGCTGAGACGCTTGAAAGCGCTAATCGGAATAATTTTTCTATAGTTGTGTGCAACAGTAATAATTCTGTTTAATCATTTGGCGATTGAAAAGAGCAGAGCAATACTAAATATCGTACACGCTCTTGCCGCGGTGTACATGGCAAGTATGCACCAACTGTGACGCGCTTTGTATATGGGGAAATACACTGGAGAGTAGTGCTGTGGCTGGCTAGACTCGGATGCTCCTATTGCAATGATATAGGCTCGCTTGGTGTGATTAGGGACTGAAAACCCCGCTTGTACGTTACGGCGCCACCAGTCTGTTGGTAAATAACACGTGGTGCGCCAGGTAGGAATTAGTAAGTTTATGTTGTTATGCTACTTGAGTTAGTGTCGGTCGAATTTTTTGTGAATTTCGTTGTTAGTGTCAGTTAAGTGTCAGTCCCATTCATCGTTAAATGTAAATAGTAGTACATATAAAGGATTAAGGTGTCATAGTGTAAGATATTATTATATTTTACTGGTAGGACGCAATGAATTCTGTCGTAAACTTAACAAAAACGCTGTTCAGTTTAGGTCATGTTGAGAAAAAAAATTAGATTACGAGAGTAGGTAGGCTACACCAGATCTTTCAAATTTAATCAAAATGTAAAATATAGTAACAGAATATTTAACCGTAAATTTAAAAAAGATTTGTACAATAAATATTCATGGGTATGTGGGTGACACTTTATTGCATTATTTTGTTTTCCTTACGTATTGCTTGGAGGAGAGGAGACTTGGACATTTTCTGTTCAGATGATAAAATAATTTAATACCATCCAACCCAACTGCAACCCCCAGATTTTTTAACCACCAGCTACCACTGTCAGAGATACTAAACTAAAGAAATTTCTCAGATTAGAAAAGCGATTTAGATTAGATTGACCGTTTAGAAATTCATAATTGTTCTATAATTCTCTTATATATTGCAAGCATGTAACGTAAGTAAATTTCATAAACACGATACGCAGTTACGACTGTCCAAATTTACGTTTAAGTAGGCCTAAATATCATCTCCGTTAAAGATTACTTCCGTTCGTTTTTCCATATTTGACCCTTCAGGCGTAACTCTTTTTGCTGTGAACAACAATGTACGTACGTTTGTACATTAAAGATGTTTCGTGTAGTTAAGTCCAACAAAAATGTTTTAGTAATTAAAATTAAAGCACGAAAAAATAAAAGACTGTGTTTTGTATAGTACGTGATGAATACCGAAGTTTTCTCATAACCCCACGAAAGCTTCTCGATAATTGTTGTAATATAATATTTCTAAGAGCACCAATTTAGTCGCGATAAGCGTTCGCGTTAATTGAGAGAACATGGAAATATCTGAACCCCATGTTCTGGAGGATTCATTAATCAACAACCCTCCCTTTCAGTTATTCCACCACCTCAGACGCAGACGCTGTTGTTGTATCCTTATCGTTCCCTCAATCGTAGTATGGCGTAATAAAGTGCGTTATTCCCTTCCACCTGACAATGAATATGTATTTTATCTTTCACTGTGGAAAAACTAAAACTAGTGGATCTAGAAACTAGATTCTACTGGATCCAGCCAGAGAGGTTAGTTGAGGCGAACAGATATGTTAGTTGTAATGTTTTGAAGAAGTAGCTGTCGTGAAAACGATACGCTGCGCACATAATTATTAGTTTCCCGAGTTTTAACAGCACTTAATTTTCTTACTCGACAGTTTACACTATGCGGTCTTCCTCATCAAGTATTCCTCTGTTTGCATGCGGCCTTTCGAAGTATTTTCATAACACATTAAATAAGCTAATGAAAATCCTTTATAATTTCAAACATGAAAGTTAATAATACCAATCATACTGTAACATAACTTGTTACCAGTTTGCTTAGCAATACTTATTGCTGTATTTTTTTTCAAATGGCACATTTTAAATTGTCTGAAGGAAACAATTTATTTCCTCCTACTACAAACAACTGTTCACGTATGAGCGGTAAGATCTTAGTTTATGACTCAATTGCCCAACTATTTGGCACAAAACTGTGGGCCTACGTTTTAAATTCTTTCCATGATGCGCTTCATCTTACAAATGCTTTTACTAGAGGAAAACGTATCTTAATTTATTACTTTTCTTTTTTAAAACGTATCATTTATAAAGATTCTTATGTATGGTTATTATGCCACACGTTGGTTGTGTCAAATATTACTTACGTTTCTACGTTAAGGCGCCAAATATAACTACTCGTGAAGCGCGCGTAATTTTCGAATGTTGTATAAATAATTTATTCAAGACAGTATTGCATGTAATCGGTAATTACATTGTTTTATTGTGTCACAAATTATATTTAGATATATTTATTACTGAATACTTCCACTCATTTTTGTATTATTGATAAATTTGCTTGGGCGCCAGAGCAGAGTATCTCAGGATTGTTATGAAATAATAACACTTCGTTCAAATATTAAGATTTATATTATTATCTTCTTATTACATAAGACATCTGAGAATTAATCATTAATATCATCTTTCAAATCTATACTCATTAATATTCTTTATAACTAATAACAGAATTATTAATATCTGGAGCTTACGGATTCTTCAAAATCATATTAATCCAGTATTACTCAAATGAGCCATCAGTAGATTCAAATTTACTCCCTTAACACATTTCAATCTTCAATATATTAATTAAAACATATATGTATCGTAAATTCTTATCTACTATGAACTTTAATAATCTTCAATAGATTCAATTATTCAACTTCGTTACCATTTCTATAATTATGATAATTTGTTTCCTTACTTTACTATACAATAACTCTCCTAACATGTCATATAGCATAAATTGTAATAATTAGTATCTGAACTCGTGAGTCTTTTGAGAATGAGATAAGTTATTTTTTAGATGCAAATTCTAAGTTAAGTTATTGAGTTGTGAATCATAAATGATATACTGTTACTTGTTGCTGGATTCCAAGTAAAAGAACGATGAACTGTAATCCTGCGTTGAACATCGCACTACACTTTGCACTAATCACGCTTGATTAAACCTTCTTTATTTACTTCACTCGTTCGCGTTAGTACTAAACGTCGCGCACATATAAAGAAGTGTACATTTTGCTGGAATCTATGCGCACAAGTTAAACATCTTCTGGTCCGTATGTACTATCGCGCACACATATAAAATAAACTTCTTGATGACTGTAATTCTTTCTCAACTATTTAACCGAGTTAGTCTATTGATTTGAACTTAGAATTATAGTATTGTAATGCTCACATCGAGTAACGCAGGTTTCCCGTATTTGCGTGAAAATTAAACTTAGACTTCCTCTTTTTTGTTTGCTTCCCTTGTTTTTTATAGTTTTCCGAGTCCTTCCCTCACTACAGTTGATCATACTTCCATTGGTCTGAATTTGAAATATTTGCCGGTAAATTCAAATGTACCCATTCCGGTGCTGTATCTTTTTCGCGCTCACTACCGACGCTATCCGTGATTGGTTGCCAGAGAGCGGGCGATAGACTGACGCGGACGTTCGTTAGACTCCTAAAAAGTGACGCTACTTTCTAAAATAGTTATAATTATTGGCGTGTCATCTATTGTCTGGTGAAGGACACAGTACCGTTAACCTAACGGTACATGGGCGTTTTTTGCTGTATTTACTCTACAAAACATTTTATGCTTTTATGACATGTAAGGGTGGTTTGGGTCTATTGTAACTTATTTTGTCGGCGCCTGACTGTCGCATAGTCGAGCCTCTTTTGATTCAAATTTTCATTTATATATTACTTACATCTATGTACATTACAATGCTTTATATTATTATAGTTACCATTAATAGTTGATTTATTATTATATGTGTTTATATACATATTAAATTGATACACAGATTCACACTAACGTTTCACATTATAGACAGAAGTTAGACGTTACACTGCTACAGTTGCTTAAACATCGTGCCCCACCCTGACACCCTGATACATATCTATTCACTCAATTATTTATGTAATTCCATATGTTATATCTCTTGTTATAAGGTTAAATTAACTGTTGATGAAAGTATTAAATCATGTATTGATTTACTTTGTAAATACAACATGTATTATTACTTTTATTTAATAATGTGTTGTTGTTGTTATAAATACTTTATGTTAAACACATGTAGTCGGAGTGCAACTATAGGGTAAGAGATAATTAAAATAAATTCTTAGGCGGAATGCAAAAATAATATGTAGGCCTACAATACAACCAGTACGAAACAATAACCTTTATTCTGGCAGTATTTTGAAAGTTTGCGTCACCATCAGTTAACTCCACATAATCAGTTAACGCCACAACTCAAGGGTTGAATAGCTAAATTTTACATTGATTTTACACTTTTTATAATTTACATGTACATAAGATAATTTATTGTAACTTACAATCGATATTCCACGTGAAATTGAACCAAGTAATTGATGTCAGAAATGTAAACGGCTGCTTATTGCCCGAAGGGAGTGGGGGGAACGTAGTTGCTGTCGGACCGGTTTATCTGTGCTGATGTAAGTAGAGAGTAATTCCTCCAGTAGATGTATTACACCTCTATGGTTTCAACAGTATAAACTGTCATCTTCAGAATCTATACTAGTGACATATTCTGAAGATGATAGGTTATACTGTTGAAACAATGTAAGTATTAAAACAATACAAATATATCCTTATAAAAACAACAAATATTATTTATCTATTAATATAATTAAACAAGAATGTTTGAGAAGGCGTAAACGTAATATATATATATACTCACATATATTCTTACTCACAATTATTCTCGCTTCATAATGATTAAAATTTACTATTAATGTTTTTATTTCTTATAAGAATATATTTTATTAACTTGTTTACACTGTTTCGACAGGACAGTTTTCTTTACCGTCATCTTCAGATTTCTAATTATATTTACATTAAATATAAGTATCGTTAAACAAATACAAATATATTTGCATTAAAATGACATAGTTACATTTCTGAAGACGACAGTAAAGAAGATTATCGAAAGAGGGTAAAACAAATTAATTAAAATATATTCTTGTAAGAAATAAAAATATTATTAATGTAAACCTATATATATATATATATATATATATATATATATATATATATATATATATATATTGTAGCGTGACAGATAATCCACACAAATGCATTACTCAATGATCATTAATAAAGCTCTAATATATGGAATATCCAGATGAGAATTAATTAAAATGCACTATTTAATAATATATTCACAAGAAAGGTTAAATAAAGAAAAATTCTGCAAATAATATAATAATACAAATTTAAAAACCCAGAAGACTAAAAATAATAATAACAAAATTACCCAGGAAAGATAGAAGCAGGCAATTAATATACCCCGTCAAAGAAACCAGACCAGAAAAAACAAAGATACAGAAGACAGAAGAAGGAAGAATAATTAAAACTACTACTACTGAAGAAGAAAGAAGGAAGAAGAATAATCAAAGCTACTGAAGACAGAAGAAACAAAACTAATTAAAACTCAAAGAAGAAAGAAGAACAAACTAAATCTACTGAAGAAAGAAGAAGGAAGAACAATCAAAGCTACTGAAGACAGAAGAACAAGACTAATTAAAACTCAAAGAAGAAAGAAGAACAAACTAAATCTACTGAAGAAAGAAGAAGGAAGTACAATCAAAGATACTGAAGACAGAAGAACAAGACTAATTAAAACTCAAAGAAGAAAGAAGAACAAACTAAATCTACTGAAGAAAGAAGAAGGAAGAATAATTAAAACTAGAGAAGAAAGAAGAATAATCATAATCATTTATTAACCAAGAAAAATAGATAATCTTTAAAGGCAGTATATGCGAAACTACAACATTTCAAGAGTAAGAAGAAGAGAGCCGTTTTCGCCTAACTTGAAGTTAATTGGATTATCTTTTTAACAAATTTACCGAACAGAAATTTATTACCAAATTAAACACCTTACTATTATAATTATAATTACGATCCACAACCTCAATTTATTCCTAAATATTAAGCAAATAAATACTTCGAAAATATTTTTTCCGAAATTATTTTTTTTTTATAAATATAAATTTTAAATTTATATTTTGTTTCAATTTGCTACACAGCAAAATACACTTTATTTAATTGATGGTAATAACATCCCAATTACCAATAACAAAGACCAGGAACTTTACCAAATCGACGATTCCCAGAGCGGAACGTCACTACTACACATACACACCATAAAAATTATCCTGGATAATATTATACAGAACACTCTACAATTACAATTAGAGTATGGTTTTATTACCAAAGCGAAGATCAACAGTAAGAGCTTAGAAGACAAGAAGATATTAGCTACGTTACTACACACATTTTTACAACCGTTATTTATTTCACATTATCGTTTTATTACAAATTTGGTGAACCCAACTTGTGGGGCTCGATTACCGCAGAATACCAGAACAAGCAACACTTAATAAATTTAATTATAATTTGTAATAAATAAGTTATATTACAAAATTTGGCTTCCATCGCGGGGCTTGAAGAAACCAGGACTTCATAGTATATTACAAAATTGGCGTCCAACTAAAGGGCTGTAATTAGGGGTTGAAAGGCGGTAATTACTTACCCAATTCCTAATTCAGCTTGGCAGCGGTTACCCAGCCAGGGAATCAGGGAAAATAATGCGTCGTGCCACATCAAAGAAGAGAGCGGCGGAGGCCGAGAAAGAACTCGATATGGAGGATAAGGAGGCGACCCCAGTGGAGGACGTGGAAAAGATATTAGAACGGGTGGAACATAAACAACCAGCACCACCAGAGAAACAACTCGAAGTACCCACTCAAACAGGGGAAGTCCATATCCGGGAGGAACAGTTGGAAAGACCTTCACAAGTGGAAAACACGACAATCCAAGAGATGTTCAGAGTGATGATGGAAGAAATCAAATCCAGTAGCAAGAAGATGGAAGAAAACTTAAGGAAGGACAACCAAGCAACAAAAGAAGAGTTGAAGAATGATAACCAATCGTTAAAAGAAGAATTGAAGAAGGACAACCAAGCAACCAAGGAAGAATTAAGTAAGAAAATGGATTCTACCACAGAAGAAAATAATAAAAGATTAGAAGATTTGAAGAATGATAACCAATCTTTAAGGGAAGAATTGAAGAAGGACAACCAAGAAACAAAGGAAGAATTGGGCCGTAAAATCGAAAGGACCAATAAGAGAATTGAGGAAACCAGTAAAAAGGTGGAAAAGAAAATGGAAGAAAATAAGAAGAATTTGGAAGAAAAGATGGAAGAAACCAATAAGAAAATCGAAAGTGATCATCAACAGTTAAGGAAAGAGTTAAGAGAGGACTACCAACGGTTAAGAGAAGAAATAAGGGAGGATAACCGAAGATGGCATAAGGAAATGAAAGAAGACAGGGAAGAGGAAAGAAGGGATAGAAAAGAATACAGACAAATCTTGAAGAAAGGTTTGAGTGAAATAGATAAAAACGTCACATCCTTGGATGAAGAATTGGATAAGACACTGGACAACAACAAACCAGAACGAAAGGAAATACCAAACAATAAAACAATGGAGCCAGTGATAGTGTTACCTGAAAAGAAAACGAACGGGAACAAAGAAGATACTAAGGATATGGAAGTGAAACCAAAGGAAATGAGAAAGAGGCATCCAAAGAAATTAATGAAAACAAGGGAAGAAATGGAAATGATGAACCATGGTTTATTTGATAATGATAATATCCCTATTACCAACAATGAAGAAATCGTGTGTTCCAGAAATTATGGAAATAGATTGATGGTAATCTCAGAAATGGTTTACCAGCAGACAGTAGTTTACCACGGGGAAGTGATCAGAGGTAAATGGAATACAACAGGGATGGAGATGTATGGTAGATTGTCAATGGTATCATTGATCATTGATGGGCCAGAGACGTACTGGTGTATAAAACACTATGATAGAGGGAGCCGAATAAGCTTAGCAGCCAGCAAAGGAATAGCAGCTAGGAAAATGAAATACAAGACAAAGGCCAGAGATGTCACTAGTACCGGAACGATGATGAAAACTATGGTCATCCGGACAATGAGAGCAACTAAAGTGACAGACTACGGTTAAGTCCAATACCATACACCTCCACAAAAAGGGACTGATGTTATGATAACCGGCAACGGCAAAAAACTATGTCAAAGAAAAAGAAATTATGAGCAACTGTCCAGCCTAATAAAAATCTTCAACCTGGGTAATTAAAAGGAAAAATAATTATAAGAAGTACATTTGAAATAAAGAAAAGAAGAGAGCTAATACCATATTTAGGGTAATAATATGATATGTTAACCATATTTATGAAAAAATATTATGAGTAATTGAATGTATGGAAGAAATAATATTGAAGTAAAAATTCAAAAATGAAGTAATGACTACTTAGTACCTATTATTTAGAAAACAATTTATGAATCAAGAAGAAAATGAATTTTGAATTAAATCTCAAAATTCAAAAAACAAGTAAGAACACCTTACTACCTATTATTTAGGAGATAATTTATGATGAAAAATCACAAAATTCAAAAAAGAAGTAATGACTACTTACTACCTATTATTTAGAAAACCATTTATGAATCAAAAAGAAAATGAATTTTGAATAAAAGTCAAAATTCAAAAAAGAAGTAATGACTACTTACTTACCTATTATTTAGAAAACAATTTATGAATCAGAAGGAAAATGAATTTTGAATTAAATCTCAAAATTCAAAAGTGAAATTAATGAGAATTTTATGTCAAATAAACAGAGATATTAAACATATGGAATTAAAAATAAAGGAGTGCATTTGGATAAAAAGCAAGAGCAGAATAAAATCTTGAAAAAGAAAGGAAAAACTATATATAAATAAATCCATAAGAAAAAGATGATCATATAATCAATGTCAATTATTAAAAGGACAATTAAAAGAGTAATCGAAAAAACATAATACTAGTGGAACAATTCACAAGAATTAAGAAAGGAACAAAAATATAATACAAAATATATGCTACCAACGACCAGAAGGAGATTGTGATAACAGTCAAAAAATGACAGAGAATTAAAAACTTTACACTGAATAATAAGTGATGATTATATTATACCAGCTTCCAATCACAAGGAGAAATAAAATGCCAACAGAGCTAACCATTGAGAAAAATAACTGAGATAGAGATTCACTAAGATAGAAATATTAATAGATCTGTTCGTATACGAAGTGAAATATCCAAAGATATTTAATTTTTTTTTTATAGTCATAAGGTGGACTATTCTTATATAATTTTTATAAATAACTGTCTGAGATAAGTCCAGCAGTATTATTATGTATTGGTCAGAGATGATTTACCTCTGTTATCAATAAATGACGTAGCATGGCCAGCAGAGTGAGATGCCTACAGAGCCCCTCTGGACACTGCCCCAGCTAACGTGTTAGGGAATTTTAGGGAATAAATATCCCAAGGATAAAGAAACAAGTTAAGAAGAAAATGGAAAAATAAAAAATAACGAACCTCAGATGACTATTACTATCAGTAAGAATCCAGTTAATAATGAGATATAAATAAGCTCAAAAATATAGGAGAAAAAATTTTTTAGAAATGTGAAGGAAGTAAAGAAATATAATTTATAATATAATGTCATAAGCAATTATTTCAGACAAACTAAGTATGATCTGAACTAATCACTTCTGGAAGAGAGCAATCTGTAGCGTGACAGATAATCCACACAAATGCATTACTCAATGATCATTAATAAAGCTCTAATATATGGAATATCCAGATGAGAATTAATTAAAATGCACTATTTAATAATATATTCACAAGAAAGGTTAAATAAAGAAAAATTCTGCAAATAATATAATAATACAAATTTAAAAACCCAGAAGACTAAAAATAATAATAACAAAATTACCAGGAAAGATAGAAGCAGGCAATTAATATACCCCGTCAAAGAAACCAGACCAGAAAAAACAAAGATACAGAAGACAGAAGAAGGAAGAATAATTAAAACTACTACTACTGAAGAAGAAAGAAGGAAGAAGAATAATCAAAGCTACTGAAGACAGAAGAAACAAAACTAATTAAAACTCAAAGAAGAAAGAAGAACAAACTAAATCTACTGAAGGAAGAAGAAGGAAGAACAATCAAAGCTACTGAAGACAGAAGAACAAGACTAATTAAAACTCAAAGAAGAAAGAAGAACAAATTAAATCTACTGAAGAAAGAAGAAGGAAGAACACTCAAAGCTACTGAAGACAGAAGAACAAGACTAATTAAAACTCAAAGAAGAAAGAAGAACAAACTAAATCTACTGAAGAAAGAAGAAGGAAGAATAATTAAAACTAGAGAAGAAAGAAGAATAATCATAATCATTTATTAACCAAGAAAAATATATAATCTTTAAAGGCAGTATATGCGAAACTACAACATTTCAAGAGTAAGAAGAAGAGAGCCGTTTTCGCCTAACTTGAAGTTAATTGGATTATCTTTTTAACAAATTTACCGAACAGAAATTTATTACCAAATTAAACACCTTACTATTATAATTATAATTACGATCCACAACCTCAATTTATTCCTAAATATTAAGCACATAAATACTTCGAAAATATTTTTTCCGAAATTATTTTTTTTTTATAAATATAAATTTTAAATTTATATTTTGTTTCAATTTGCTACACAGCAAAATACACTTTATTTAATTGATGGTAATAACATCCCAATTACCAATAACAAAGACCAGGAACTTTACCAAATCGACGATTCCCAGAGCGGAACGTCACTACTACACATACACACCATAAAAATTATCCTGGATAATATTATACAGAACACTCTACAATTACAATTAGAGTATGGTTTTATTACCAAAGCGAAGATCAACAGTAAGAGCTTAGAAGACAAGAAGATATTAGCTACGTTACTACACACATTTTTACAACCGTTATTTATTTCACATTATCGTTTTATTACAAATTTGGTGAACCCAACTTGTGGGGCTCGATTACCGCAGAATACCAGAACAAGCAACACTTAATAAATTTAATTATAATTTGTAATAAATAAGTTATATTACAAAATTTGGCTTCCATCGCGGGGCTTGAAGAAACCAGGACTTCATAGTATATTACAAAATTGGCGTCCAACTAAAGGGCTGTAATTAGGGGTTGAAAGGCGGTAATTACTTACCCAATTCCTAATTCAGCTTGGCAGCGGTTACCCAGCCAGGGAATCAGGGAAAATAATGCGTCGTGCCACATCAAAGAAGAGAGCGGCGGAGGCCGAGAAAGAACTCGATATGGAGGATAAGGAGGCGACCCCAGTGGAGGACGTGGAAAAGATATTAGAACGGGTGGAACATAAACAACCAGCACCACCAGAGAAACAACTCGAAGTACCCACTCAAACAGGGGAAGTCCATATCCGGGAGGAACAGTTGGAAAGACCTTCACAAGTGGAAAACACGACAATCTAAGAGATGTTCAGAGTGATGATGGAAGAAATCAAATCCAGTAGCAAGAAGATGGAAGAAAACTTAAGGAAGGACAACCAAGCAACAAAAGAAGAGTTGAAGAATGATAACCAATCGTTAAAAGAAGAATTGAAGAAGGACAACCAAGCAACCAAGGAAGAATTAAGTAAGAAAATGGATTCTACCACAGAAGAAAATAATAAAAGATTAGAAGATTTGAAGAATGATAACCAATCTTTAAGGGAAGAATTGAAGAAGGACAACCAAGAAATAAAGGAAGAAGTGGGCCGTAAAATCGAAAGGACCAATAAGAGAATTGAGGAAACCAGTAAAAAGGTGGAAAAGAAAATGGAAGAAAATAAGAAGAATTTGGAAGAAAAGATGGAAGAAACCAATAAGAAAATCGAAAGTGATCATCAACAGTTAAGGAAAGAGTTAAGAGAGGACTACCAACGGTTAAGAGAAGAAATAAGGGAGGATAACCGAAGATGGCATAAGGAAATGAAAGAAGACAGGGAAGAGGAAAGAAGGGATAGAAAAGAATACAGACAAATCTTGAAGAAAGGTTTGAGTGAAATAGATAAAAACGTCACATCCTTGGATGAAGAATTGGATAAGACACTGGACAACAACAAACCAGAACGAAAGGAAATACCAAACAATAAAACAATGGAGCCAGTGATAGTGTTACCTGAAAAGAAAACGAACGGGAACAAAGAAGATACTAAGGATATGGAAGTGAAACCAAAGGAAATGAGAAAGAGGCATCCAAAGAAATTAATGAAAACAAGGGAAGAAATGGAAATGATGAACCATGGTTTATTTGATAATGATAATATCCCTATTACCAACAATGAAGAAATCGTGTGTTCCAGAAATTATGGAAATAGATTGATGGTAATCTCAGAAATGGTTTACCAGCAGACAGTAGTTTACCACGGGGAAGTGATCAGAGGTAAATGGAATACAACAGGGATGGAGATGTATGGTAGATTGTCAATGGTATCATTGATCATTGATGGACCAGAGACGTACTGGTGTATAAAACGCTATGATAGAGGGAGCCGAATAAGCTTAGCAGCCAGCAAAGGAATAGCAGCTAGGAAAATGAAATACAAGACAAAGGCCAGAGATGTCACTAGTACCGGAACGATGATGAAAACTATGGTCATCCGGACAATGAGAGCAACTAAAGTGACAGACTACGGTTAAGTCCAATACCATACACCTCCACAAAAAGGGACTGATGTTATGATAACCGGCAACGGCAAAAAACTATGTCAAAGAAAAAGAAATTATGAGCAACTGTCCAGCCTAATAAAAATCTTCAACCTGGGTAATTAAAAGGAAAAATAATTATAAGAAGTACATTTGAAATAAAGAAAAGAAGAGAGCTAATACCATATTTAGGGTAATAATATGATATGTTAACCATATTTATGAAAAAATATTATGAGTAATTGAATGTATGGAAGAAATAATATTGAAGTAAAAATTCAAAAATGAAGTAATGACTACTTACTACCTATTATTTAGAAAACAATTTATGAATCAAGAAGAAAATGAATTTTGAATTAAATCTCAAAATTCAAAAAACAAGTAAGAACACCTTACTACCTATTATTTAGGAGATAATTTATGATGAAAAATCACAAAATTCAAAAAAGAAGTAATGACTACTTACTACCTATTATTTAGAAAACCATTTATGAATCAAAAAGAAAATGAATTTTGAATAAAAGTCAAAATTCAAAAAAGAAGTAATGACTACTTACTTACCTATTATTTAGAAAACAATTTATGAATCAGAAGGAAAATGAATTTTGAATTAAATCTCAAAATTCAAAAGTGAAATTAATGAGAATTTTATGTCAAATAAACAGAGATATTAAACATATGGAATTAAAAATAAAGGAGTGCATTTGGATAAAAAGCAAGAGCAGAATAAAATCTTGAAAAAGAAAGGAAAAACTATATATAAATAAATCCATAAGAAAAAGATGATCATATAATCAATGTCAATTATTAAAAGGACAATTAAAAGAGTAATCGAAAAAACATAATACTAGTGGAACAATTCACAAGAATTAAGAAAGGAACAAAAATATAATACAAAATATATGCTACCAACGACCAGAAGGAGATTGTGATAACAGTCAAAAAATGACAGAGAATTAAAAACTTTACACTGAATAATAAGTGATGATTATATTATACCAGCTTCCAATCACAAGGAGAAATAAAATGCCAACAGAGCTAACCATTGAGAAAAATAACTGAGATAGAGATTCACTAAGATAGAAATATTAATAGATCTGTTCGTATACGAAGTGAAATATCCAAAGATATTTAATTTTTTTTTTATAGTCATAAGGTGGACTATTCTTATATAATTTTTATAAATAACTGTCTGAGATAAGTCCAGCAGTATTATTATGTATTGGTCAGAGATGATTTACCTCTGTTATCAATAAATGACGTAGCATGGCCAGCAGAGTGAGATGCCTACAGAGCCCCTCTGGACACTGCCCCAGCTAACGTGTTAGGGAATTTTAGGGAATAAATATCCCAAGGATAAAGAAACAAGTTAAGAAGAAAATGGAAAAATAAAAAATAACGAACCTCAGATGACTATTACTATCAGTAAGAATCCAGTTAATAATGAGATATAAATAAGCTCAAAAATATAGGAGAAAAAATTTTTTAGAAATGTGAAGGAAGTAAAGAAATATAATTTATAATATAATGTCATAAGCAATTATTTCAGACAAACTAAGTATGATCTGAACTAATCACTTCTGGAAGAGAGCAATCTGTAGCGTGACAGATAATCCACACAAATGCATTACTCAATGATCATTAATAAAGCTCTAATATATGGAATATCCAGATGAGAATTAATTAAAATGCACTATTTAATAATATATTCACAAGAAAGGTTAAATAAAGAAAAATTCTGCAAATAATATAATAATACAAATTTAAAAACCCAGAAGACTAAAAATAATAATAACAAAATTACCAGGAAAGATAGAAGCAGGCAATTAATATACCCCGTCAAAGAAACCAGACCAGAAAAAACAAAGATACAGAAGACAGAAGAAGGAAGAATAATTAAAACTACTACTACTGAAGAAGAAAGAAGGAAGAAGAATAATCAAAGCTACTGAAGACAGAAGAAACAAAACTAATTAAAACTCAAAGAAGAAAGAAGAACAAACTAAATCTACTGAAGGAAGAAGAAGGAAGAACAATCAAAGCTACTGAAGACAGAAGAACAAGACTAATTAAAACTCAAAGAAGAAAGAAGAACAAATTAAATCTACTGAAGAAAGAAGAAGGAAGAACACTCAAAGCTACTGAAGACAGAAGAACAAGACTAATTAAAACTCAAAGAAGAAAGAAGAACAAACTAAATCTACTGAAGAAAGAAGAAGGAAGAATAATTAAAACTAGAGAAGAAAGAAGAATAATCATAATCATTTATTAACCAAGAAAAATATATAATCTTTAAAGGCAGTATATGCGAAACTACAACATTTCAAGAGTAAGAAGAAGAGAGCCGTTTTCGCCTAACTTGAAGTTAATTGGATTATCTTTTTAACAAATTTACCGAACAGAAATTTATTACCAAATTAAACACCTTACTATTATAATTATAATTACGATCCACAACCTCAATTTATTCCTAAATATTAAGCACATAAATACTTCGAAAATATTTTTTCCGAAATTATTTTTTTTTTATAAATATAAATTTTAAATTTATATTTTGTTTCAATTTGCTACACAGCAAAATACACTTTATTTAATTGATGGTAATAACATCCCAATTACCAATAACAAAGACCAGGAACTTTACCAAATCGACGATTCCCAGAGCGGAACGTCACTACTACACATACACACCATAAAAATTATCCTGGATAATATTATACAGAACACTCTACAATTACAATTAGAGTATGGTTTTATTACCAAAGCGAAGATCAACAGTAAGAGCTTAGAAGACAAGAAGATATTAGCTACGTTACTACACACATTTTTACAACCGTTATTTATTTCACATTATCGTTTTATTACAAATTTGGTGAACCCAACTTGTGGGGCTCGATTACCGCAGAATACCAGAACAAGCAACACTTAATAAATTTAATTATAATTTGTAATAAATAAGTTATATTACAAAATTTGGCTTCCATCGCGGGGCTTGAAGAAACCAGGACTTCATAGTATATTACAAAATTGGCGTCCAACTAAAGGGCTGTAATTAGGGGTTGAAAGGCGGTAATTACTTACCCAATTCCTAATTCAGCTTGGCAGCGGTTACCCAGCCAGGGAATCAGGGAAAATAATGCGTCGTGCCACATCAAAGAAGAGAGCGGCGGAGGCCGAGAAAGAACTCGATATGGAGGATAAGGAGGCGACCCCAGTGGAGGACGTGGAAAAGATATTAGAACGGGTGGAACATAAACAACCAGCACCACCAGAGAAACAACTCGAAGTACCCACTCAAACAGGGGAAGTCCATATCCGGGAGGAACAGTTGGAAAGACCTTCACAAGTGGAAAACACGACAATCTAAGAGATGTTCAGAGTGATGATGGAAGAAATCAAATCCAGTAGCAAGAAGATGGAAGAAAACTTAAGGAAGGACAACCAAGCAACAAAAGAAGAGTTGAAGAATGATAACCAATCGTTAAAAGAAGAATTGAAGAAGGACAACCAAGCAACCAAGGAAGAATTAAGTAAGAAAATGGATTCTACCACAGAAGAAAATAATAAAAGATTAGAAGATTTGAAGAATGATAACCAATCTTTAAGGGAAGAATTGAAGAAGGACAACCAAGAAATAAAGGAAGAAGTGGGCCGTAAAATCGAAAGGACCAATAAGAGAATTGAGGAAACCAGTAAAAAGGTGGAAAAGAAAATGGAAGAAAATAAGAAGAATTTGGATGAAAAGATGGAAGAAACCAATAAGAAAATCGAAAGTGATCATCAACAGTTAAGGAAAGAGTTAAGAGAGGACTACCAACGGTTAAGAGAAGAAATAAGGGAGGATAACCGAAGATGGCATAAGGAAATGAAAGAAGACAGGGAAGAGGAAAGAAGGGATAGAAAAGAATACAGACAAATCTTGAAGAAAGGTTTGAGTGAAATAGATAAAAACGTCACATCCTTGGATGAAGAATTGGATAAGACACTGGACAACAACAAACCAGAACGAAAGGAAATACCAAACAATAAAACAATGGAGCCAGTGATAGTGTTACCTGAAAAGAAAACGAACGGGAACAAAGAAGATACTAAGGATATGGAAGTGAAACCAAAGGAAATGAGAAAGAGGCATCCAAAGAAATTAATGAAAACAAGGGAAGAAATGGAAATGATGAACCATGGTTTATTTGATAATGATAATATCCCTATTACCAACAATGAAGAAATCGTGTGTTCCAGAAATTATGGAAATAGATTGATGGTAATCTCAGAAATGGTTTACCAGCAGACAGTAGTTTACCACGGGGAAGTGATCAGAGGTAAATGGAATACAACAGGGATGGAGATGTATGGTAGATTGTCAATGGTATCATTGATCATTGATGGACCAGAGACGTACTGGTGTATAAAACGCTATGATAGAGGGAGCCGAATAAGCTTAGCAGCCAGCAAAGGAATAGCAGCTAGGAAAATGAAATACAAGACAAAGGCCAGAGATGTCACTAGTACCGGAACGATGATGAAAACTATGGTCATCCGGACAATGAGAGCAACTAAAGTGACAGACTACGGTTAAGTCCAATACCATACACCTCCACAAAAAGGGACTGATGTTATGATAACCGGCAACGGCAAAAAACTATGTCAAAGAAAAAGAAATTATGAGCAACTGTCCAGCCTAATAAAAATCTTCAACCTGGGTAATTAAAAGGAAAAATAATTATAAGAAGTACATTTGAAATAAAGAAAAGAAGAGAGCTAATACCATATTTAGGGTAATAATATGATATGTTAACCATATTTATGAAAAAATATTATGAGTAATTGAATGTATGGAAGAAATAATATTGAAGTAAAAATTCAAAAATGAAGTAATGACTACTTACTACCTATTATTTAGAAAACAATTTATGAATCAAGAAGAAAATGAATTTTGAATTAAATCTCAAAATTCAAAAAACAAGTAAGAACACCTTACTACCTATTATTTAGGAGATAATTTATGATGAAAAATCACAAAATTCAAAAAAGAAGTAATGACTACTTACTACCTATTATTTAGAAAACCATTTATGAATCAAAAAGAAAATGAATTTTGAATAAAAGTCAAAATTCAAAAAAGAAGTAATGACTACTTACTTACCTATTATTTAGAAAACAATTTATGAATCAGAAGGAAAATGAATTTTGAATTAAATCTCAAAATTCAAAAGTGAAATTAATGAGAATTTTATGTCAAATAAACAGAGATATTAAACATATGGAATTAAAAATAAAGGAGTGCATTTGGATAAAAAGCAAGAGCAGAATAAAATCTTGAAAAAGAAAGGAAAAACTATATATAAATAAATCCATAAGAAAAAGATGATCATATAATCAATGTCAATTATTAAAAGGACAATTAAAAGAGTAATCGAAAAAACATAATACTAGTGGAACAATTCACAAGAATTAAGAAAGGAACAAAAATATAATACAAAATATATGCTACCAACGACCAGAAGGAGATTGTGATAACAGTCAAAAAATGACAGAGAATTAAAAACTTTACACTGAATAATAAGTGATGATTATATTATACCAGCTTCCAATCACAAGGAGAAATAAAATGCCAACAGAGCTAACCATTGAGAAAAATAACTGAGATAGAGATTCACTAAGATAGAAATATTAATAGATCTGTTCGTATACGAAGTGAAATATCCAAAGATATTTAATTTTTTTTTTATAGTCATAAGGTGGACTATTCTTATATAATTTTTATAAATAACTGTCTGAGATAAGTCCAGCAGTATTATTATGTATTGGTCAGAGATGATTTACCTCTGTTATCAATAAATGACGTAGCATGGCCAGCAGAGTGAGATGCCTACAGAGCCCCTCTGGACACTGCCCCAGCTAACGTGTTAGGGAATTTTAGGGAATAAATATCCCAAGGATAAAGAAACAAGTTAAGAAGAAAATGGAAAAATAAAAAATAACGAACCTCAGATGACTATTACTATCAGTAAGAATCCAGTTAATAATGAGATATAAATAAGCTCAAAAATATAGGAGAAAAAATTTTTTAGAAATGTGAAGGAAGTAAAGAAATATAATTTATAATATAATGTCATAAGCAATTATTTCAGACAAACTAAGTATGATCTGAACTAATCACTTCTGGAAGAGAGCAATCTGTAGCGTGACAGATAATCCACACAAATGCATTACTCAGTGATCATTAATAAAGCTCTAATATATGGAATATCCAGATGAGAATTAATTAAAATGCACTATTTAATAATATATTCACAAGAAAGGTTAAATAAAGAAAAATTCTGCAAATAATATAATAATACAAATTTAAAAACCCAGAAGACTAAAAATAATAATAACAAAATTACCAGGAAAGATAGAAGCAGGCAATTAATATACCCCGTCAAAGAAACCAGACCAGAAAAAACAAAGATACAGAAGACAGAAGAAGGAAGAATAATTAAAACTACTACTACTGAAGAAGAAAGAAGGAAGAAGAATAATCAAAGCTACTGAAGACAGAAGAAACAAAACTAATTAAAACTCAAAGAAGAAAGAAGAACAAACTAAATCTACTGAAGGAAGAAGAAGGAAGAACAATCAAAGCTACTGAAGACAGAAGAACAAGACTAATTAAAACTCAAAGAAGAAAGAAGAACAAATTAAATCTACTGAAGAAAGAAGAAGGAAGAACACTCAAAGCTACTGAAGACAGAAGAACAAGACTAATTAAAACTCAAAGAAGAAAGAAGAACAAACTAAATCTACTGAAGAAAGAAGAAGGAAGAATAATTAAAACTAGAGAAGAAAGAAGAATAATCATAATCATTTATTAACCAAGAAAAATATATAATCTTTAAAGGCAGTATATGCGAAACTACAACATTTCAAGAGTAAGAAGAAGAGAGCCGTTTTCGCCTAACTTGAAGTTAATTGGATTATCTTTTTAACAAATTTACCGAACAGAAATTTATTACCAAATTAAACACCTTACTATTATAATTATAATTACGATCCACAACCTCAATTTATTCCTAAATATTAAGCACATAAATACTTCGAAAATATTTTTTCCGAAATTATTTTTTTTTTATAAATATAAATTTTAAATTTATATTTTGTTTCAATTTGCTACACAGCAAAATACACTTTATTTAATTGATGGTAATAACATCCCAATTACCAATAACAAAGACCAGGAACTTTACCAAATCGACGATTCCCAGAGCGGAACGTCACTACTACACATACACACCATAAAAATTATCCTGGATAATATTATACAGAACACTCTACAATTACAATTAGAGTATGGTTTTATTACCAAAGCGAAGATCAACAGTAAGAGCTTAGAAGACAAGAAGATATTAGCTACGTTACTACACACATTTTTACAACCGTTATTTATTTCACATTATCGTTTTATTACAAATTTGGTGAACCCAACTTGTGGGGCTCGATTACCGCAGAATACCAGAACAAGCAACACTTAATAAATTTAATTATAATTTGTAATAAATAAGTTATATTACAAAATTTGGCTTCCATCGCGGGGCTTGAAGAAACCAGGACTTCATAGTATATTACAAAATTGGCGTCCAACTAAAGGGCTGTAATTAGGGGTTGAAAGGCGGTAATTACTTACCCAATTCCTAATTCAGCTTGGCAGCGGTTACCCAGCCAGGGAATCAGGGAAAATAATGCGTCGTGCCACATCAAAGAAGAGAGCGGCGGAGGCCGAGAAAGAACTCGATATGGAGGATAAGGAGGCGACCCCAGTGGAGGACGTGGAAAAGATATTAGAACGGGTGGAACATAAACAACCAGCACCACCAGAGAAACAACTCGAAGTACCCACTCAAACAGGGGAAGTCCATATCCGGGAGGAACAGTTGGAAAGACCTTCACAAGTGGAAAACACGACAATCTAAGAGATGTTCAGAGTGATGATGGAAGAAATCAAATCCAGTAGCAAGAAGATGGAAGAAAACTTAAGGAAGGACAACCAAGCAACAAAAGAAGAGTTGAAGAATGATAACCAATCGTTAAAAGAAGAATTGAAGAAGGACAACCAAGCAACCAAGGAAGAATTAAGTAAGAAAATGGATTCTACCACAGAAGAAAATAATAAAAGATTAGAAGATTTGAAGAATGATAACCAATCTTTAAGGGAAGAATTGAAGAAGGACAACCAAGAAATAAAGGAAGAAGTGGGCCGTAAAATCGAAAGGACCAATAAGAGAATTGAGGAAACCAGTAAAAAGGTGGAAAAGAAAATGGAAGAAAATAAGAAGAATTTGGAAGAAAAGATGGAAGAAACCAATAAGAAAATCGAAAGTGATCATCAACAGTTAAGGAAAGAGTTAAGAGAGGACTACCAACGGTTAAGAGAAGAAATAAGGGAGGATAACCGAAGATGGCATAAGGAAATGAAAGAAGACAGGGAAGAGGAAAGAAGGGATAGAAAAGAATACAGACAAATCTTGAAGAAAGGTTTGAGTGAAATAGATAAAAACGTCACATCCTTGGATGAAGAATTGGATAAGACACTGGACAACAACAAACCAGAACGAAAGGAAATACCAAACAATAAAACAATGGAGCCAGTGATAGTGTTACCTGAAAAGAAAACGAACGGGAACAAAGAAGATACTAAGGATATGGAAGTGAAACCAAAGGAAATGAGAAAGAGGCATCCAAAGAAATTAATGAAAACAAGGGAAGAAATGGAAATGATGAACCATGGTTTATTTGATAATGATAATATCCCTATTACCAACAATGAAGAAATCGTGTGTTCCAGAAATTATTGAAATAGATTGATGGTAATCTCAGAAATGGTTTACCAGCAGACAGTAGTTTACCACGGGGAAGTGATCAGAGGTAAATGGAATACAACAGGGATGGAGATGTATGGTAGATTGTCAATGGTATCATTGATCATTGATGGACCAGAGACGTACTGGTGTATAAAACGCTATGATAGAGGGAGCCGAATAAGCTTAGCAGCCAGCAAAGGAATAGCAGCTAGGAAAATGAAATACAAGACAAAGGCCAGAGATGTCACTAGTACCGGAACGATGATGAAAACTATGGTCATCCGGACAATGAGAGCAACTAAAGTGACAGACTACGGTTAAGTCCAATACCATACACCTCCACAAAAAGGGACTGATGTTATGATAACCGGCAACGGCAAAAAACTATGTCAAAGAAAAAGAAATTATGAGCAACTGTCCAGCCTAATAAAAATCTTCAACCTGGGTAATTAAAAGGAAAAATAATTATAAGAAGTACATTTGAAATAAAGAAAAGAAGAGAGCTAATACCATATTTAGGGTAATAATATGATATGTTAACCATATTTATGAAAAAATATTATGAGTAATTGAATGTATGGAAGAAATAATATTGAAGTAAAAATTCAAAAATGAAGTAATGACTACTTACTACCTATTATTTAGAAAACAATTTATGAATCAAGAAGAAAATGAATTTTGAATTAAATCTCAAAATTCAAAAAACAAGTAAGAACACCTTACTACCTATTATTTAGGAGATAATTTATGATGAAAAATCACAAAATTCAAAAAAGAAGTAATGACTACTTACTACCTATTATTTAGAAAACCATTTATGAATCAAAAAGAAAATGAATTTTGAATAAAAGTCAAAATTCAAAAAAGAAGTAATGACTACTTACTTACCTATTATTTAGAAAACAATTTATGAATCAGAAGGAAAATGAATTTTGAATTAAATCTCAAAATTCAAAAGTGAAATTAATGAGAATTTTATGTCAAATAAACAGAGATATTAAACATATGGAATTAAAAATAAAGGAGTGCATTTGGATAAAAAGCAAGAGCAGAATAAAATCTTGAAAAAGAAAGGAAAAACTATATATAAATAAATCCATAAGAAAAAGATGATCATATAATCAATGTCAATTATTAAAAGGACAATTAAAAGAGTAATCGAAAAAACATAATACTAGTGGAACAATTCACAAGAATTAAGAAAGGAACAAAAATATAATACAAAATATATGCTACCAACGACCAGAAGGAGATTGTGATAACAGTCAAAAAATGACAGAGAATTAAAAACTTTACACTGAATAATAAGTGATGATTATATTATACCAGCTTCCAATCACAAGGAGAAATAAAATGCCAACAGAGCTAACCATTGAGAAAAATAACTGAGATAGAGATTCACTAAGATAGAAATATTAATAGATCTGTTCGTATACGAAGTGAAATATCCAAAGATATTTAATTTTTTTTTTATAGTCATAAGGTGGACTATTCTTATATAATTTTTATAAATAACTGTCTGAGATAAGTCCAGCAGTATTATTATGTATTGGTCAGAGATGATTTACCTCTGTTATCAATAAATGACGTAGCATGGCCAGCAGAGTGAGATGCCTACAGAGCCCCTCTGGACACTGCCCCAGCTAACGTGTTAGGGAATTTTAGGGAATAAATATCCCAAGGATAAAGAAACAAGTTAAGAAGAAAATGGAAAAATAAAAAATAACGAACCTCAGATGACTATTACTATCAGTAAGAATCCAGTTAATAATGAGATATAAATAAGCTCAAAAATATAGGAGAAAAAATTTTTTAGAAATGTGAAGGAAGTAAAGAAATATAATTTATAATATAATGTCATAAGCAATTATTTCAGACAAACTAAGTATGATCTGAACTAATCACTTCTGGAAGAGAGCAATCTGTAGCGTGACAGATAATCCACACAAATGCATTACTCAATGATCATTAATAAAGCTCTAATATATGGAATATCCAGATGAGAATTAATTAAAATGCACTATTTAATAATATATTCACAAGAAAGGTTAAATAAAGAAAAATTCTGCAAATAATATAATAATACAAATTTAAAAACCCAGAAGACTAAAAATAATAATAACAAAATTACCAGGAAAGATAGAAGCAGGCAATTAATATACCCCGTCAAAGAAACCAGACCAGAAAAAACAAAGATACAGAAGACAGAAGAAGGAAGAATAATTAAAACTACTACTACTGAAGAAGAAAGAAGGAAGAAGAATAATCAAAGCTACTGAAGACAGAAGAAACAAAACTAATTAAAACTCAAAGAAGAAAGAAGAACAAACTAAATCTACTGAAGGAAGAAGAAGGAAGAACAATCAAAGCTACTGAAGACAGAAGAACAAGACTAATTAAAACTCAAAGAAGAAAGAAGAACAAACTAAATCTACTGAAGAAAGAAGAAGGAAGAATAATTAAAACTAGAGAAGAAAGAAGAATAATCATAATCATTTATTAACCAAGAAAAATATATAATCTTTAAAGGCAGTATATGCGAAACTACAACATTTCAAGAGTAAGAAGAAGAGAGCCGTTTTCGCCTAACTTGAAGTTAATTGGATTATCTTTTTAACAAATTTACCGAACAGAAATTTATTACCAAATTAAACACCTTACTATTATAATTATAATTACGATCCACAACCTCAATTTATTCCTAAATATTAAGCACATAAATACTTCGAAAATATTTTTTCCGAAATTATTTTTTTTTTATAAATATAAATTTTAAATTTATATTTTGTTTCAATTTGCTACACAGCAAAATACACTTTATTTAATTGATGGTAATAACATCCCAATTACCAATAACAAAGACCAGGAACTTTACCAAATCGACGATTCCCAGAGCGGAACGTCACTACTACACATACACACCATAAAAATTATCCTGGATAATATTATACAGAACACTCTACAATTACAATTAGAGTATGGTTTTATTACCAAAGCGAAGATCAACAGTAAGAGCTTAGAAGACAAGAAGATATTAGCTACGTTACTACACACATTTTTACAACCGTTATTTATTTCACATTATCGTTTTATTACAAATTTGGTGAACCCAACTTGTGGGGCTCGATTACCGCAGAATACCAGAACAAGCAACACTTAATAAATTTAATTATAATTTGTAATAAATAAGTTATATTACAAAATTTGGCTTCCATCGCGGGGCTTGAAGAAACCAGGACTTCATAGTATATTACAAAATTGGCGTCCAACTAAAGGGCTGTAATTAGGGGTTGAAAGGCGGTAATTACTTACCCAATTCCTAATTCAGCTTGGCAGCGGTTACCCAGCCAGGGAATCAGGGAAAATAATGCGTCGTGCCACATCAAAGAAGAGAGCGGCGGAGGCCGAGAAAGAACTCGATATGGAGGATAAGGAGGCGACCCCAGTGGAGGACGTGGAAAAGATATTAGAACGGGTGGAACATAAACAACCAGCACCACCAGAGAAACAACTCGAAGTACCCACTCAAACAGGGGAAGTCCATATCCGGGAGGAACAGTTGGAAAGACCTTCACAAGTGGAAAACACGACAATCTAAGAGATGTTCAGAGTGATGATGGAAGAAATCAAATCCAGTAGCAAGAAGATGGAAGAAAACTTAAGGAAGGACAACCAAGCAACAAAAGAAGAGTTGAAGAATGATAACCAATCGTTAAAAGAAGAATTGAAGAAGGACAACCAAGCAACCAAGGAAGAATTAAGTAAGAAAATGGATTCTACCACAGAAGAAAATAATAAAAGATTAGAAGATTTGAAGAATGATAACCAATCTTTAAGGGAAGAATTGAAGAAGGACAACCAAGAAATAAAGGAAGAAGTGGGCCGTAAAATCGAAAGGACCAATAAGAGAATTGAGGAAACCAGTAAAAAGGTGGAAAAGAAAATGGAAGAAAATAAGAAGAATTTGGAAGAAAAGATGGAAGAAACCAATAAGAAAATCGAAAGTGATCATCAACAGTTAAGGAAAGAGTTAAGAGAGGACTACCAACGGTTAAGAGAAGAAATAAGGGAGGATAACCGAAGATGGCATAAGGAAATGAAAGAAGACAGGGAAGAGGAAAGAAGGGATAGAAAAGAATACAGACAAATCTTGAAGAAAGGTTTGAGTGAAATAGATAAAAACGTCACATCCTTGGATGAAGAATTGGATAAGACACTGGACAACAACAAACCAGAACGAAAGGAAATACCAAACAATAAAACAATGGAGCCAGTGATAGTGTTACCTGAAAAGAAAACGAACGGGAACAAAGAAGATACTAAGGATATGGAAGTGAAACCAAAGGAAATGAGAAAGAGGCATCCAAAGAAATTAATGAAAACAAGGGAAGAAATGGAAATGATGAACCATGGTTTATTTGATAATGATAATATCCCTATTACCAACAATGAAGAAATCGTGTGTTCCAGAAATTATGGAAATAGATTGATGGTAATCTCAGAAATGGTTTACCAGCAGACAGTAGTTTACCACGGGGAAGTGATCAGAGGTAAATGGAATACAACAGGGATGGAGATGTATGGTAGATTGTCAATGGTATCATTGATCATTGATGGACCAGAGACGTACTGGTGTATAAAACGCTATGATAGAGGGAGCCGAATAAGCTTAGCAGCCAGCAAAGGAATAGCAGCTAGGAAAATGAAATACAAGACAAAGGCCAGAGATGTCACTAGTACCGGAACGATGATGAAAACTATGGTCATCCGGACAATGAGAGCAACTAAAGTGACAGACTACGGTTAAGTCCAATACCATACACCTCCACAAAAAGGGACTGATGTTATGATAACCGGCAACGGCAAAAAACTATGTCAAAGAAAAAGAAATTATGAGCAACTGTCCAGCCTAATAAAAATCTTCAACCTGGGTAATTAAAAGGAAAAATAATTATAAGAAGTACATTTGAAATAAAGAAAAGAAGAGAGCTAATACCATATTTAGGGTAATAATATGATATGTTAACCATATTTATGAAAAAATATTATGAGTAATTGAATGTATGGAAGAAATAATATTGAAGTAAAAATTCAAAAATGAAGTAATGACTACTTACTACCTATTATTTAGAAAACAATTTATGAATCAAGAAGAAAATGAATTTTGAATTAAATCTCAAAATTCAAAAAACAAGTAAGAACACCTTACTACCTATTATTTAGGAGATAATTTATGATGAAAAATCACAAAATTCAAAAAAGAAGTAATGACTACTTACTACCTATTATTTAGAAAACCATTTATGAATCAAAAAGAAAATGAATTTTGAATAAAAGTCAAAATTCAAAAAAGAAGTAATGACTACTTACTTACCTATTATTTAGAAAACAATTTATGAATCAGAAGGAAAATGAATTTTGAATTAAATCTCAAAATTCAAAAGTGAAATTAATGAGAATTTTATGTCAAATAAACAGAGATATTAAACATATGGAATTAAAAATAAAGGAGTGCATTTGGATAAAAAGCAAGAGCAGAATAAAATCTTGAAAAAGAAAGGAAAAACTATATATAAATAAATCCATAAGAAAAAGATGATCATATAATCAATGTCAATTATTAAAAGGACAATTAAAAGAGTAATCGAAAAAACATAATACTAGTGGAACAATTCACAAGAATTAAGAAAGGAACAAAAATATAATACAAAATATATGCTACCAACGACCAGAAGGAGATTGTGATAACAGTCAAAAAATGACAGAGAATTAAAAACTTTACACTGAATAATAAGTGATGATTATATTATACCAGCTTCCAATCACAAGGAGAAATAAAATGCCAACAGAGCTAACCATTGAGAAAAATAACTGAGATAGAGATTCACTAAGATAGAAATATTAATAGATCTGTTCGTATACGAAGTGAAATATCCAAAGATATTTAATTTTTTTTTTATAGTCATAAGGTGGACTATTCTTATATAATTTTTATAAATAACTGTCTGAGATAAGTCCAGCAGTATTATTATGTATTGGTCAGAGATGATTTACCTCTGTTATCAATAAATGACGTAGCATGGCCAGCAGAGTGAGATGCCTACAGAGCCCCTCTGGACACTGCCCCAGCTAACGTGTTAGGGAATTTTAGGGAATAAATATCCCAAGGATAAAGAAACAAGTTAAGAAGAAAATGGAAAAATAAAAAATAACGAACCTCAGATGACTATTACTATCAGTAAGAATCCAGTTAATAATGAGATATAAATAAGCTCAAAAATATAGGAGAAAAAATTTTTTAGAAATGTGAAGGAAGTAAAGAAATATAATTTATAATATAATGTCATAAGCAATTATTTCAGACAAACTAAGTATGATCTGAACTAATCACTTCTGGAAGAGAGCAATCTGTAGCGTGACAGATAATCCACACAAATGCATTACTCAATGATCATTAATAAAGCTCTAATATATGGAATATCCAGATGAGAATTAATTAAAATGCACTATTTAATAATATATTCACAAGAAAGGTTAAATAAAGAAAAATTCTGCAAATAATATAATAATACAAATTTAAAAACCCAGAAGACTAAAAATAATAATAACAAAATTACCAGGAAAGATAGAAGCAGGCAATTAATATACCCCGTCAAAGAAACCAGACCAGAAAAAACAAAGATACAGAAGACAGAAGAAGGAAGAATAATTAAAACTACTACTACTGAAGAAGAAAGAAGGAAGAAGAATAATCAAAGCTACTGAAGACAGAAGAAACAAAACTAATTAAAACTCAAAGAAGAAAGAAGAACAAACTAAATCTACTGAAGGAAGAAGAAGGAAGAACAATCAAAGCTACTGAAGACAGAAGAACAAGACTAATTAAAACTCAAAGAAGAAAGAAGAACAAATTAAATCTACTGAAGAAAGAAGAAGGAAGAACACTCAAAGCTACTGAAGACAGAAGAACAAGACTAATTAAAACTCAAAGAAGAAAGAAGAACAAACTAAATCTACTGAAGAAAGAAGAAGGAAGAATAATTAAAACTAGAGAAGAAAGAAGAATAATCATAATCATTTATTAACCAAGAAAAATATATAATCTTTAAAGGCAGTATATGCGAAACTACAACATTTCAAGAGTAAGAAGAAGAGAGCCGTTTTCGCCTAACTTGAAGTTAATTGGATTATCTTTTTAACAAATTTACCGAACAGAAATTTATTACCAAATTAAACACCTTACTATTATAATTATAATTACGATCCACAACCTCAATTTATTCCTAAATATTAAGCACATAAATACTTCGAAAATATTTTTTCCGAAATTATTTTTTTTTTATAAATATAAATTTTAAATTTATATTTTGTTTCAATTTGCTACACAGCAAAATACACTTTATTTAATTGATGGTAATAACATCCCAATTACCAATAACAAAGACCAGGAACTTTACCAAATCGACGATTCCCAGAGCGGAACGTCACTACTACACATACACACCATAAAAATTATCCTGGATAATATTATACAGAACACTCTACAATTACAATTAGAGTATGGTTTTATTACCAAAGCGAAGATCAACAGTAAGAGCTTAGAAGACAAGAAGATATTAGCTACGTTACTACACACATTTTTACAACCGTTATTTATTTCACATTATCGTTTTATTACAAATTTGGTGAACCCAACTTGTGGGGCTCGATTACCGCAGAATACCAGAACAAGCAACACTTAATAAATTTAATTATAATTTGTAATAAATAAGTTATATTACAAAATTTGGCTTCCATCGCGGGGCTTGAAGAAACCAGGACTTCATAGTATATTACAAAATTGGCGTCCAACTAAAGGGCTGTAATTAGGGGTTGAAAGGCGGTAATTACTTACCCAATTCCTAATTCAGCTTGGCAGCGGTTACCCAGCCAGGGAATCAGGGAAAATAATGCGTCGTGCCACATCAAAGAAGAGAGCGGCGGAGGCCGAGAAAGAACTCGATATGGAGGATAAGGAGGCGACCCCAGTGGAGGACGTGGAAAAGATATTAGAACGGGTGGAACATAAACAACCAGCACCACCAGAGAAACAACTCGAAGTACCCACTCAAACAGGGGAAGTCCATATCCGGGAGGAACAGTTGGAAAGACCTTCACAAGTGGAAAACACGACAATCCAAGAGATGTTCAGAGTGATGATGGAAGAAATCAAATCCAGTAGCAAGAAGATGGAAGAAAACTTAAGGAAGGACAACCAAGCAACAAAAGAAGAGTTGAAGAATGATAACCAATCGTTAAAAGAAGAATTGAAGAAGGACAACCAAGCAACCAAGGAAGAATTAAGTAAGAAAATGGATTCTACCACAGAAGAAAATAATAAAAGATTAGAAGATTTGAAGAATGATAACCAATCTTTAAGGGAAGAATTGAAGAAGGACAACCAAGAAATAAAGGAAGAAGTGGGCCGTAAAATCGAAAGGACCAATAAGAGAATTGAGGAAACCAGTAAAAAGGTGGAAAAGAAAATGGAAGAAAATAAGAAGAATTTGGAAGAAAAGATGGAAGAAACCAATAAGAAAATCGAAAGTGATCATCAACAGTTAAGGAAAGAGTTAAGAGAGGACTACCAACGGTTAAGAGAAGAAATAAGGGAGGATAACCGAAGATGGCATAAGGAAATGAAAGAAGACAGGGAAGAGGAAAGAAGGGATAGAAAAGAATACAGACAAATCTTGAAGAAAGGTTTGAGTGAAATAGATAAAAACGTCACATCCTTAGATGAAGAATTGGATAATACACTGGACAACAACAAACCAGAACGAAAGGAAATACCAAACAATAAAACAATGGAGCCAGTGATAGTGTTACCTGAAAAGAAAACGAACGGGAACAAAGAAGATACTAAGGATATGGAAGTGAAACCAAAGGAAATGAGAAAGAGGCATCCAAAGAAATTAATGAAAACAAGGGAAGAAATGGAAATGATGAACCATGGTTTATTTGATAATGATAATATCCCTATTACCAACAATGAAGAAATCGTGTGTTCCAGAAATTATGGAAATAGATTGATGGTAATCTCAGAAATGGTTTACCAGCAGACAGTAGTTTACCACGGGGAAGTGATCAGAGGTAAATGGAATACAACAGGGATGGAGATGTATGGTAGATTGTCAATGGTATCATTGATCATTGATGGACCAGAGACGTACTGGTGTATAAAACGCTATGATAGAGGGAGCCGAATAAGCTTAGCAGCCAGCAAAGGAATAGCAGCTAGGAAAATGAAATACAAGACAAAGGCCAGAGATGTCACTAGTACCGGAACGATGATGAAAACTATGGTCATCCGGACAATGAGAGCAACTAAAGTGACAGACTACGGTTAAGTCCAATACCATACACCTCCACAAAAAGGGACTGATGTTATGATAACCGGCAACGGCAAAAAACTATGTCAAAGAAAAAGAAATTATGAGCAACTGTCCAGCCTAATAAAAATCTTCAACCTGGGTAATTAAAAGGAAAAATAATTATAAGAAGTACATTTGAAATAAAGAAAAGAAGAGAGCTAATACCATATTTAGGGTAATAATATGATATGTTAACCATATTTATGAAAAAATATTATGAGTAATTGAATGTATGGAAGAAATAATATTGAAGTAAAAATTCAAAAATGAAGTAATGACTACTTACTACCTATTATTTAGAAAACAATTTATGAATCAAGAAGAAAATGAATTTTGAATTAAATCTCAAAATTCAAAAAACAAGTAAGAACACCTTACTACCTATTATTTAGGAGATAATTTATGATGAAAAATCACAAAATTCAAAAAAGAAGTAATGACTACTTACTACCTATTATTTAGAAAACCATTTATGAATCAAAAAGAAAATGAATTTTGAATAAAAGTCAAAATTCAAAAAAGAAGTAATGACTACTTACTTACCTATTATTTAGAAAACAATTTATGAATCAGAAGGAAAATGAATTTTGAATTAAATCTCAAAATTCAAAAGTGAAATTAATGAGAATTTTATGTCAAATAAACAGAGATATTAAACATATGGAATTAAAAATAAAGGAGTGCATTTGGATAAAAAGCAAGAGCAGAATAAAATCTTGAAAAAGAAAGGAAAAACTATATATAAATAAATCCATAAGAAAAAGATGATCATATAATCAATGTCAATTATTAAAAGGACAATTAAAAGAGTAATCGAAAAAACATAATACTAGTGGAACAATTCACAAGAATTAAGAAAGGAACAAAAATATAATACAAAATATATGCTACCAACGACCAGAAGGAGATTGTGATAACAGTCAAAAAATGACAGAGAATTAAAAACTTTACACTGAATAATAAGTGATGATTATATTATACCAGCTTCCAATCACAAGGAGAAATAAAATGCCAACAGAGCTAACCATTGAGAAAAATAACTGAGATAGAGATTCACTAAGATAGAAATATTAATAGATCTGTTCGTATACGAAGTGAAATATCCAAAGATATTTAATTTTTTTTTTATAGTCATAAGGTGGACTATTCTTATATAATTTTTATAAATAACTGTCTGAGATAAGTCCAGCAGTATTATTATGTATTGGTCAGAGATGATTTACCTCTGTTATCAATAAATGACGTAGCATGGCCAGCAGAGTGAGATGCCTACAGAGCCCCTCTGGACACTGCCCCAGCTAACGTGTTAGGGAATTTTAGGGAATAAATATCCCAAGGATAAAGAAACAAGTTAAGAAGAAAATGGAAAAATAAAAAATAACGAACCTCAGATGACTATTACTATCAGTAAGAATCCAGTTAATAATGAGATATAAATAAGCTCAAAAATATAGGAGAAAAAATTTTTTAGAAATGTGAAGGAAGTAAAGAAATATAATTTATAATATAATGTCATAAGCAATTATTTCAGACAAAATAAGTATGATCTGAACTAATCACTTCTGGAAGAGAGCAATCTGTAGCGTGACAGATAATCCACACAAATGCATTACTCAATGATCATTAATAAAGCTCTAATATATGGAATATCCAGATGAGAATTAATTAAAATGCACTATTTAATAATATATTCACAAGAAAGGTTAAATAAAGAAAAATTCTGCAAATAATATAATAATACAAATTTAAAAACCCAGAAGACTAAAAATAATAATAACAAAATTACCAGGAAAGATAGAAGCAGGCAATTAATATACCCCGTCAAAGAAACCAGACCAGAAAAAACAAAGATACAGAAGACAGAAGAAGGAAGAATAATTAAAACTACTACTACTGAAGAAGAAAGAAGGAAGAAGAATAATCAAAGCTACTGAAGACAGAAGAAACAAAACTAATTAAAACTCAAAGAAGAAAGAAGAACAAACTAAATCTACTGAAGAAAGAAGAAGGAAGAACAATCAAAGCTACTGAAGACAGAAGAACAAGACTAATTAAAACTCAAAGAAGAAAGAAGAACAAACTAAATCTACTGAAGAAAGAAGAAGGAAGAACAATCAAAGCTACTGAAGACAGAAGAACAAGACTAATTAAAACTCAAAGAAGAAAGAAGAACAAACTAAATCTACTGAAGAAAGAAGAAGGAAGAATAATTAAAACTAGAGAAGAAAGAAGAATAATCATAATCATTTATTAACCAAGAAAAATAGATAATCTTTAAAGGCAGTATATGCGAAACTACAACATTTCAAGAGTAAGAAGAAGAGAGCCGTTTTCGCCTAACTTGAAGTTAATTGGATTATCTTTTTAACAAATTTACCGAACAGAAATTTATTACCAAATTAAACACCTTACTATTATAATTATAATTACGATCCACAACCTCAATTTATTCCTAAATATTAAGCACATAAATACTTCGAAAATATTTTTTCCGAAATTATTTTTTTTTTATAAATATAAATTTTAAATTTATATTTTGTTTCAATTTGCTACACAGCAAAATACACTTTATTTAATTGATGGTAATAACATCCCAATTACCAATAACAAAGACCAGGAAATTTACCAAATCGACGATTCCCAGAGCGGAACGTCACTACTACACATACACACCATAAAAATTATCCTGGATAATATTATACCAGAACACTCTACAATTACAATTAGAGTATGGTTTTATTACCAAAGCGAAGATCAACAGTAAGAGCTTAGAAGACAAGAAGATATTAGCTACGTTACTACACACATTTTTACAACCGTTATTTATTTCACATTATCGTTTTATTACAAATTTGGTGAACCCAACTTGTGGGGCTCGATTACCGCAGAATACCAGAACAAGCAACACTTAATAAATTTAATTATAATTTGTAATAAATAAGTTATATTACAAAATTTGGCTTCCATCGCGGGGCTTGAAGAAACCAGGACTTCATAGTATATTACAAAATTGGCGTCCAACTAAAGGGCTGTAATTAGGGGTTGAAAGGCGGTAATTACTTACCCAATTCCTAATTCAGCTTGGCAGCGGTTACCCAGCCAGGGAATCAGGGAAAATAATGCGTCGTGCCACATCAAAGAAGAGAGCGGCGGAGGCCGAGAAAGAACTCGATATGGAGGATAAGGAGGCGACCCCAGTGGAGGACGTGGAAAAGATATTAGAACGGGTGGAACATAAACAACCAGCACCACCAGAGAAACAACTCGAAGTACCCACTCAAACAGGGGAAGTCCATATCCGGGAGGAACAGTTGGAAAGACCTTCACAAGTGGAAAACACGACAATCCAAGAGATGTTCAGAGTGATGATGGAAGAAATCAAATCCAGTAGCAAGAAGATGGAAGAAAACTTAAGGAAGGACAACCAAGCAACAAAAGAAGAGTTGAAGAATGATAACCAATCGTTAAAAGAAGAATTGAAGAAGGACAACCAAGCAACCAAGGAAGAATTAAGTAAGAAAATGGATTCTACCACAGAAGAAAATAATAAAAGATTAGAAGATTTGAAGAATGATAACCAATCTTTAAGGGAAGAATTGAAGAAGGACAACCAAGAAACAAAGGAAGAATTGGGCCGTAAAATCGAAAGGACCAATAAGAGAATTGAGGAAACCAGTAAAAAGGTGGAAAAGAAAATGGAAGAAAATAAGAAGAATTTGGAAGAAAAGATGGAAGAAACCAATAAGAAAATCAAAAGTGATCATCAACAGTTAAGGAAAGAGTTAAGAGAGGACTACCAACGGTTAAGAGAAGAAATAAGGGAGGATAACCGAAGATGGCATAAGGAAATGAAAGAAGACAGGGAAGAGGAAAGAAGGGATAGAAAAGAATACAGACAAATCTTGAAGAAAGGTTTGAGTGAAATAGATAAAAACGTCACATCCTTGGATGAAGAATTGGATAAGACACTGGACAACAACAAACCAGAACGAAAGGAAATACCAAACAATAAAACAATGGAGCCAGTGATAGTGTTACCTGAAAAGAAAACGAACGGGAACAAAGAAGATACTAAGGATATGGAAGTGAAACCAAAGGAAATGAGAAAGAGGCATCCAAAGAAATTAATGAAAACAAGGGAAGAAATGGAAATGATGAACCATGGTTTATTTGATAATGATAATATCCCTATTACCAACAATGAAGAAATCGTGTGTTCCAGAAATTATGGAAATAGATTGATGGTAATCTCAGAAATGGTTTACCAGCAGACAGTAGTTTACCACGGGGAAGTGATCAGAGGTAAATGGAATACAACAGGGATGGAGATGTATGGTAGATTGTCAATGGTATCATTGATCATTGATGGACCAGAGACGTACTGGTGTATAAAACACTATGATAGAGGGAGCCGAATAAGCTTAGCAGCCAGCAAAGGAATAGCAGCTAGGGAAATGAAATACAAGACAAAGGCCAGAGATGTCACTAGTACCGGAACGATGATGAAAACTATGGTCATCCGGACAATGAGAGCAACTAAAGTGACAGACTACGGTTAAGTCCAATACCATACACCTCCACAAAAAGGGACTGATGTTATGATAACCGGCAACGGCAAAAAACTATGTCAAAGAAAAAGAAATTATGAGCAACTGTCCAGCCTAATAAAAATCTTCAACCTGGGTAATTAAAAGGAAAAATAATTATAAGAAGTACATTTGAAATAAAGAAAAGAAGAGAGCTAATACCATATTTAGGGTAATAATATGATATGTTAACCATATTTATGAAAAAATATTATGAGTAATTGAATGTATGGAAGAAATAATATTGAAGTAAAAATTCAAAAATGAAGTAATGACTACTTACTACCTATTATTTAGAAAACAATTTATGAATCAAGAAGAAAATGAATTTTGAATTAAATCTCAAAATTCAAAAAACAAGTAAGAACACCTTACTACCTATTATTTAGGAGATAATTTATGATGAAAAATCACAAAATTCAAAAAAGAAGTAATGACTACTTACTACCTATTATTTAGAAAACCATTTATGAATCAAAAAGAAAATGAATTTTGAATAAAAGTCAAAATTCAAAAAAGAAGTAATGACTACTTACTTACCTATTATTTAGAAAACAATTTATGAATCAGAAGGAAAATGAATTTTGAATTAAATCTCAAAATTCAAAAGTGAAATTAATGAGAATTTTATGTCAAATAAACAGAGATATTAAACATATGGAATTAAAAATAAAGGAGTGCATTTGGATAAAAAGCAAGAGCAGAATAAAATCTTGAAAAAGAAAGGAAAAACTATATATAAATAAATCCATAAGAAAAAGATGATCATATAATCAATGTCAATTATTAAAAGGACAATTAAAAGAGTAATCGAAAAAACATAATACTAGTGGAACAATTCACAAGAATTAAGAAAGGAACAAAAATATAATACAAAATATATGCTACCAACGACCAGAAGGAGATTGTGATAACAGTCAAAAAATGACAGAGAATTAAAAACTTTACACTGAATAATAAGTGATGATTATATTATACCAGCTTCCAATCACAAGGAGAAATAAAATGCCAACAGAGCTAACCATTGAGAAAAATAACTGAGATAGAGATTCACTAAGATAGAAATATTAATAGATCTGTTCGTATACGAAGTGAAATATCCAAAGATATTTAATTTTTTTTTTATAGTCATAAGGTGGACTATTCTTATATAATTTTTATAAATAACTGTCTGAGATAAGTCCAGCAGTATTATTATGTATTGGTCAGAGATGATTTACCTCTGTTATCAATAAATGACGTAGCATGGCCAGCAGAGTGAGATGCCTACAGAGCCCCTCTGGACACTGCCCCAGCTAACGTGTTAGGGAATTTTAGGGAATAAATATCCCAAGGATAAAGAAACAAGTTAAGAAGAAAATGGAAAAATAAAAAATAACGAACCTCAGATGACTATTACTATCAGTAAGAATCCAGTTAATAATGAGATATAAATAAGCTCAAAAATATAGGAGAAAAAATTTTTTAGAAATGTGAAGGAAGTAAAGAAATATAATTTATAATATAATGTCATAAGCAATTATTTCAGACAAACTAAGTATGATCTGAACTAATCACTTCTGGAAGAGAGCAATCTGTAGCGTGACAGATAATCCACACAAATGCATTACTCAATGATCATTAATAAAGCTCTAATATATGGAATATCCAGATGAGAATTAATTAAAATGCACTATTTAATAATATATTTACAAGAAAGGTTAAATAAAGAAAAATTCTGCAAATAATATAATAATACAAATTTAAAAACCCAGAAGACTAAAAATAATAATAACAAAATTACCAGGAAAGATAGAAGCAGGCAATTAATATACCCCGTCAAAGAAACCAGACCAGAAAAAACAAAGATACAGAAGACAGAAGAAGGAAGAATAATTAAAACTACTACTACTGAAGAAGAAAGAAGGAAGAAGAATAATCAAAGCTACTGAAGACAGAAGAAACAAAACTAATTAAAACTCAAAGAAGAAAGAAGAACAAACTAAATCTACTGAAGAAAGAAGAAGGAAGAACAATCAAAGCTACTGAAGACAGAAGAACAAGACTAATTAAAACTCAAAGAAGAAAGAAGAACAAACTAAATCTACTGAAGAAAGAAGAAGGAAGAACAATCAAAGCTACTGAAGACAGAAGAACAAGACTAATTAAAACTCAAAGAAGAAAGAAGAACAAACTAAATCTACTGAAGAAAGAAGAAGGAAGAATAATTAAAACTAGAGAAGAAAGAAGAATAATCATAATCATTTATTAACCAAGAAAAATAGATAATCTTTAAAGGCAGTATATGCGAAACTACAACATTTCAAGAGTAAGAAGAAGAGAGCCGTTTTCGCCTAACTTGAAGTTAATTGGATTATCTTTTTAACAAATTTACCGAACAGAAATTTATTACCAAATTAAACACCTTACTATTATAATTATAATTACGATCCACAACCTCAATTTATTCCTAAATATTAAGCACATAAATACTTCGAATATATTTTTTCCGAAATTATTTTTTTTTATAAATATAAATTTTAAATTTATATTTTGTTTCAATTTGCTACACAGCAAAATACACTTTATTTAATTGATGGTAATAACATCCCAATTACCAATAACAAAGACCAGGAACTTTACCAAATCGACGATTCCCAGAGCGGAACGTCACTACTACACATACACACCATAAAAATTATCCTGGATAATATTATACCAGAACACTCTACAATTACAATTAGAGTATGGTTTTATTACCAAAGCGAAGATCAACAGTAAGAGCTTAGAAGACAAGAAGATATTAGCTACGTTACTACACACATTTTTACAACCGTTATTTATTTCACATTATCGTTTTATTACAAATTTGGTGAACCCAACTTGTGGGGCTCGATTACCGCAGAATACCAGAACAAGCAACACTTAATAAATTTAATTATAATTTGTAATAAATAAGTTATATTACAAAATTTGGCTTCCATCGCGGGGCTTGAAGAAACCAGGACTTCATAGTATATTACAATATACATATATATATATATATATATATATATATATATTATAACAACACAAATTGAATGTAATTTAATTTGTGGAGCCCCACGCTTTTGGAGCGCCAAATTATGTAACATAACAACACAAATTTGATTTCATGGGTGTAATCGTAATAAGAAGATGATGCGTTATATAAGTTTTAACATTTTTTCATTATTTATTTTTTTATTAAACAAAATTCTTTCATTTCGTATATTGAAATAATACTCATAATTAATCGTTTGTATGAACCATTCGCACATGACTTATGACTAACAAATTATATATAACATGGTATGGATAAACCTTATCATCTAATCTTAATTAATTAAATATTTTGCTCTCGGCTTGCTCATTGTGTGGTTATCTTTGCAATCTCATATTATTTTCTGTAATTCTGAATTTACTCTTATTTTTAATTTATTTAATCTTATTTGACTTTCGTTATTTACTATTGCATATGCATTTTACATCAAACAAAGACTTTATCAATTACTCTCATTTCTTTTTATTTAAAATCATATCAAACAAACCTTTCTCAATACTTTAATTGATTTTAATTTAAACTCAAATATTTCTCTCTTAGCATTTATATTTGATTCAACTACTAATTCCAATACCAATTCCAATACATGAATATTATTCTATATTGCAATCTGCTTTTACATTTATGTACATTTCTTTATGATTGATTAACTGTTCGAATGTTTTTCATTCTATGTTAATTAGAGTCTTTCAATTGTCTGTAATTAACAAAAATGGTTTTTCATCACCTCATTTGATGCGATACTATCAGTGTGTCCTCCTCGGGTCCTCGGTCTGTGTCCTTCTTCTCGTTCTTCTGGTCCTCTGGTCCTCTTCCAGGATTCCACTGCTAATGCTGTTTACTAGTTGTCTCGTATGCTCTCATGGATCGTACGTGAGTCCATCGAACCTCTTCGTAGGTGCTCTGCTGTTCTGGTTAGACTTCCAACTCGTCCCGTGACTCTCACTGTAGATTTAAAATAGCGTCGTCGACTGACATAGCCTCCTACGGCAACGGTTGGAAATAGAAGAAGGAACTTTATTAGCGTGACCTGGTATTTATAGCCAGGTCATGCAAAAGCTCAGGTCTGAACAATTTTCATCTTGCCAGAGTTTGTCGAAGCGTCTTTACCTCCACTCTGTTTCAATTCACGAATCTCGCCTATTTTCGCGAATTACGAAGTCTGTTTCACACTAATCGATCGCTAATTTTAATATGTTTACTATACGCAAATTACATTTCTTTATTGTAATTACAACAAGAGCTATTCACTTTTTACGTATAGTAATTGCACTTTCCGTCACTTTGGCACGGTCTTTTAACCCTTTGTTCACATTTATTTTCTACACCCTCTGGTGTCTTTCGTTTTACAGTATCGTACATATTTTTCTGATAATTAAAATAAAACATAAAGTCTATCAATACTTGATAAGGGTTGGTTACAGTTCAGGAACGGACAGGCTTCACACACACAAACAAAATACACGTGTACACAACGCTAGCGACAGGTGGGCCAGATATGCGTGTCCATGCAGGAATTCTGCATTCCCTTTTTAAATACGATCCAGCTTGCAATCTAAATCATGTTTATTAATCAATATTTATTTATTTTTATTATTTATTTAAATTATTTTGGCAATGCACAGTACCGTAAATGGTTGTACTGTTGCAATATATACATTGGTGTTAAATCAGTGTTGAGGGCATTATTCCATCATCTTTCGCTACCAGAAATCGATAAAAGAATACCGATTCGATATAGAGTAAGATAATCGTAAACATAGTTTACAGTAATAAAATTTTAACTTCAGAAAGGCGTTTTGAATTTCATAAAACTCTAGTAATTTAAAATAATTCTTTATATAAGTAACCGAATGAGCTTTTTAAAATGTAGATATAAATCTACATTACATTACTTGTTAATTGGACGTGTTGGCCATATTTTTATCTCCCAGTTCCTTGTGGGTCTTCCCCGTTGCGGCATCTGTGGATGGTTTGTGAATGTGTGTTGTGACCGGATTAATATCTCCTCACTCTACCTTCCGTTTCAACAATTACAATTTACAAGTTATTCTTCAGAACTATAGTTTCGAACTCGATTTCGCACAACCAAAATTTGTTACAGTTTCTCTAGTGAGGTCAGACCCTTAAAATAATTGACCTGCAAAGTTAAAAGTAGTCTGTAACTGGTTAAAAAAAAAATTAACTAAGGACGTCACGTTCACAAGATAAACGTAATTTCAATCGTGACACCAAGAGATAAGAGACCACAGAATACCGAATATTCACATTGTATAGAGACTAATCTACTTCCATCCGAGTATAGGGAAAATGAGGATTCAAACCCACAAAGGAATGCGCCTTCTTAAAAAACAATAAAAAAACACTAAAAAACATGATCTAAGAGATGACGCCGCCACCGCTGGACCCGCAGCATCCCAATGGACCACAGCATCCGCGAATTTCCGCGAATAAATTTTTTTATTTTTTTAATTTGTTTTTTTTTTATTTTTTAAATTAAATTGATTTGTATATCAAGGGGGGTGGGATGAGGTTCAATGGACCACCAGCATCCGTGAATATACTTTTTTATTTTTTTAAGAAAGCTGATTTGCATATCAGTGGGTGGTGTTGGGTAGGAGGTTTTTTTTATTTCATATCAGAGGGTGGGGGTGGTTCCAACTCGATGCATTATAGTGTATATTAAAATATATGATCAGGTGTACCAACCTTTGCATGAGTTCAAATTTGTCGTGTGTTAGGGAGTGGGATGAGGTTCAATGGACCACCAGTATCCGTGAATATACTTTTTTATTTTTTTATGAAAGCTGATTTGCATATCAGTGGGTGGTGTTGGGTGGGAGGTTTTTTTTATTTCATATCAGAGGGTGGGGTGGTTCCAACTCGATGCATTATAGTGTATATTAAAATATATGATCAGGTGTACCAACCTTTGCATGAGTTCAAATTTGTTGTGTGTTATAATGTATTTTAGCTCTCTCTCTCTCTCTCTCACACACACATTGTGTATGTCTCTCTCTCTCTGTGGTCAGTACCGCACGCATGTATATGAAATTAGAAAGTTTATATTTATTCGACAAATATTAACGCCCTCTCTCTCTCTCTCTCTCTCTCACTCTCACTTGTTTCAACTGTGTCAACAAATAGTAACGTCCTCTCTCTCTCTCTCTCTCTCTCTCTCTCTCTCTTTCTCTCTCTCACGCGTTTCAACTATGCAAGCTCTCTCTCTCTCTTACCGTGTACATGGAGTAGTCGAGGTGATGAATAAATAATTTTAGCTCTCTCTCTCATTGTCAAAACGCCGTCTTCATTTTTCAATGTATTAAATAATTAATTAATAGTTTTATAATGCAGTCAGTGTGATTGATCCTTGTTAGAAATATTAACTATGTATGTGTGTTGTTGTCAATGAACTACTTACCTGTGTGCTGTTACAGATGACAAATCCATACGTTAACGACTTAGCAATCTGGTACAATACTTCTGTTTAATGGGCACAGTTTACACACACATAGGTTCAGTAGTGTATAGCGAAATAAATTAAAATTATACACACACATGAAAACGGTTCATACAAATCTTCTGATGTAACAGTTCACAAAAATAAATTAATTGTACACATGTTCAGAGGTGTAGAGTGAAATAAAATAAAGTCATAATTTGTTTAAATGATTAAATATATTTTAACATTCACAATATAAAATTCACAAGTCATAATTAAATAAATACATTATAAAATTGATATTTTTTTCGAAAGTTTATATATAATTGTGTCGTACTTGTAGGAGAAGCAACCTGCAATACAACAACATTAAAATCATGTTAAATATCACACACACACACACACACACACAGATGCACACGCGACGCGCGCACACACAGACGCATACGCAACGTAATCACACACCCACATACATACGACGTGCACACGTTTGGGTTACACCACACACGCAACGCGCGCGCACACACACACACACACACACACACACACACACACACACACACACACACACACACACACACACACACACACACACACACACACAGACGCATACGCAACGTAATCACACACATACATACAACGTGCACAAGTAGTATATAAATGTTCTTTCTGGGACAGGTCAGAGGTCTAGGACAAGGTCAGAGGTCATGTCAAGAGGTCACCTTATCAGCGATAACCCCGCCTTATCAGCGATGACCCCAATTAAAATCCAATTAACCCCGCCTTATCCCTGATAACCCCAATTGACCTCGAATTAATCAGCAGATAACCTCGTTGACCTTTCGTAATCACCAGATAACCCCGTTGACCTTTTCTAATCAATGTAAACACGACCTCGAGGTCACTAGACCGTAACACACTGACCTAGTAAAAAACGTAAACATAAACAAACTGTCTAGTGATAACGTCGTAAACATGACCTCGACAACACGCTGACCTAGTAAAAATGTAAACATTCCGAGTTCGTTGACACGACCGTAAAAAACGTAAACATAAACAAACGTTCTTGTGATAACGTCGTAAACATGACCTCGACAACACACTGACCTAGTAAAAAATGTAAACATAAACATACACGTCGGCTTTGTACATTTAAAAACGTAAACATAAACATTCCGAGTTCGTTGACACGTAAACTGTTTTTTTCCTTTTACAGTGCAGATAGCGTCGTCTTCATCTAATATATTACATTTAAATGTAACGATTGTCATGGTATACAGATAAGATATGAATTAGCTTAGTCGGTAACGTGTAACTATGTTATTCTAATAATAGATTCTATGTAAGGTAAGTATCAATTGTTCAATCCCTAGCTAATTCATACTTTTTTTTGAATAAAAAATATATTGATTTATATATAATACTTGTTAGCAGTTGATTTATTAGTGTTCCAACGTGAATTCTGAAAGCAACATCTTTGTTAATAACATGTCGGTAGTTAAAAATTTATTATATATAGTAATTGTTCAAATATTACTAATAAATTCTTTAGCCGATAATACAACACAGATTGAAGTGGATAGAGCTAAGCAATATTTATATGAATATGGTTATCTTCAAACAGACGATGAATCTTCGTTGCAAACTGTAAATGAAACAGATATTACTAATGCGTTACTTATATTTCAAGAATACTATAAATTACCTACTGATGGTAAGCTAAATAATGAAACTATAAATTTAATGTTAAAACCTAGGTGCGGTAATAGTGATATTATTTTTGATTATCGAGTATCCAGTTTTAAATGGAACAAACCTGAAGTAACATGGCATTATTATTTAGCGAATCAAGAGGTGTTAGAATTGACTAAACAAGCTTTTGCAGTATGGGAGGAAAAGTCTGGTATACGTTTTAAACATGATAGAGTAAATACAGATATTTTAATTTCTAATAAACGATTGAAACATATGATGCAAAAAGAATCGTGGCAATGTACGAGAACGTTTGACGGCAAAGGTGGAACATTAGCACATGCATATTTTCCTGATTATAATAATTCAAGGCGAGAAATTCATATTGATGAAGATGAAAAGTGGTCATATTCGATTGATAACGTTGTTCCTCTAGACCACACAAGTTTGTATGCAACTTTAATACATGAAATCGGTCATGTTTTAGGTTTGTCACATTCAGATGTATCAGATTCTGTAATGTATGCTTATTATAACGGTAAAATCGAGTTAGGTGATGATGATGTTTTAGCCATTCAAAATTTATATGGTAAGGCAGGAAGCACTTTTATATCATCTTTCATACCGATGTCACCATCTTCTTCAGTACCAAAGATAGAAGACGAGCATCCTATAGATACAAATAAAATCGATCTTTGTAATTTTAAAAATATTAATTTATTTTTAATTGCTGATAAACGATTATATATATTATATGAAAAATGGTTGTGGATATTAAATCCGGCAGAGATGATATATACCAAACCGCTAATAATAAAACATTGGTTAACGTTTCTTCCAAAAAACTTCACAAAAATTTTAGCTGTATATCAACGACCATCTGGTGAGATAGTTATGTTTATAGATTCTTTGGTATTCATGTTTGATTTAACGAGTCTTAAATTAAGTCATGGTTATCCGAAACATATCCAGTCTTTATTTAACATACAACCGGATAATTTACATGCGGTATTCAACAGTTATACAGGTAAAACTTATATATTTCATGATGATAATTATTATAGAGAAGTCAATGAGTGTACGTTCACTACTAAATCATGGGGTTATATATCTGAAACATTTCCTGGAATTCCGCCTAAAATCGATTCATCATTTAGATTTTCTGATGGTAATTTATACTTTTTTAAAAACAATACTGTGTATGTCTTTAATGAATTTACGGGTGAGTTAGTTAGAACAGAAAAAAATAATCTATCGATATTTGGATTGAAATGTGTAAATGATGATGTACTATATAAATTGAAAGAATTAATATTACAATTGATAATACAAAAGAAAGGTCAATCGATATCAAACAATAGTCGATAGTAATGTTGATGAAGAAGAATAAAAGTTCAGTTTCTAAGAACATAATGATTTGAACGTACAGTTGTGAAGAATACGTGAAGCTGTTAACATGGAGAAAGGAAATATTCATGCTTTCAATTGGTATATATATTGCATAGAATCTACTGATTCAACGTTTAATGAAATATGTTATTTTGTAAATAATGAATTTTCTGAAGCAAATGTTACTATAATTGAAAATGAACAAATTATCAAGATACAATTTCCAGCGATTTGCTTGTATGATGATATATTACAAAGGTTAGAAAAATATCGAAATCAATTAATAATCGATATTGATTTTGAAGAAGAATACAAAACTCTCCGTTGGAAGTAGTTAGTTAGTAGAGGCTCAACAATTGGACGCAATGTCAAAAATGGCGAAGTTGTGCGAAAAATTGAACCCCTGTAAGTTATTGCAAGATTTTTTTGAAGAAGCAGGATTTATTTTTAATGGTGATTTAGACAGTATTGTGTGTCGTGAGTGTGGATTTAAAACGAGAGGATCTTTATCTATTTCACATATTCAATTTATGCACAAACTATTTAATTCAGAATGTAAAATGGTATGTTATATATATGATAAATATAATAATTATGCATTATACAGTATATTATTACATATTGATGATATAATGAATGCGAAAAAATGTATATCAGAAACTGAAGAAATCATGAAGTTAACATTTTGCTGTTGGCCTAAACGTTTACCACGAGTTGATAATTTAGTATCGGCAGGTTTTTTGTATACTGGTGTTGACGATGATGTAATGTGTATAGACTGTAAAGTTATACTTCACGATTGGCAAGACACAGACGATCCATGGTTTGAACACGCTAAGGCATCTCCAAATTGTTTACTTGTTAAATTACACAGAGTCATAAAAGATGGCTTCATTGAGTGACAAAAGTGGAAAGTGTATTGAAGACTTTTTTAAAAATCAAAGATTTGTTGATGATTCGGATAATATTGTTTGTTCTAAATGTGGTTTTAAAACGAAATGTTTTAATACTATTACGCATATTCAATTTATGCACAAACTTTTGTATCCGACATGTAAAACTGTGCGTTATATATCTTATAAATATGAAGACTATATCAGATCAAAAAAGTGTGTTGCTAATTTTGTTAATATATTAAAGTGAAAATAAAATTTATAAAAAAAAGAGTTGATGTGTTTTTGTTAGTTATTTGTTTAACCTTAGGATAACCTTTAGTTAATTAATGTTGTTTATTCTTAACAAAGTAACCTTTGATAATAAAAAGTTATCAGTAATTTATATTTACGTATTTACAAAGTAACCTCTGATAAACTAAGGTCGTAGATGTAAACAGTTGTTAATTAGTTGTTGTACTTTGATACAAAGTAACCTCTGATAACTAAGGTTATAGATTTAAACAATTTTAATTGTTATTGTACTTTGAATAATGAGCATCAGACAGGAGATAAGTAATGAATTGCATAAGCAAGCGAGAAGAAATTTTCCTACACGCAATGTCGAACTGAAAGGTATTCACGATTTATATCAAGCTGACCTTGTAGAAATGATTTCTTTTTCAAAGTTAAATAAAGGTTATAAATATATACTAACAGTGATAAATTGTTTTAGTAAATTTGCATTTGCAGTTCCGTTAAAATCAAAAGTCTCACACGAAATTGTAAAAGCTCTAATGCCTATATTACATGTAAACAAAATGAAACATTTGCAAACTGATAAAGGAAAAGAATTTTACAATTTACCGATTCAGCAATTATTTAATCGTTATAATATAAATCATTATTCGACTTATTCAGATAAAAAAGCCTCTATCATTGAACGTTTTAATCGTACTTTAAAAAACCATATGTGGAAGTGGTTTACTACAAGTGGAAAGTATACATGGATCGAAGTACTTCCTCAGTTATTGAAAAAATATAATAATACTGTACACAGAACTATAAGTATGAAACCTAAAGATGTTAATATAAGTAATGAGAAAAGGGTATTGATACAAATAAATAAAAAACGAATATTTGTTAATAAGAAACCTGCGAAATATAAAGTTGCGGATAGAGTGAGAATTAGTAAATACAAACAAATTTTTACCAAAGGTTATTTACCAAATTGGACAAATGAAATATTTACAATTCATAATATTAAACAAACAGTACCTAGAACATATATTTTAAAAGATGATACAGGAACCGTATTAGATGGTGGATTTTACGAACAAGAAATTAGTAAAACAAAATACGACAATATATTTTTAATTGAAAAAATATTAAAACGTAAAGGTAATAAACTACTTGTTCAGTGGTTAGGATACGATAAGTCGCATAACAGTTGGATTGATAAAAACCAAATCATTTGAACTATTTTTTTAATAATGAAAATAGTGCAGCAAACAAAAAAAATACGTATTTGTAATTTTGATAAATCTATGGAGAAAAAAGAAAGAGTCCATAGCGAGTTGTTACCAAATAATGTCAGGGCTCTTATCATTGGGCCAAGTAATACTGGTAAAACAAACCTAATGCTTAATCTTTTGTTCAGTCCTAATGGTTTATGTTTTGAGAACGTTTATGTTTTTTCAAAATCGTTGTATCAGTCAAAGTACAAATTTTTAGAAACAGTTTTATCAGGTATACCAACAATAAAATACTATAAATTTTCAGAAAATGATCAAGTCATTCATCCTGATGATACTGAACAAAATTCAGTTATTATATTTGATGATGTAGCATGTGAACAACAAGATAATATAAGAAATCATTTTACAATATGTAGACATAAAAATAATAATGTTATTTATATATGTCAAACATATGTTCGAATCCCAAAACACTTGATTCGTGATAACGCGAATTTAATAATTATTTTTCAACAAGACGAACTAAATTTAAAACATATATACAGAGATCATGTTAATACTGATATGACATTTGAAATGTTTAAAGAACTTTGTTCTAAAGCATGGACAAGACGCAAAAAAGGCTTTTTTGTTATAGATAAAGAAAGTGATATGAATTGTGGCGGTCGTTATCGTTTTGATTTTGATATCTATATTACTAATTTGTAATCGAAAATGTTTTTATTACTTATCAATATGTCATCGAAGAAGTCACGTTCCCTTGACAAGCAAGAGAAGCTTGTCAATGAAATTAAAAAAATAAGAAAAAATATTCGAAAAAAACATCAGACTCTAACACAAAATGTTATTGATGAAGAACAGTTTGCAGAAAAATCGTTGAAACCTATTATCACTCCGTTACAAAAGTTAGTACAAGAGAAAACGAATTCGTCATTGAGTAAAAAAGAAGAACAACAATTAGATGTTGAAATGGACGATATTCAGTCGCGTTTACAAAACAAAAGGTTTTCAGAAGAGACCGAAAACATCCCAATATCGAACAAACGAACAGTAGAAACACCGTTACCATTGCCGCGTGAAGAAGAAATAACGTATGAAACCTTACCCACGGTTGAAGAATTGATGTCAACATCAAAAGGACGACAATCAATTGAACCTTTTATCGATATATGGTTTAAAGGTCCGTTAATAAGACACTATATGCGTAAATTTTTTGATGACAGTAATCATGATATTGATCATGTTTTTGGTCCATATTTTGGAGATAATAATATTTTAGTGTTAGGTAAATACCCTTTAAAGACTGATGAAAGTGATATTATTACAATTAATAATGTTATGTACAAAGGTACACCTGGTTTGTACGATCTCATTTTTATGAAAACCCCAAATGCTTATGTATATTCACAAGAAGATTTAGACGACTACTCGCGTATAATAAGTGAAACCGCGGCATATTTAAGTTTAAAGACAAACAGAGTTAAAAGCAGTACTAGTTACAAATATAAAAATATAATTAAGCCTATTATTAATAAGCTTTCACAATCATCCGCATCAAAAGTTGGAAGTAGCCGATTGCATAGTGATACAGAAGGTCGCGGTTTATTAAATTTCAGTAACAATAAACCAGTGTTTGTGTACTGGAATAATGTAAATGAATTATGCCATAGATTAAAATTATTGATTGCTTCACAAAGTGCAGGTCATTCGGGTCATGAAAATGAAATATTATCAATTATTGAAGAGCTACAGGAGGCCGGTATAATAAAAGAAGACGCAGCAACGTTTGAAGCGATATTTTCAAAATGAGTATCGATAAATTCGGACACTATAGTGGTGACTTAGCGGTTAGTTCCAACGTTCAGCGTGGACCGCCTGGAGAAGGATTTAAATTAACTGACGACGGAAATTTTAATATAAGTAATAAACGATTATGTAATGTGGGCGATCCTGAATTGGATGATGATGCCGTAAATGTAAAATATATGAGAACAAATTCGATTACTTTAACAAATACAGACGATTGTTACGATGTTAAGATGAAAAAAGTTATTAATTTAGCCGATCCTAACGAACCTTGTGACGCTGTAAATAAAAATTATTTAGAAAATGCTACTAAATCATATTTAGCTGATAGAATACCAATTAAGGTGGATAATAATCCAGTGTATTCATTCAAGAATAATCGTGTGGCTCATATCGCACCACCTGTTTATAAATTTGATGCTGCCAATAAACTTTATGTTGATAATAAATTACCTGATGAAAAAACACAAACTAATTGTTGTGATTTCAAGCAAAAAAGGTTAATTAATGTAGCAGATCCTATTAATTTGCTTGACGCTATAAATAAACAGACTTTATTAACAGGTATAAATAATACAAAAGATGAATGTAAACGATATATAGATGATAAAATATATTATTTACGAAGTGAAGAGGAAAATAGTATAGATTTTAATGAAAGCAGATTGACTAATGTTGCTGATCCTAAAGATGATACAGACGTTATAAATCAAAAGACTTTAACAAGGGTTATGAATGCATTTAAATTAGATCTAGAAGACTATAAAGTTGACAGCACCTTAGTTAGAATATTATATAAATTATATAAGGAGTGCACTAAAGATAATCCTGTTAAAACTATAAACGAATTTCGCATTGTATATATAATACAAAGTTTATATGAAACGTCATAAATGCATCTGTATCCAAACAAGATAGAAGGCGGTGGTCTAGTGGGTAATATTCTTGGAAAAGTTATAAACAAATCAATTGATTTATTACCTGTCGAACTTCATTTACCCGGTTATCAGTGTTGTGGACCCGGTACAAATTTAGCGAAACGATTACAAAGAGGTGATCCAGGAATTAATAAGCTTGACGCTGCTTGTAAACAACACGATATTGCATATTCAAAGTATTCAGATTCTACAAATCGCGCTAAGGCTGATAAGGAATTAGCTGAAAGAGCTTGGGAACGTGTTAAATCAAGTGACGCATCGTTCGGGGAGAAAGCTGCAGCGTGGTCAGTAACTAACATAATGAAAGCTAAAAGTAAATTTGGTGGGGGAATAAAAAAAAAAAAAAAAACTATGTCTAACAGAGTTTATAATTATTTAAAACGTTTTGCTGGTAAAAGTGGAAGAGGTTTATATTTGAGACCGTATAAAAAAAGAGGAGGAGGTCTAAAAAAAAAAAAGAAAAGAAAAACGAAACAAAGACGGCGAAAATAATAAAGAGTATTCCTATACGTCCGCTTTCAATTCAAGATTTACTACTGTATGTTAAACAATTAAAGATTCCTAATTTCAGAGGAGTGTTTATGCGTGACACATTACCGTTACACGCTGGAATTTGGCAAAATGAAACTGGAATAGTTAATTTAGATAATAGTTATGGTCATGGTACTCACTGGGTATGTTATTTTAAACGTAAAAATAAAGTTAATTATTTTGATAGTTTTGGTAATTTAAGACCACCTATCGAACTAATTAATTACTTTTATTCATCAAATCAACCATCTATCGAAATCGTTTATAATTATACACGAAGACAAAATATGGATGCAGTCAACTGCGGTCATTTGTGTTTACAGTTTCTTAGTAATAATGTTTTGTCTAAGCGGTAAAGGATCCGTATTAACATGTGATATTTTTCCACCAATCGAGTTAAGTGATGAAAAATGGGAACTAGGATTAATTGACTTTATGACATATCATTCAATACCTAATATAGAGGAAGGAATTAACAATGTATTATATTATGGTACTGATAAGAAAATAGTATTGCCTACTGGCTCTTATGAAATTTCAGATATCGCAACGTTTATTAACGATTACTTAATTCAACATGATGAAAATGTAAAAATAATTATAAAGGCGAATAATAATACATTAAAAAGTGAAATTTATTCTAACGTTCAAATTGATTTTAGTAAACCCGATTCGTTAGCAACCATATTAGGATTTGAAACATGTATAATAAATCCAAATAAATGGTACAGTTCAACCTTACCGATAAGTATTGTTCGAGTAGAGAGCATCCGATTATTTTGTAATTTAATTAGCGGCTCGTATAACAACGGAATTCCAGATCACATAATACACGAATTCTATCCTAGTGTTCCGCCAGGTTTTAAAATTGTTGAAAAACCTACCAACGTGATATATTTACCAGTAAACACATCTAGGATACATAATATTGTAGTAAGACTAGAAGATCAACAAGGAAGACTGATTAATTTTCGAAACGAAATAATTACGTTACGTTTGTATTTGAGAAAACAATAATAATGGGTCTTATTTTTTATTACGGAATCAATAAAACAACTGCAAATAAGCCAATTACAAGTAGTAAAGATATGAATATCGACCGGTTAACACCACAAAACCTGAAATTTCTACAGTCATTGGGATTAACAGTAATAAAGGATTATTTAAACAAAAAATGAACCTTAATATTCAAAACGTAAACGCTAGCATTCTAAATATTATAGAAGATGTTGTGTATCAAGATGAATCGTTAGTAGGATTAGCTTATCACACTCATCTACCGTACACCTCTACTACATTCAATAATAATGACGAAATTAGAATTCCAATTAATCAACAAGATGTGTACACATTACCGTGTGAAAGTTACCTTCATATAAAACTAGAATACACTAATAATAATGGTATATATGATCAAACTTTAAAATTATGTTCAAATGCTTTAGCATTTTTGTTTGATGAAATTAGATACGAAATAAGTGGATCAGAAGTCGATAGAGTTAAAAATGTTGGAATAACATCAACAATTAAGAATATGTTAACGATTAAACCATACGAAATTAACACTTTAGAAAATAGTGGATGGGCCTCAGATTTAATAAGTCATATGGCACCATCATCAAAAGATATTAGCTTCTGTATCCCATTAAAAAGGTTGTTTGGATTTGCTGAAGATTTTAAAAAGATTTTGTTAAATGTAAAGCAAGAATTAGTTTTAATTAGAGCGTCCACTGATAATAATGCAGTAATTTTACTTGAAACAGTAAACACATACAAATTTAAAATAAAATATATATCATGGAGAATTCCGTATGTTTATGTTAACGACGTAGTAAAGGTAGATTTTCTGAAGATAGTACAAATTGATCGACCATTATTAATGCCGTTTCGAAAATGGGAACTTTACGAGTATCCGTCTGTGCCAAAAGCAAACAAACTTACTTGGACTGTTAAAACGTCATCACAATCAGATAAACCTCGTTACGTTATTGTAGGTTTTCAGACTGACAGAAAAAATAATGTACATAAAAACCCAGCACATTTTGATCTTGCCTCTTTCTATAACGTAAAGTTATATTTAAATTCAGAATACTATCCGTATGATAATTTTAATGGTGAAACGTCGATTCTACATGAGTATTATTCATTATTTCAGTCCTCGTATTATTACAACAGTGAAAATTCGCCAATGATAAATCGTTCAAACTTTCTAACGTATACACCTTTTTGTGTAATTGATTGTTCAAAACAAAATGAATCATTAAAAACTGGTTCAATAGACATTCGTCTGGATATTGAGACGTCAACAGACATACCGGAAAAAACTACTATCTACTGTCTCATTTTTTACGATACAATTATGCAATATACGCCTTTATCTGGTACTGTAAGAAAAGTATTTAAAATATAATTACGTAGATAAAAAGTGTATCAGTTCTGCTGTTGCACGCAATGGAATACGTTATCGATTTTCAAGGTTTTCGCGATGATGGAAACAATTTCATTTTTAAAGAACTTTGTATTCAGTGTATACAAGATAACAAATTTTCTGGTGCTAGTGATCAGTATTTGTTTTTACCACCATTTAATTACAAACATTTGTCAGAGAAGAAAAAAAACGTTAATAAATGGATTAAAACCAATCTTGGACTTAGCTGGAAGTGCGGTCTTCAAGATTATAACGATCTAGAGTTTATATTAAATAAATATATGAACGGTAAATGTATTTATGTTAAAGGATCAGAAAAAAAAGTAGCATTAGAAAAAGAATTTAATTGTTATGTGAAAATAGTAGATATGGAAACACTCGATTGTCCATCCTTAAAAGTGTTAAAACAGCAGACTCCATATTCTATTCACTGTCCTTTCAAACATAATTCGTATTATTGTGCTTTAAATAATGTACATCATTTAACTAAGTGGATTATCGAATACTGGAACAGTGTATTACAAATTAAAGAAATTGAAAGTGTGGGGACTGTATGATTTACGTAGTTGATATTTTGATCTCCTACTTACGCAAAACTTATATCAGTTCTGCTGTTACACGCAATGGAATACGTTATCGACTTTCAAAGTTTTCGCGATGATGGAAACAATTATATTATTAAAGAATTGTGTGTGCAACCTATAGTAAACGCTAAATTCGCTGGTATTTGTAATCAATACTTATTCTTACCTCCATTCGATTATAGACATTTATCAGAAAAGAAAAAAAAAGTTAATGACTGGATTAACAATAATTATCTTGGACTTAGTTGGAATTGTGGATTAACAGAATATTGTGAACTTCCAGTAATATTAAATTCATATATATATGGAAAGTGTATTTATATAAAAGGACGTGAAAAAAAAATAACTTTACAAAAAGAATTGAACTGTCATGTAAAAATAGTGGATATTGAATCACTCAAGTGTCCATCTCTAAGCGTTTTGAAGAAGCAGTCTGTAAATAGTATACGTTGTCCATATGATCACTCTTCAACAAACTGTGCATTAAGTAACGTGTTTTATATTACTAAATGGATAATTCAATATTGGAACTGTTTGTGTGATGAACATGATGAAGAAACTAAAAGAATAAATTGTTGGGACTGTATGATTGCTTAACTTTTATTGTAATTATATGTAAAATAAAGGTTTTTTAAAAAAATAAAAAATTTAATAAACATTTTCATTTTTGATTTTTATTTACTAAATACAAAGCATACACGTATACATATAATATAATTTTTTTCTATTACAAAAAACATATAATTACCATTCATAAACATACATACATTCTTTTACAATACAAAATTGTTGTACTACATACAAAAGATTCAGTGATTTTTTATATTACAAAAAATATATATAATTACCATTCATAAACATACATACATACAATATGATTTTTTGATACCAGCTTTTTTTGTTAATACTTAGAAAACATTATGATGAAGAGGAACTTGCAAATTTTACTTTTACAATACAAAATTGATGTACTACATACTACAACATATTTTACATACAAAAGATTCAATTTTTGAAAAGCTGTTTCTTTACATTTTTAATTCTTGCCAACTCTCGAGATTTCATTAATATAATTTTATGTAGTTGTGTATATGTCGTATCTTTACATTGCAATAAAAATTGGCTTCTATAAGCCGCTTTAAGCCATCTGTCTTTCCTATCTACGCCTCTTAAATCATTGGTATCAGAAATATCTATTTTTATCAAATATGACCCCTTTTCGCCGGGTGTCGTTAGCGTCTTATTGGAACCATTAGATTTAAAAGATACAAACTGCTCAAACAGTTCATCAGTTTTATCATTTTTTTTAGATTTTCGTTTAATTGACGTAAATATTTTGTTAAATTCATCATCATCATCATCATCGTCATCATCATTATCGTCATTGTCATCATCATCAACATTAACAACGTCCATTGTATTTTCTCCTTCAGTATACATATTTTTTTTAATTATAGAATTAATAGTCGTAAAAACTGTTCTTGAAATAATTTTGTCTTTAAAATTCATAATATGTGTATTTAAATAATTATAAATTTCGTCTATATCAAATAGATACGTATTTAAAAATAACATATCTTTCTGTGAACGGACAGTTGTAATCTCCAGGGCTATTTTTATTTTTTTTGTGACATCTAATAACTGTACAAATAACGAAAACACATTTACATCATCAAGTGAAATAATTTCAGGTTTTATTTTTTTTATCATGTCTTCCCATTGACCATAAGAAGTCAAACCAATATAATAAATTAATCTTATAATATCTTCTAAAGATAAAAAGTCTTCATGATGAAGATCTCCTTCACGCTGAGCATCCATTAAAATACTTTTAGATTTAAGTTGTCAAAATCTATAACATACAAAAATATTTTTTTCGTTACATTAATTTGTGACTGGTAAACAAGAATCCCTTGAAAAAAAATATTAGTCATATATTAAACAAAGACAAAAAAGAAGAGAAAACGTACAAAAATTTTTAAACTATAAATCCTTTATTAACTTTTTTATAAACGGTCTTAGAGTTGACTCTGGTCTGTCAACTATCGTTTTTAATTTTACAATTTCTTCGGATGTTAACCTTTTTGTTGAAAAAAACCATTTAGAAAGAAGACGGTCCTCCTCCTGTTTTAAATGTAAGAAACGATTCTCCTGTGTTGATAATTCTTGATTCATCAAGATAGATGATACAGGCGTTAACGGTTCAAAAAACAGCTGTAAATGTGATCTATGTAAATCAAATACGGTTTAAAAATGACATAGGAAACACTTATAACAAAGACAAATTAATTTTTTTGAATAGAGAAATGTAAAAAACGTTATACCTTATAATATTAAGAATGACATAGGAAAAGCACACTTATTTTACAGATAACCAAGAATTACTGTACATGATCGTATGTAAAACATATTATACCTTAATAATTTAGGAAAGATTTATAACAAAGATTAAATTTTGAAGAGTATAAAACTTAATAATTAAAAAAAATGACATACGAAAAACACAACTCATTTACAGATAACCAAGAATCACTGTACATGTTCTTGAAAAAAATATTAAGAAAAAATATTTTAAAACAGTAAATTAACATAAGATAATATTGTTACCTTAATGACGATCGCAGACTGTAGTAGCTGGTATGTTTCTGGATGTTGAATCACAATTTTCAATCGGTTTATATACACAGAAAATGCGTTATCAGTTTCATTGTAGTTAATACAGTTACACGTTCTCAATAGTAGGAGATCAAAAGATCAAGTAAATAACTTGTTTACCGAATTCATTATCAGTTACGTAAGTAGGAGATCAAAAGATCAAGTAAATACCGAATTCATTATCAATCACGACGAGATCAAAAGGTTACGTAAATCAAAAGATCAAAAGATCAAGTAAATAACTTGTTTACCGAATTCATTATCAGTCACGATGAGATCAAGAGGTTACGGCGTCATCGGTTGATTGTTAGTATAAATAGTCGTACAGTAAAAACAACAAGTCATAGCAAAAGATTGAATCAGCATAGGTCTCAACAAAATTGTAAGTATAATTTATCAACAGTAACTAATAAATAAAGATTTTTAATTTTTTATTAGTATGTTGTAATCACATGTAAACAAGGTTAAAATAGCATTGATGTAAGCAATCACGTTGTCTGATAATAAGTAAAAATATACTCGTATAGATAACAAAAACATCCAAAATATTCTTTTACAGTAGCTAATAAACTCGTTTACAACTTTTGATTTCAGTTAACATGGAAAAAAATCTGCCTTTTAAAAAACGTCAGTTTATTAGAAACGAAAATTTTAATAATAGAAACGAACCTCAATCTGGACCTTCACATGCACAAGATTCACATGTCAGATATCAAGTGTCCGATTCATTTATTAATACAAACGATCCTCTACCTGGGTCATCGCACGTACAGGATACAGAACCTGATCCATCGCACAGCAGACCTCAAGCGTCTGATTTTAATGACGCAAACGATCTTCAACCTGGACCGTCACACGATTGGTATCAAACGTCTGATTCGATAAGTTTATCACCATCATCAGCATCATCATCATTGTATAATAATAGGAAAACAAGTAGATTAAGGAATACAACAATTGAAAATGAATTCATTGAAATTGAGAACGCGTTCAAAGGTAACTTAAAAACATTTTTTTATAAAAATACCAACGAACATGTTAAAGATATCTGTTTATTATTATTACATTTAGAACTAATAATAATAAATATTTTATATAATATGGTTTCGTTATATAACGCAATTAAATTTAACATAGTAGTAGAATGCACTTACGTAAGACCTGTTTTAAATGATTATCAAGATAGATCATTTAAAACTAAAAATATTACTCTCTTCCAAAGTAGTTCACTAACAAGTATAATACGAGATATCATTAATAATATTTGCTCTGAAGAAGAGACATATTTACAAAAAGGATCCGGATGGGCTTTACATTCAATAGATGGAATTTTATTAAGAATAAATCGTTTCAAACCGTTAAAAGGCAGCTCATACATCCCACTACCGTTACATTTAATCACAAAAAAATGTATAATTAATCCCAAAAATAACGATTATTTATGTTTTAAATGGGCGATTCTTTGTCGTTATATAAAAGACTCACATCCAGAGCGAATTAATTTTCGATATAAGCATATCGAAAATAAATTTAATTTTAATAATATTAATTTTCCTACACCATTAAGAGATATAAAAGTTTTTGAAAAGAATAATAACATTTCTATAAATGTTTATGGTGTAGAAAAAGGTAAAATAATTTATCCACTAAAAGTGTGCGAAAATGAGCAATGTAATCGTTTTGATCTTTTATTATTAAACAAAGATGACAACTATCATTATTGTTACATCAGTAATTTTAATAGATTAATAAAATCTCAATTAACAAAAAATCATGACAATATTGAAGTCTGTAAAAGCTGTCTTACCTATTTTACTGCAAAATCTAAAAAATTAAAAGATCATAAAAGGTACTGTGGAAAATATACACCTGTTCGTGTAACAATGCCTTCTGACAATTTACAATTTCGAAATTTTCATTATCAATTTAGGGTACCAATAGTCGCGTATGCAGATTTTGAATGTATTTTGAGACCGATTAAAACGTGCTACCCACATCCAAAATATTCTTTTACAGTAGCTAATGAACTTCATGAACCTATGAGTTTTTGTGTTTACTTTGTAATCGATGATTCAGTACCCAATTTTATTAAAAATCAATTACCATCACAACCTTACATATATAGAGGTATAAACGCTGCACAAAACTTTATGTCCTATCTTATAGATATTACCAATCAACTTGGTTCATTATTAAAAGAAGTCGAACCAATACAAATGACAAAACAAGACAAGATTAAATTCAAAGCAGCAACACATTGTGAAATGTGTATGCGAAGTTTTACATTACTCTACAAACCCGTCAGAGATCATTGTCATCTTACCGGCTTATATCGTGCAGCATTATGTAACGATTGCAATCTAAAACGTCAGAATCAAAAGTTCATTCCTATTTTTATTCATGCAAGTTCTAATTATGACTCACATTTTATTATTCGACAGTTGGGTTGCGATAACGAAAATATTTATGTTATACCAAATTCGACAGAAAAATATATTTCTTTTTCCAAAAAAACTATAAATGGCATAACTATTAGATTTGTTGATACCTATCGCTTTTTAGATAGATCACTTTCTGAATTAAGTAACAATTTACCAAAAAATAAATTTTTTTATACAAGTAAATTTTTTTCCGATAATGACATGCAATTAGTTACACGAAAAGGTGTATATCCATACGAATATACAGATTCGTGGGATAAATTAGTAGAGTGTCAGCTTCCATCAAAAGCATACTTTTATAGTAAATTAAATGACGAAACCGTAAGCGATGAAGATTACATTCACGCTCTTAACGTTTGGAACCACTTCAAAATCAAAAATTTAGGAGAATACACCGATTTATATTTAAAAATCGATGTACTACTTTTATGTGATTGCTTTGAAAATTTTAGATCTCTTTGTGTATCGTCATACAACTTAGATTCCGCACATTATTTCACGTTGCCAGGGTTTGCCTTTGACGCTATGCTGTATCTTACTAAAATTGAACTTGAATTACTCATTGATATCGATAAATACATTTTTTTTGAGAGCGGGGTACGAGGGGGTTTATCTGTTAATATCAAGAAGCATTCAATTGCTAACAATACATATATATCAACATATAACCCAGATAAGCCTAAAACATTTCTAACATATTTAGATGCAAATAATTTGTATGGGTGGGCAATGTGTAAATGTATACCGTATTCAAATTTTAAGTGGGTTAAAGAAACTGATAAAATAAATATCTTAAACGTACCTGACGAATCAGAAATAGGATATGTATTAGAAGTTGATATAGAGTATCCACAAAATTTACATGATGAGGACAGAGATCTACCATTCATGCCTGTTAATAAAAGCGTAAACAATACAAAACAAACAAAATTAGTTGCTACATTAGAAAATAAAGAGAGATATATTTGTCATTATGTTAATTTAAAACAAGCTATTAATCATGGTTTAAAAGTAACGAAAATTCATAGAATATTACAATTTTCACAAAAACCATGGTTAAAGCCGTACATAAATCTAAATACTATAAAACGGCAAGATGCAAAAAATGAGTTTGAAAAAGACTTTTTTAAATTACTAAATAATTCCGTCTTCGGAAAGTGTATGGAAAATGTTCGGAAACAAATAAATTTAAATCTAGTATGTAATGAAAAAAAATTATTGAAACTCATATCAAAACCAACTTTCAAAGACAGAATTATTTACGATGAATCACTTTGTGCAGTATTATCAAATAAAACATCCGTTTATCTAAACAAACCCATTTATGTAGGTTTCTCTGTTTTAGAATTAAGTAAGACTCTAATGTATGATTTTCACTATAACGTAATGAAAAAGAAATATGGAAACAATATTTCCCTTTTATATACAGATACAGATAGCTTGTTTTACGAAATAATTACAAATGATTTTTACAGAGATATGTTGGATCCTGATTTAAAAACGTATTTTGATACTAGTGAATTTTCATCAGATCATATGTGCTACTCATTAACAAATAAAAAAGTTTTAGGTAAATTTAAAGACGAATGTAAAAGTATTCCAATTAAAGAATTTATTGGTTTACGTTCAAAATTATATACTTTTACAACGAACGAAAACAAAATCACAAAAAAAGCAAAAGGTATAAAAAAATGCGTAATTAAAAAAAACATTGAATTTAGTGATTTTAAAAAATGTCTTTTTAATTCATTATCAGATGAACAAAAACATAGAATGATGACAATATTTAGATCGAAAAGTCAGATCGTTAAAACTGTAACTATTAATAAATTTGCATTGAGTAACACAGATGATAAAAGAGTAATATGTGAAAACGGTATAAATACATTGCCGTATGGTCATTACTCCTTACAATAATGCGGATAAACTGATCTATGACATATTTTATGTATGTGTTTTAATACAATTATAGTAATGTATGAGTTTACCTATATAACATATTTTATGTATGTATTTTTAATATAATCAGTAATGTATGAGTTTACCTATATCAATCTTTTGCTATCATTATGTAAACTGTTTGTTAAAATTATTCGAATAAAATGATCTGTGATATAAATCCACCATCTAATACGGTTCCTGTATCATCTTTTAAAAAAATATATGTTCTAGGTACTGTTTGTTTAAATATTATGAATTGTAAATATTTCATTCCAATTTAATGTATGAGTTTACCTATATTAATCTTTTGCTATCATTATATAAACTGTTGTTAAAATTATCCGAATAAAATAATCTATAACATATTTTATGTATGTGTATTTATTTTAATACCTGAACAAAAAAATGATGAATAAATCAACAAGATTCAAACAATTTCTTACACAACATTTCATTACACAAAAAATGCTCATTAAAACGCTTACTGAGAACGTAATTGAATTAATTGCAATGAAACTGATAAGAAATTCGATAAACAAGTTATTTACTTGATCTTTTGATCTCCTACTTACAACACGTACTGAAAAAACGTAATTGTATTAAACTGCAATGAATCTATCCAAATACCAACCAAAATCCTTACAGACTGGTAAGCGCTGGGTTTGTATATCAAGGAAATGGGATACCGTACGGTGTTTATCGTGTCGGGTAAGGTTTGAGGATTGGACAGCGAACGATTGTCCTGTCGCATTTACATGCGAGGGTGATGTCTAAATGTTAGTTTGTAACGATGCAACTTGCTTATGTAATCTATGATCATTATTAAGGTAACAATTATTTTTATTTTTTTTTATTGTTTTTTACTGTTTAAAAAATATGATTTCTTACTCGTTATACAGATTTATTAATTACTAAAATCATATATACAAAAACATACATATATTACGATTTTGTATACACAAAAAATGTTTATATACTATAGATCATGTTTTCATTCGTTATCGTTAAGTCATTTAAATCGATCATTGAGAAACTTGATGATATCACTACAATGTGTAGACACATAACAACAAACACAAGTATCCGGTCCATCCACAGTAGATTCATGTGCCCATGAACATTCAAGAAAATGTGTAAACGTCTCACCGCTTTGTTCTCTACGTTCCGGTGTAATCTCTTTCAGTCCGTCTGAATTATAAAATTCCAACACCTTACGACACTTTTGGAGTACCAACAATGTATCTCGCATAAATTCAATCTCTGCTTTAGTTTTATTCTTAATAAATCTTTCAAACATAGGATGAGATAAGACATCTTGCAATGTTAAATTCTTCATTTTGACTGAACTATCAAAGTTCATGTTTACGTTGATTACAACGTTATCACGTTGACATATCGTATGGAAGAACGTTGTACCACGTTCAACAATTCATTTTCAACTGCTATACAACACACGATTTCATCGCTAGGTGTCAATAAAGACGACGTTATCTACACTGTGAAAGGGAAAAAACGCTGACGTGTATGTTTATGTTTTTACTAGGTCAGTGTGTTGTCGAGGTCATGTTTACGACGTTATCACTGTGAAAGAAAAAAACAGCAACGCTGACGTATATGTTTACATTTTTACTAGGTCAGTGTGTTGTCGAGGTCATGTTTACGACGTTATCACAAAGAACGTTTGTTTATGTTTACAAATGTAATATATTAGATGAAGACTACGCTATCTACACTGTAAAAGGAAATAAGCAGTTTATGTTTACGTTTTTAAATGTGCAAAGCCGACGTGTATGTTTCTTCAATCTGTGTTGTATTATCGGTTAAAGAATTTATTAGTAATATTTGAACAATTACTATATAATAAATTTTTAACTCACGACATGTTATTAACAAAGATGTTGGAACACTGAAATAAGCAGTTTATGTTTACGTTTTTAAATGTGCAAAGCCGACGTGTATGTTTCTTCAATCTGTGTTGTATTATCGGTTAAAGAATTTATTAGTAATATTTGAACAATTACTATATAATAAATTTTTAACTCACGACATGTTATTAACAAAGATGTTGGACACACGATTTCATCACTAGGTGTCACTAAAGACGACGCTATCTGCACTAAACAGTTTACATGTCAACGAACTCTGAATATTATTGTTTACATATGTATCAACACTGTGAAAGGAAAAACAGTTTACGACGTGTCAACGAACTCTGAATACTAGGTGTCACTAAAGACGATGCTATCTACACTGTGAAAGGAAAAAAACAGTTTACATGTCAACGAACTCTGAATATTATTGTTTACATTTTTAAAACGTGTAACGTTTATGTATCAACACTGTGAAAGGAAAACAGTTTACGACGTGTCAACGAACTCTGAATGTTTATGTTTACGTTTGTGCAACGCTGACGTATATGTTTACATTTTTACTAGGTCAGTGTGTTGTCGAGGTCATGTTTACAAAGTTATCACTAAAACGTTTGTTTACGTGTGCGTAAAAACGTTTGTTTGTTTACGTTTGTGCAACGCTGACGTGTATGTTTACATTTTTACTAGGTCAGCGTGTTGTCGAGGTCATGTTTACGACGTTATCACTAGACAGTTTGTTTATGTTTACGTTTTTTACTAGGTCAGTGTGTTACGGTCTAGTGACCTCGAGGTCGTGTTTACATTGATTAGAAAAGGTCAACGGGGTTATCTGGTGATTACGAAAGGTCAACGAGGTTATCTGCTGATTAATTCGAGGTCAATTGGGGTTATCAGCGATAAGGCGGGGTTAATTGGATTTTAATTGGGGTCATCGCTGATAAGGCGGGGTTATCGCTGATAAGGTGACCTCTTGACATGACCTCTGACCTTGTCCTAGACCTCTGACCTGTCCCAGAAAGAACATTTATATACTACTTGCACACGTTTGGGTTGAATCATGTACATGTAGGTCCAATAAAACAGATAACAGATGTAAATATGCTATAGTCATTGTAAGACGTTACAATCCTTGAAGTGTTTAATAAGTAAATTGTATGTATGTATATATCACTGAATAATAATAATATAATCGTTCTAGTGTTATCGTTTGCTGCAACAGGTAACGCAGTTTACAAATAATTACATATAGGTTCAGAGGCGTATAGTGAAATAAATTAAAAATAGAAATTAATTTCCTCATAAGTTAATGTCCTTTCATCAAACTTTGTAAATTAGAATCTGCACTACATTCAAACACATGCACACACAGTGATAAAAAATTGTTTATTAAAAGTAGTTTGTCACCTTAACGAGGTACTATTTCCACATGCGCTGTCTGGTTCTTCATCCCTCGAAACACAAGATGTAGGTCGCTGGGATTTATATGACGGAGTTCTTCATCTGTAAAGACGTCAGCATACCTCTTAGGTAGATATACACGATAGCGGCGCTCACAATCTTCCAACGTTACAAGCACAGACTTCCCATATCTCGTGTCCACATGCAACATGTTAACGATCGGATACTGCTTGTCCACTGTTAATTCTACACACCGTTTGTACTCAATAGCAGAAACTGCGTTGAATTTTGTGATAAACGACATTATTTATTAGAAGTGAAGACGTCTGTATCAAACGAGGTGGAACCAAACAATGACTACAAAGAAGACTAGTGAAAGTAATGGTGGTGGTGGTGTGGTCATCAGGAAAGTTCACTTTCAGCGCCTGAAGCTTTGCATGTACATACACACAGGCAGAATTAGCGCTGTTACAAAATATATATATATTAGGAAAGTCAAGCCCACAGACTACTAGAAATAGTTATCGTCTGAAAAAAAGAAACCGCACATTACGAACTAATATGTATAAACACAAATATCGTTACAATAATAATAATAATAATAATAATACATAAACTTACGTTTACTGTCGTCCGAACTGAAGTATGGAGAGGCAATAACTATATATATATCACAGTAAGAATTTTTGTTGTTGTTGTTGTTGTTGTTTTTAACAGGTGATGTTTTTCATCCCCTGAAGCTTTGCATGTACATACATGCAGAATTATGGCTGTTACATAATATATATATATTAGGAAAGCCCACAGAAATAGTTATCGCCTGCAGCAAGAATTTTTGTTGTTGTTGTTGTTTTTAACAGGTGGTGTTTTTCATCCCCTGAAGCTTTGCATGTACATACATGCAGAATTATGGCTGTTACATAATATATATATTAGGAAAGTCCACTGAAATAGTTATCGCCTGCAGGCATATACAAGTTTACTAACGAAATTAACAATGCTATGAGACACTCACATTAAAAATGTTTGTATAACAGAAAAATCATTAATTATCCACTCTCTAAGTGCGTGCACATTATGATTTGTACATAGTGTAGAAGAAGAATTGCAATGTGTAAGAAATACCGTACCGGGAAATAGATATGGTATGTCTTTTGGGCAACCAATGTCATCAAGATTTATTATATGATTATGAATTATTTTCGATTCTAAAAAACGTTTTTTCTCAAGACCCTTCACAAACACATATTTATATATGTTCGTATACGTTGTTAACACTGAAACAAGATAGTCGTACGGTGTCTCTCCTTCATCCCATCTCAGCCCATGATAGTTTGTCGTTAACCAGCAGTTGGTTCTAGTGTATTTCGAATTCGTAACGACTGTAGCAGGCGGGGCGAAAATCCAATGTCTGCATGCAAAACGTGTTACGTCCATAACCGACAACTCCTTTACTATATAATTGCCGTCGTCATCATAAAAGCAGTGAAAGTCAATTATTACAGCAGCGTTTTCCATTATACTATAAAAAAAAAAAAAAACTGCTGAGATAGATTTATCAATGCACGCAAGCAGTCAGTGTGAAAATATATATCTTCAATTAGAAGTGTAATATAGCCGACGGCGACTCTGCTCCCTCTCCTGCTAAAATTCCACCTGTTAAAAACAACAAAAGAATTCTCACTGTGATATCGTTAGTTATTCTCTCTCCACGCTTCAGTTCATTCGGCAGTAAACGTAAGTTTGTGTATTATTATCATTATTGTAACGATCTTTGTGTTTATAAATATTAGTTTGTAATGTGTGGTTTCTTTTTTTTTTTATATAGTATAATGGAAAACGCTGCTGTAATAATTGACTTTCACTGCTTTTATGATGACAACGGCAATTATATAGTAAAGGAGTTGTCGGTTATGGACGTAACACGTTTTGCATGCAGACATTGGATTTTCGCCCCGCCTGCTACAGTCGTTACGAATTCGAAATACACTAGAACCAACTGCTGGTTAACGACAAACTATCATGGGCTGAGATGGGATGAAGGAGAGACACCGTACGACTATCTTGTTTCAGTGTTAACAACGTATACGAACATATATAAATATGTGTTTGTGAAGGGTCTTGAGAAAAAACGTTTTTAAGAATCGAAAATAATTCATAATCATATAATAAATCTTGATGACATTGGTTGCCCAAAAGACATACCATATCTATTTCCCGGTACGGTATGTCTTACACATTGCAATTCTTCTTCTACACTATGTACAAATCATAATGTGCACGCACTTAGAGAGTGGATAATTAATGATTTTTCTGTTATACAAACATTTTTAATGTGAGTGTCTCATAGCATTGTTAATTTCGTTAGTAAACTTGTATATGCCTGCAGGCGATAACTATTTCAGTGGACTTTCCTAATATATATATTATGTAACAGCCATAATTCTGCATGTATGTACATGCAAAGCTTCAGGGGATGAAAAACACCACCTGTTAAAAACAACAACAACAACAAAAATTCTTGCTGCAGGCGATAACTATTTCTGTGGGCTTTCCTAATATATATATATTATGTAACAGCCATAATTCTGCATGTATGTACATGCAAAGCTTCAGGGGATGAAAAACATCACCTGTTAAAAACAACAACAACAACAACAAAAATTCTTACTGTGATATCTATAGTTATTGCCTCTCCATACTTCAGTTCGGACGACAGTAAACGTAAGTTTATGTATTATTATTATTATTATTGTAACGATATTTGTGTTTATACATATTAGTTCGTAATGTGCGGTTTCTTTTTTGCAGACGATAACTATTTCTAGTAGTCTGTGGGCTTGACTTTCCTAATATATATATATTTTGTAACAGCGCTAATTCTGCCTGTGTGTATGTACATGCAAAGCTTCAGGCGCTGAAAGTGAACTTTCCTGATGACCACACCACCACCACCATTACTTTCACTAGTCTTCTTTGTAGTCATTGTTTGGTTCCACCTCGTTTGATACAGACGTCTTCACTTCTAATAAATAATGTCGTTTATCACAAAATTCAACGCAGTTTCTGCTATTGAGTACAAACGGTGTGCAGAATTAACAGTGGACAAGCAGTATCCGATCGTTAACATGTTGCATGTGGACACGAGATATGGGAAGTCTGTGCTTGTAACGTTGGAAGATTGTGAGCGCCGCTATCGTGTATATCTACCTAAGAGGTATGCTGACGTCTTTACAGATGAAGAACTCCGTCATATAAATCCCAGCGACCTACATCTTGTGTTTCGAGGGATGAAGAACCAGACAGCGCATGTGGAAATAGTACCTCGTTAAGGTGACAAACTACTTTTAATAAACAATTTTTTATCACTGTGTGTGCATGTGTTTGAATGTAGTGCAGATTCTAATTTACAAAGTTTGATGAAAGGACATTAACTTATGAGGAAATTAATTTCTATTTTTAATTTATTTCACTATACGCCTCTGAACCTATATGTAATTATTTGTAAACTGCGTTACCTGTTGCAGCAAACGATAACACTAGAACGATTATATTATTATTATTCAGTGATATATACATACATACAATTTACTTATTAAACACTTCAAGGATTGTAACGTCTTACAATGACTATAGCATATTTACATCTGTTATCTGTTTTATTGGACCTACATGTACATGATTCAACCCAAACGTGTGCACGTTGTATGTATGTGTGTGATTACGTTGCGTATGCGTCTGTGTGTGTGTGTGTGTGTGTGTGTGTGTGTGTGTGTGTGTGTGTGTGTGTGTGTGTGCGCGTTGCGTGTGTGGTGTAACCCAAACGTGTGCACGTCGTATGCATGTGGGTGTGTGATTACGTTGCGTATGCGTCTGTGTGTGCGCGCGTCGCGTGTGCATCTGTGTGTGTGTGTGTGTGTGTGTGTGTGTGTGTGTGTGTGTGATATTTAACATGATTTTAATGTTGTTGTATTGTTATGTTGCAGGTTGCTTCTCCTACAAGTACGGCACAATTATATATAAACTTTCGAAAAAAATATCAATTTTATAATGTATTTATTTAATTATGACTTGTGAATTTTATATTGTGAATGTTAAAATATATTTAATCATTTAAACAAATTATGACTTTATTTTATTTCACTCTACACCTCTGAACATGTGTACAATTAATTTATTTTTGTGAACTGTTACATCAGAAGATTTGTATGAACCGTTTTCATGTGTGTGTATAATTTTAATTTATTTCGCTATACACTACTGAACCTATGTGTGTGTAAACTGTGCTCATTAAACAGAAGTATCGTACCAGATTGCTAAGTCGATAACGTATGGATTTGTCATCTGTAACAGCACACAGGTAAGTAGTTCATTGACAACAACACACATACATAGTTAATATTTCTAACAAGGATCAATCACACTGACTGCATTATAAAACTATTAATTAATTATTTAATACATTGAAAAATGAAGACGGCGTTTTGACAATGAGAGAGAGAGCTAAAATTATTTATTCATCACCTCGACTACTCCATGTACACGGTAAGAGAGAGAGAGAGCTTGCATAGTTGAAACGCGTGAGAGAGAGAGAGAGAGGAAGTTACTATTTGTTGACACAGTTGAAACAAGTGAGAGTGAGAGAGAGAGAGAGAGAGAGAGAGAGAGAGAGAGAGAGAGAGAGAGAGAGAGAGAGAGAGCGAGAGAGAGAGAGAGAGAGAGTGAGAGGGCGTTAATATTTGTCGAATAAATATAAACTTTCTAATTTCATATACATGCGTGCGGTACTGACCAGAGAGAGAGAGAGAGACATACACAACGTGTGTGAGAGAGAGAGAGAGAGAGAGCTAAAATACATTATAACACACAACAAATTTGAACTCATGCAAAGGTTGGTACACCTGATCATATATTTTAATATACACTATAATGCATCGAGTTGGAACCACCCCACCCTCTGATATGAAATAAAAAAAACCTCCCACCCAACACCACCCACTGATATGCAAATCAGCTTTCATAAAAAAATAAAAAAGTATATTCACGGATACTGGTGGTCCATTGAACCTCATCCCACTCCCTAACACACGACAAATTTGAACTCATGCAAAGGTTGGTACACCTGATCATATATTTTAATATACACTATAATGCATCGAGTTGGAACCACCCCCACCCTCTGATATGAAATAAAAAAAACCTCCTACCCAACACCACCCACTGATATGCAAATCAGCTTTCTTAAAAAAATAAAAAAGTATATTCACGGATGCTGGTGGTCCATTGAACCTCATCCCACCCCCCTTGATATACAAATCAATTTAATTTAAAAAATAAAAAAAAACAAATTAAAAAAATAAAAAAATTTATTCGCGGAAATTCGCGGATGCTGTGGTCCATTGGGATGCTGCGGGTCCAGCGGTGGCGGCGTCATCTCTTAGATCATGTTTTTTAGTGTTTTTTTATTGTTTTTTAAGAAGGCGCATTCCTTTGTGGGTTTGAATCCTCATTTCCCCTCTACTCATCCGAAAAACTCTCATACTTTCGTACTACTTTTCGAAGTCTTGCTTCCACTTTCCACTATCATTGGTCATTTTTATCCTTGCAACAGTATCCACTAATAAAATGCTATAATTCTTGAAGCTTCATCCCCTAATTTTCTTTAGACTTTTCGATTAGTTACCAACATGCCGCTCTGCCAAACCTTATCACTACCGCCAGCTTTAAGCCCTTCCGACCTTCAGATGTAGTGAAAACATAAACTGTATATTTTGTAAGTTAGGCGATTTTTCTTACAGCCTCGAGGTCAGTCAATGAGATTGGCATGTAACACTATAGAAACCGAACATTTAGAAATATTTTGAAACAGTGTCACCAAAAGTTTTTCTAACCACAATTGTGTCCTCACCCTCCCTTATTGTGTCCATGTACTGCAGTGTCGTCTTGAACGCAGTTCTTTTTTCTCATTGGACTATCTTGTTGAAGGTCTACCTCTACATCCATAAACGTCTGAGGAATGCGTATGTTTGGTTGACAAAGTGTAGTTATTTTTTATCGTTTATTACCTGATGTTCTAGTTAAAGAATCACATAAATTTAAAACGTTGTCTTGCTTAAAGTAGTAATCAGACGACAAAGACATATGCCTTGCGAACTGTATACACCTGTCTATTGTACAGTTGTATACGATTGTACAGTAGTGCCTGTACCTCAGCCCATGTACGGTAGTAATACTTTTAACAGTGGCATGTGAACGTCTCATGTTTGACTGCAGGGTACGGCCGGCCTGATGAAAGGAATTTATTGGCTTACTTGTGATCATACTAACGAGCTATTGTTGTAGGTCATACACATTATGTTTCCCGTTTCGATACACGCGTTTACAATTGTACCCATTCATTGAAATAAGAAATTGACGACAATAATAGGCAAAAAGCTTACGCTTTGAAAATAGTTAAAAGATATTCATAATCTATTTTGGGTCCATACGTTCATAAGTATTTAAACTTACATCGGCTAAAAAGATAGATGTGGAAGCAAAGAGAATTTTTCGAGTTAGCAATTAGAGAGTGACAAAAGTAAACCTAAGGGGGTACCTTCTCTATACCCGACACATCTGCAACCAGACTCATCATTTTACGGACGTTTTTAATAGTGAGGCATTAAAAATGTAGTAGCAGAATTCATGCTCACGTATATCATTATCATGCCAGTGACTAATCACACAGTCAGATAGACAGACAGACAGACACACACACACACACATGTGCAAGCTTCTTAAGAAATAAATAAGAATATGTTATAGAAGAACACATTTATAACAGAAGAGAGTAGGTGAAGTTCGAAAAGTATATAACTCGCCCCCACACAGAGACACTGTCTCTCTCTCCTTCTCTATGTCTGTCTGTCTGTCTGTCTATCTGTCTCCCCCTCTCTATCTCTATCACTCTCTCTCTTAGGGCTATGTTTCCAAAACTTCTGCTATCCATTTTTACACAGACTCGTAGCTGGCTCGTATTGCTTCCAGGAAATACCGGAAGGCAGTGGCCTCTGTGTTCTCCAGTTTTTATAACATTTAATTTCCATTGTTGGTTAATTATGAATTTATACACATTTATAGATTGAAAAAATGGATCTGTACTATAAGAAAACCTTCAACCATCGTTTATTTTCTATTCATCAACTTTGTAACCGCTTATTTCATTTTTTTAATATACGAAATATGTTTTCAAGTAATTCTTAAGACCATAATTTTCTTCGTGACCTTCTTCAACGCTTTATCAGTTTTTTAGTCTACGCTGATGGCTTTCGTTTTTCTTCATACAGGTTCAACGCAGTCTTTCTAAATTGTGGCTGTAGTAATCTGGATAAATAGGTAGAGGTGTGCTCTATCAAGGAGAGTATTGTCTCCTGTTCTGGCCGTTGTTGGTTCTTTTTGCATCCCTATGGCAGTTCCACATTGTTCGCAACTTGTCGACAAAATATCGTAAAATATTTCCATCCTGAATATTCTGCTTGAATTTACAACAAACTGTCATCATTTGTTTTAAGAATTACGTGTGCTAAAGTTGTGCACATTCTGATCTCTTTTAACCCTCTCGTCACCTATGACAGTTCATAAACCTTTCTCTTGTGTGTAAAGCACAAAATCTGCTATTTATCACTAGATTTTGTAAAACAAAGAAAATGTATTACAAAATGGAAAGAATTGGTCATTAACTGTAAACATCAATGTTTCTTTAATTAGCAAGGTTTTATCTTTCTTTTAACTCTCAGCAGTTTACTATCGTGTTCCTACATATTAGACCTAATAAATCTCAATTAAGTTTGTCATTTAATATATTTTGATAACTGACGAGAATAAAGAACTTAAGACATTCATCACCGTTTTCGGTAGCTACAGTTTCTAATAACAATTGTTATTATAAAAAAGTGTTTGTGTTTATTCGGATTACGGTTCTTGTAGTACGAAAGAAATACAGCCTAGCCTTTACAATCGGACGACGTGGGACCAGTGCGGCTTGACACTAAAACATAAGTTTTACGGGTAGGAAGGTGCCGGCCATAGAAGTTGGCAGTGTGACATTTATTGCTAATATTTTATACCACCGACTAAAGTTTCAATGACGTTTACTGGGAATTTAGCCTCTCTGAACACTGGAATCAGACCCTTGAAACTTTTCCCCCAAATTGTTAGTCAGTAAGTCATCATCTTTGTATCTTCCATCCAATAGGCTTATGTGATCTAACATAACGTTGCAGAGCGTTAAGCGAGGGAGAGAGAGAGTTAGAGAGAGAGAGAGAGAGAGAGAGAGAGAGAGAGAGAGAGAGAGAGAGAGAGAGAGAGAGAGAGGGAGAGAGAGAGGGAGGGAGGGAGGGAGAGAGAGAGAGAGAGAGAGAGAGAGAGAGAGAGAGAGAGAGAGAGAGAGAGAGAGAGAGAGAGTATGTTGTGTGTTTGCTGTTCGAGTTCTGCTTGCTTAAATGATTTCTCATGGCCGTTTATTAAATACCTGAACACTATTAACGATAGACTTAACAGAGAACCGTAGATAACACTACTCTGATTCTATAGGCTCTTTTACTTTCATTATCTGCTTTTATGAGTCGATAGTCAAGTATAGAATTTACCTCAAGTTTCAAAAATGAAAAATAAGAAGACTTTTTTTATTGTTAGTTTGTTTAACATATGTACACTGACGTGACGTGTAGGCCTATGTTTCGTCGTTCATTGTTTAAGTTGATGTGTGAGATTTAGTGCTCGGCCATATTCCTCAAGTTACTCAGGAGGAAAATGTAAACAAATAAATTCCATTAATTATCAGAAGGCGACTTCATTTCACTTAGAAGTAGTATAACGTAGACCAGCTCTTTGATGAAGACTATTTTGTAATTGTACACATATTATAATTGCAGTCTGATTGTGACATGATAATTAATTTAATTACAAATATGCATACATTAATGTTTACTTGTTCTGGAATATTCAACTAGCGATACTGTAATAATATTTTTACTATAATATTGGAAATGTTTTATTATGAACATTTTAAGTAATATATAAAGAAATGTGTTTCAGTCAACTTCGCTAGAAAAAATTAATTCAAGAAATTGTGAAGATGAATGTCCACATTCGCTGACAAATTAATGTTAAAAATACGATTTCATGTTGCCTATTTATATGTTTCTTCCTCTCCCCATCTTTCTATCAAATATTATATTAGTGTACTCAGACTTAATTCATAACATTTTTCTGCATTTAAAAACGTTTCATGTTGTTACGTAGGCCTAAATGCTTCATGTTACAAGAAAAATAAATTTCACCAAAGCTTTCTTAATTTTCTTGTGGAAACATAAAGTTTCTTTGCATAATGCTTAAATTTCCCTAAAATGGGTACGAATTAGAGGGAAGGGACAGAAATATAATAAAGCCACACTACATTAAATGGCACGCCAGTGTATACAGTATGGGCTAAGTCTGCGGTCACTTTGTAAGTGTGCAAAAAATGTATCATAATTTTGAAGACCATATGCTGTGAAAACAATTATGTTTTAAAAAAACTATAGTTATTGAGCTTCTGTAGGAACTGTGTTCTGTAGCTTTGTTGTGAGTTTAGAATAAAACTGTTAGGCCCACTCACCATTATGTTGACGCGTCGCAAACTTTAAATCGCTTTATTCATTTGAGAACAAATGCGTCTTTTAAAGAACTGTTTTAATTTTAAAATCTTATACTGTCTTAACACCTGTAATATTTACAGATCAGTAAACTGAGCGTAACTAAGCTCAGTTTAGTTACCTCATTTAATTAACGTAAGGAAAAATAAAGAAGTCTGTATTTGCAAACTTGAAGAAATGAGTAAAACGAACAGAGAAATTGATTTTACGAGAAGCATAGTTTACTGTTACTAAAAGCAACAATTTTGTAGAAATACTAACAGAAATTAAATTAAAGAGTTTATTCCCTATCTTTTACTGTTTCATAAAACTAATAGATTATATATGGTCTATACAACTTTCAGACTCTTTTATCTTTTTAAAGGTAATATCCCAGGGCAATAAATAATTTAATTAATACAAAATATATCATAAATTGTTACTTTAATAACTCACTTTCAGTTACTTACTACAATGACATAATATTGATGATAACAAAATTTAATATTTTCTTTTATTTGATAGTGGGTTCTTTTAGATCTGATTGAGTTGCAATTAGTGAATAAAGTATATTTTAAATGGTCAATATAAATTACTTGATGGTTGAATTCCTATTCTGGGAAGAGGAATCCACTTGCATCCACTTGAACGTCGTCTGTAGTATGGCTCTGCGGACGGCTGCTGTTAATGGAGATCCTAGTTGGCTGCACTTGTTTGATTATCACAGATTGATTTATACACTGGCATCACATTCACAATAACACATCTCAAATATCTTAGTTACAGGACGAACATACCGTTATTCTCAATATATCGTCTTAACACAAACTTTTGTCTATAGTTAACAAAATTTTACTCAGCAATACTATAGTTCAGCAATTTTACTCAGCAATTCGTCTAAGTTCATAGATGTAAATTAAGCTAGGTGCTTATAACAAGGATTGTATTGATTGATAACGTCAGACTGTTTAATCACGATTCTTTATGTGAGTTCCGCGGATATGCGTAACTTTCGATTGACTTTAGACAAACTGCGACTGAATTGTCACTCCTAATTCAACGGTAACTTTCAACTGAATAAAGCTGTTTAACCTTCTGATGACTGATTACTTGATTAAAACTGACTTCTTTAAACTGAACGATAACTGCGACTGTTTTAACTCTCCGATTACTTCATTGACAATCTTTAATTGAACGGTCACTTTCGGATGACTGTAAACTGAGTCACTGTTTTTACCTTCCGACGAATGCTTTAACTAAATAACTTAATTGATGAGTCTTTACTGTTGTAACTTCTCCGATGACTACCTTAAACCTCTCGGTCTGGGGTTTTTATTCACAAACCGGGTCTACCCTCGCCTAATTTTGAATCTAAACGTTCCCATTGGACTTGGGTGCCGCGATATTCAATTTTACCCAATGCAGTATCTAGAATTTTACCGCTAATAATCTGACGCGTTTTCTTACTTGCTGGATAACAGTGCGTTCCCTGGGTTTGTCCGAGTGGTGGGAAAAGACGCTTTCGATGAGTTCTCTGTCTAAATGGCTCACTCTCACATAACGGGACCCATTGTTAAAAGCACTCAACTTTCACAACGTCCTACCTATTTTTTGTTAAGTTTTAGCATAATACAATTTTATTGCTGTGCGTCCGCTACGTGTTTTTTTTTTTGGTATTTTGTGCCGACTTTCTGCCGCCAGACACAAGGGTGTGTTCTTTAGGAAAAACACCGCTTTGACATTTTATAAGGGTAGTTTCTTTTTACCTTATATTTGTATATCTGTTTTTGACATATTTTAATATTAACTATTGATAGTAAATTTGCACATCATGCAAATTTGGCATTATATCTACAACTGAAGTGAGCCGTTTGAAGAAGTAACATGCCGTGTGATGTAAGACATGTTTTAATTAGCACGGCGTCGTTTTTTGCACCTCCCATCTGGCGACAGTGCACTTGTCTACACACGCGGATGTAGTACGTTTCCACAAAAAGGTTGTTTACCTCATGTAGACCTACTTCTACGGACACAATTCTGTACTGGCATAGCACTGTGACAATTGTCATCTGACAAGTAATGGTAAAGGTACGGTTTTTATCTTTTCGATTATAACTGGTTATAACTGGCAACAGTTTTTTGGTGCTGGTAAAGTATGTGTGTGCAAATTCATTTAGGCTATGCATATTGAGTCTTTGTGTGCTTGAGGAATATGATATATAGGAAAGGGCTCGAGCAAAATTGGTGTTGTACAGTACTAAAGTGAACGTTTAAGAGTCCACGTATACGTCTGTTAATACATTAACAAAGATTTTAATGTGATAATAAACGCGAATATTTATTTCCATCTAGCCTCCCTTCACGTCTCTCTCACTCTCTCTCTCTCTCTCCCCCCCTCCCTCCCTCCCTCGTTTCGAATATGAGGAATTGATTATATACGGAATAGAAAGCTTCCTGACATTTCTTGGTTAAATCATAAGTATTAGCACAGAGATCGCCTGTCATTTATTATTACTGTATATAAACTCCTAATTCATGGGCAGCAGTAACACAATCACGAAAAAACACATGTGGCCTGAATTTATAAGATATTTTCTTTAGGCATTTGAAACGTGCTCGCATTTCAAGGACTAGGGATATCTTTGATTTTTATAAATAATTATAATTGCTTGTGTCAATATATAAATTGTTGTGTGTGCACGAAGTAATGTAATCGATGGCTGCACTCATGCGCACCGTTCCCTCAGTTTCATTCTGTCCAATAACGTAAGGCCTACAGTTTCTATTTACAGAAGGAAACTTGCAACACATCCCTTACGTATACAGCACAGTCTCCATAAACGCAAGCAACTGGTGGTACGTTAGTTGTTATTTTCAACGTACGGGAAATACTAACCCGTTATTCCAACGTGGCCCAAATACTAACCCAAATACTAATCGGGTGATAGGGAAGTTCCATGCATCATCTTTAAGAAAATATTCAAATATCTCTATGCAACGATACAGATTATTATTTTCGCATAGGATATAGTGTGTGTGAAGAAATTACAAACGAGTCTATAATGGAGGTAATGAAAAATTATTTATTACACACAGGAAATAATAGTTTTTACGATTTATATTAAATTACATAATTGTCATGCGTTTTATATTTGAATAAAGTTTATATAGTTCGATTTTAGATCTATTTTACTTGTTAGATGATATCCGTTCACTTGCTGATTTGTCCTCCGGATGTGGGTTCCTCCTCTTATTAGCGTCGCTCCCGTCCTGGCATCCTCTTCGTCCTGGCGTTCTCTTCGTCTGGCGTCCTCTTCGTCGGCGGGTTGCTCCAGCGACGATGCCTCTGTACGTCACGCTGACGATTCCGTCGAACTGCTAACCCCAAATAGACTTTTCACACAATTGTCACTCTCACAATAATTAGCGTTCTCGCTCGCAAAAGTTATTATTTATTTACACGTTAAATTTTATTAGATCTCAGGGTGAATATGGGTATTTATTATAAAAGCGGTGTATTTAGCTTAGACCTTCCGTGAAAGCTTGAAGTGTTCAATAATTCCCTATGCGGACTATCTTGACTACCGCGAAAAGAACTTAAATATATTAATAATTTTTGTAGAGGTTGTTAACCTGCTTGGCTCTTTACGCAAAGCTCGCAAAGAGTTCAAAGTTTTATGATAATTTTGTATTTCTATAATTCCGTACGAGGAAAACTCTCGTCGACGGACACAACTTCACTCGGCAAATGCTATCGACCTCAGAGAGTACGAATATTAATGAAATTAGTGTCTTCTGATTGGTCCATCCGATGTCACATGGTTGATATTAGCAAAAGATATAAGAGTTACATGCAAAACTTTGTATAAATCCGAAAGAGCTTGCATTGATTTTATCTATGAATTTTATTACTCTATCATTGATAAAAGTTAAAAGCTGAGTTTTCCTAAACAAAAAACCATATTTCTAAAATAGTTGGAAACCTCAGAATATATAAAAACTGTAGCTATTTACATAAACAATCCACTGTAAAAGTTTCACGTCGATTGGTTGATTACCGCGGAAGATATAGCGAATAAGGTTTATCACATCCGCACCCGCGCACAATTTCACACACAAAGTTAAAAAATGATCAAAATAGAAAATAAAATCAAATACAAAATAAAAACTGAACAATTAAGAATTAATCAAACTGAACAACACATAAATAATAACAACAACAAAAAATGGGCCACATTCACATATATAAATAATAAAATGACAAAACTAACAAAACTATTTAAAAACACAGATATAAAAATAGCATACAAAACTAATAAAAATAAATTACAAAATCTAAATAGCTCACACAACAAAGATAATACAACAACTAACGGCATATACAAAATTGAATGCCAAGATTGCAATAAATGTTACATAGGACAAACAAAAAAACAGCTGAAAAAACGTTATTTTGAACACCTAAATGCATACAAAAAACCAGAAATATATAAATCCAATTTAGCCACACATGCCATAAACACAGGACATGAATTCCCAGACATAACCAATGTAACACTAATAAAACATATACCACACAAAGGCACCATAATGAACATTTGGGAAAATTTACAAATATACAAACATAAAACAGAAAACAAACTAATACCTGAACAAATACAAATCAATACAAAACATGACACAATATTCAAAGCACTCAACATTGAAAATACACAAAAAACTAACACATACACCACAATCACACACAATAAAACCAATTTGAAATACCAGAAGCCAACAGGAAGCCACAATAATAATAGTCAACCAACAACACATATGTACTTCACCAGACAAAAAAACCGGAAGGCTGAGGATGGGTACAAGATAGTACCCGAAACATGTTCCTAATAAGGAAAAAAAGGTATATCTTGAAGTAAATTTATTTATAAATATTAAATGTAATATATATATTGTAGCATGAGAGATTATCCACATTGTTCTAATTTAAAAAATAATCATGTATAAAATAAAAATAAAATGACATCAAGGGAAACTACTATAAAAATTAATCAAGGACCACAGTGAAGTGAAATCATAGTTCGAAGAGATAAAATAAATTAAAACCAACCATGCAATATATAATAAATTATAGGAAAATAATTATAGGCCAATGTATAAAGTAATTATACCCAGGTAGTATAGGAGCATGTAAGGAAATACCCCGGATAGACAAACATCCATAATAAAAGAACAACTATTGGAAAAACAACCACATATAATAAAATTAGAAACCCCCAAAAAAGATGAAAATAAATAAGAAAAGTACAATGCAATAACATAAGAGTAAATGTAAAGTATGTGTAAGTAAAGGTTCTAGATATAAAATTAAAAATGTACCAGTGCAATTTATTTTTATAATGAAAAGCAAATCCTAATGATCTCATGTAAGTGATATTCTTTATCATACAATACCAGACAAAATGACAAAAAATAATATAAGAGTATGCAATAAATAGTGAAGTGAACAAGGGGAAATCCCTAAACTAAAACCAAAAACAGCAAAAGACTGCTTAAAAATTAATTTTAATGAATAATTTAAATGAGGATTACAAAGATGGCTATCTCCGTTTAGCAAAATTTTACAGGAGAGCAGAAAAACTGGTTTCCATAAAATTATTAACACTAACAACTTGAATTTTTTTCTGTAGATTCATGGTAGTCTAAAAATTGAAAAAGCACTAATATCTGCTTTTTTGAGTTAGAAAATAAGCAGAAATTTGCAATTGAATTATGGAGTTGGCCATGTTTGTAACCAAGATTGGGAGTTGGTTGATTTTGTAACAAAGATAGGATACTGGTGACTGTTGCGGTAATTTAATTATCAGGAGTATAAAATAAAAGTTTGTTGATAAACAGTAAAACAAAAAGTCATTTATTATCAAAAAACAATACACAGATTCAATAATACTTGTGCTAAAAATGAAACAAATTCAATTAAACAGCAATATTACCAATACTGAAAGAACACAAATGTCAAAACAAAACTTTATTGGATGTCATTATCTTGCAAAATAATCTCAATAACATCATTGCATTCATCAGCAGGCGTATTTTCACAGTCACAGTGAAAAGCTTCTTTAGGAAGTTCAGGTTTTGTGTCATTTTCTTCTATTACTTTCTTAAGCCATTGCAATTTTTGCAGTTCCTTCCAGTTTTCACCATAATGCTTAACAAGCAATTTTTCAACGTCAATTATTTTAGAGGGATTCACTTTGATACCTATAACTAACTCTGTTGGATTAATATCCATAGGCTTTTTGCCTTTCTTTGTTATTGACAAAGACTGTGCTATATTCATGTTATAGTTGTTTTCTCCACTTACAGATATGAAGCATTTCATTTTAGTTAAAACAAGTTTTCGAACATTTGAAATTTGGTAGTGAAGTGCAGCCGGATCTTTGACATTTTGTTTTGCTTCAGCTTTCCAATCACAGTTAGTCCAGTCAGTTCCCAAAATTTTGAGGGTACCATGGTTTTGGAAAACCTGATGGTACTCCTCCAGCTGAATAACAGTTTCCATTTTTTGTACATCTCTTTCAATCAATCAAAACACTCTATCACTGGGCATGTATGAGTGCCTAGTAACAGGGAAAACCATTTCCATTTTTTTATATGTGATGGGGCACGAGCCAACCAGGCAAGGCACATTGATAAAATTGTTGTATTTTTGTTCTGCCCTGGGCATCCATCAGCCACCAATCGAACAGTATGAACTTCGTTTAAGGCCCCGTTATTTACTTTTCCCTGAAAACTGCGGAAGCAATTTCATTTGAGGACTTTTTCATTCCATGCTCAGCCCACGAATACACTGAAATATTTTTTTTATCTAGAGCTGATTTACCAATGTACTTTCCAGAAACGATGGTCAAATTATAGCAGTACAACTGTCCAGAATAGTATGTAATTTGATCTGGCAGTTGTGGAATTGGCATATTCTTCTGCATATCAAAAGACATAATAAAAACCCCAGCTTCATCTTTCTTTAAGAAATCATAAAAACTTTTGGCTTGAGTTTTATGCACTGTATAACAATTAGAAATATTGGGTGAAAAGTGTTTGTGTTGTAATGTGTCGGGCGTTACCTCCGCGCACTTTTGTTACTTACTCTGTTGACTGGATCCTCTGCAGTGATGTAGTCCTGTAACACAACTTAAAACTATGCTTTTTGTGGGCGCCACTTGGAAACGTTTGTTCCAAGAAAAAATAAATGATTGATAAAATTTTTAAATCTACGAAAAAATTTAAACAAGTCAGTTTAGCTTTGAAAAATCAGTTAAGTTTAATAATTCTTTAAAAACAACAAACAAATCGTCTGAAAGACTATCATTCATAAAAATTATAAAATTGCAGAGAAAAAAAAATTTTACAAGTTATTATTATTGACAATTTTTTATATGTCCAATCAAGTATCGGCTAGTATTTCAGATTCTGACTCAGTTGACAAGCATGAGTTTAATATGTGAAAAAACTTTAATCTCAGGACGTGACTCCTTTGAACTACCAAGACATATCAATTAGATGCCTTACAAGAAAAAAAAAAAACTAAGTGATTTGAAGGTGTATGTGTGGCGTGTAAAGTACAACTGTGTGATAAATGTAACCAGGTAACAAATGATTTTAATTTTGGTAACTCACGTTCCAATGGTCGTTTATTCTCTCACTGGACACTTCCTTCGGGTAGTTTCTCGATCTCGCCTCTTCGGGTGTACACTGAATCTATTTAAAGTCAATTTTTTCGATCGTTACTTTTTCCGCACTTTTTGTCAAAACGTTTGGCAGTAAAATCTCGTTCAAACGCCGCCACTACGAATCATCTGTTTAGCGTTGATTCAGAAATCTGCCACCGCAGCGCTGATCCCCATGCAGTTTTGAGGAAGGCTTAGATGTATTGTTTGTTTACGTTCGGGGGAATTATTTGTCACGTTAGTCAGTCAATGCGAACACAGCAGAATTCGTTCTCTATTAAATGTTTGGGACCCTCCTGGGCCGTCGACGTTCTGGCTGCGTGCTTTCTATTAAAATTTGCCGTATCGCTGCTCTATTTCAGCGATATTTTTTGGCGTATACTCTCGTTGAGGTTAAGTCAGTCGGTTATGTCTATGTACGGGAAAAGCCTTCCTGCCGTGTCTTGTCGATTTCTCGCCTCTCGGTTTCGCCTTAGCTGCGTTGATCAGTGTTGTGTGAGATGCATCAGTTCTGGAGTTCAATCTTCAAGTGTCTTTCGGTCAAATTTTGTCTCGCTTTTATACTAAATCGGGATGACTGTTTTCGTCGACTTCCGGTATATTTGTGTAAAAATTCTTTCTAGATTGTTCGAGAATAAACGAAATGGAATGTCATAGAACAATTTTCACTTCCGTAGAAGCTTTTAGAACGAATTTCTTATTCTTCATACAATGGATATTTCAAAATTTACACTGGTATTTATCAAACAGTTTCACATTAGTACTTGCAATTTGTATGCCATTAATGTATTTAGATTCCTAGTTTTTTACTGAATCTAGCGATACTAAATATGATTGGTATCTAATTAACTTAAGTCTAACAAACATTACAATTTACAACCTTCACCTTGAGTTGTAGTCATTAAAAACTCAATATTTATAATAAAAATTGTTGTGGAGTTATAAAGTTCCCTTCACAAGCTGGACATCTACTACTACTACTCTCCTACAACAAAATAAACAAATTTTAACATCAATAAAACACAAATAAATACAATTTTATATGGCCTCTGCTCATGGCCTAGGTTCTTGTCAGTTTTCTAATACAATGATTAGTCTTTTTCCTTAATATATGTGTTATTTCACCACTATACACACAGAGTTTATTATTTTGTCTATCTTTTGTGATACCTGGTTACTTTGTACATATTTTATATTTATCACAAGATGACATAGCATCATTGATTGTCTTGAGATGTCATTTTTTATGGTGTGACAAATCTCACTCTAATTAGTTAAATTCTTTTAGAATTGATTTTACTTTCAACTGAGTTTGTTTCTTATTAAGGTATTCTGATGTATTGTACCTTTCTATCTTATTTTTGTTAGTATTATGTAAGTATTTTAGCCAGATCTGATTATTTTGTACTGGATAATTGGCTTCAGCCATACATGGTATAAGTAAATATTTTGCTGACTTGACTATTACAACGTTAAAGTTGGTCAGGTATATTAGTATAGTTGCTTTATATCATATTACAGCTTTCTAATACAGTTTGGTTGCATTTTGGCAACATTAAATTCATAAATTATACAATATTAGATGCCTATTACATGTTTTTAGTTAACACTGTTTTTGGCTATTTTGACTGCTTTTTATTCATTTGACAGCTTCCTTTATTTAAGATAAATTGTTCACTATTGTCTGCTTGACAATTACATATAGTTTTTATTTAAATCTGATAATAATTAATTTTTTCATGAAATCTTGGTGTATGGTCTCAAATCCAACACATTAATATTTTTTGTCATTGCAAATATACAATTTTTATTTTAACTTAAACTCTTTCTAATAATGTATTTAAGTCATTTAATACATTTATTTTATTTACATCACATAATATAATGATGGATCATGTCCATTTATTCACAAAAAATAGTTTTTAATACTATATTCATAGTTATAAAACTTAATAATTATTGACTTTATTCTGGTGGATTCTGACATCATTTCTCTCTCTTATAGTGTCTTATGGTTTTTTCACTCTTATTCACTTTAATAATATATATGGGGTTTTGTCTTAGTCATAGTTTGGTCGTTTTTTCAAGTTGATAGAAATAATTATTATACAAAATTACACAATTTTTTGGGACTACTTGGGTTCGATACTGTTCACTTCACTTTCCTCCTATGCTAACTTACTATATAAATGATTTCTTTCATGGAACGTTCTGTGACGTTACATATGCCTCACCGTTAAAGTTGATAATTTTGGAAAAACATATCTTTGGTTTTGATGAAATTATCATCTCTGTAATAACCCTTTATTAGCTTCTTTATATCTCATTCTTTTATCTTATAATTAAATTCCTGTACTACTCCTTTAATATATTAATCCAACTCAATATTCCTAGTTCGTTCTTTGCCATATCACCTATTCCTTTCCTTTTTACCTTGATGTTTTATAATTAATCTTTGATATAATTCCCTATCAATTCCCTAACTTACATAGAGGGTTGGGAGTCAGAGTGGCTCGCTATGGCATACATTCTCTGTCCCTTCCTGTCTATCACTACTGAAATCAGAGGCAACACATCCCTGTTCAGAAAATAATAATTGCACCTTTGCAACAAATAATAATAATAATAATAAAAAAAATACAATATTCAAAGATCATAGGCTCCTACACATAAATTCCCTTTCTTAAACTCTTCTGATTAATTCACAATTATATTAATATATCGTTCTCCGCAGGTTAAAATTATCGTTTAAAATCATTCAATGTTAATAGCTATATTCATATTCATCATTACCTCCTTATGTAACACACTGTTTTCCTTTTTTTTTTTCATTATCATTTCCATTTAAATATCAAATATCTGACAGTATTTCTCCTTCTTTTCTCCTTTACTACGTGTCCATCTAGTAATATTTAATTATAATAATCTCTCTCCTTCTCTAAGTACGGGTAAGCTGGTAAATATACGTTGACATGGCTATTGGAAATAAATCTATATTTTATATATATATCATTATGCCTTTGGTGTAAGGTGTCCTTCTCGTAATATTTATTAATAACAATCATTATACAATAATATTTATATTTATTTAAAAATCTCTACCTCCTTCCTAATTACGGCTAAGTTAAAAAATTCACGTTGACATGTTTAGTCAAGGTACCTTCTCTATGATGCTGTATTTGACTTGGGTCTTTGGTCATGGTACTTGGTTACTGATTGAGTATTCGACTTGCGATTTTTTTTTTTTTTAATCATGGTACTTTTTTAATGAAGTCTGGTTATACGTACCTTTTACCTTGTTCCTAATTGTGTCAGTTACCTCGTAGGTATTGTTTTTATTGTCTCTGGTTATCGTGAAAGGCCCTGTATATAAGAGTAGCAATTTCCTCGTTATGCCTTGTATAGCACTGGGCATTCTCTATTTTTAACTAACACCTTTTCACCTACCTCATATTTAATTGCCTTAGGCTGTGATTTGATATATTTTTTCCGCTGCTGTTCCGTTTTTTCTAACACCTTATTATAAAATTTTGCCCCTTCAAATTGGTATGCGGGTTCGTCGGGAAAATTAATAATTTCTTTTATCTCTCGTGGTGGGGGTCTTTCGAACATAACCGTGTATGGCGACATCTCGATGGTATTGTGATGCGAGAAATTGAGGAAATCCTCGGTAGAGGCTACATATTCATGCCATCTTTTCTGCTCGTTATGGCAGTATGTTCTTAGCAACCGTCCTACCTCCCTTAACACTCTCTCGGCTGGGTTACTATTCGGGTGATATACGGACGTCTTGTACGTTTTTATTCCGTGTTCTCCCAAGCTTTCCTTCCAAAGTTTTCCCCTAAACTGTGTACCGTGGTCCGTAATTATAGAATACGGTCGGCCCACTTCCATTATATAACGCTTGATTATTATGTCTATTATTTTCCTAGTCGTTGCCCTAGTTATTGGGTATAGCTTTGTATACTTGCTAAAGTGGTCGAAAATGATTACGATAAATTTATATCGGTGTCTCCCACCGCTGCGTGGAAAGGGTCCGCAGATATCGAGAAATACCTTCTCCAATTTTTCGGTAGATAATATGGGTATCATGACCCCTTCCTTCCTCTCGTTATCACACTTTACTTTTTGACAAATATCACACGACCGTATCGCCAGTTGCACCTTCTTATTCATCCCCTTGATGTATGTTTGCTCTTCCAATGCCTTCCTTACTTTAAGGGCACCCATATGTCCGTACCTCTCGTGATAGTCGATTATTAGCGGTCTCTCTATCGCTGGTGGAATCACTAATTTCCAACTCTCCTGGTGCGGGGTATTCCTAATAAATAAAGTGTCGTCGTGTATACAATAAAATCTGTTTATGACCTCATCGCCTTCCTGTACCCTTTTTCTAATATCTCCTAATTTCGGATCGGCCTCTTGTTGCGACTTTATTTCCTGCAAAATATTTTTTAAATCCTCCCTGCTCTTAATAATGTGATAAACCTTGGCTAATTGTTCCTTTTCGCCGTCAAAGGTTTGGTCTGGTATATTGACGCGAGATAAGACGTCGGCGGCTACGTTCTGCTTGCCGGGTATATATTCCCATGTGATATTGTACTCTTGCAAGGCCAAAACCCATCTAGTCAGCCTTCCATGGTTCAGTTTACAATGCTTTAAAAATGATATAGATTTGTGGTCGCTTCTAACTGTTATGGGGTACCCTAATATATATGTCCTGAATTTACCGCATGCGAAAACTACACTCAACAGTTCTTTTTCGGTAGTATTGTAGTTTCTTTCGCAACTGTTCAGCACGCGGCTAGCAAAGCTAATTACTAAATGGTTACCGTCCTGATCTTCCTGATAGAGGGCTGCACCTAAACTCACGTTACTGGCATCGCAGTTCAGAAAAAATGGTTTTGTAAAGTCGGGATGATGCAACATTACTGTTTCTAAAAACTTTTCCTTTATTATATTGAGCACTCCATCTTGCTCTGGTCCCCAAGTCCATTTGTCTTTAGCTGATAACTGCTTTTGGAACCTGGCAGTTAGTTCTGAGTAATTGGACCGAAACTTTCTGTAATAGTTGCAGATTCCTAAAAATGACTGCAGCTGTTTCCTATTCTTTGGGGTGGGGAACTTCTGTATGGCCTCTACCTTTTCTTTGGATGGAGTAATCCCTTGTTCTGTTAAATTAAATCCTAAAAATTTCACCTCATTTGCTATGAATTGGGACTTGTCTAATTTGAGGGTGATATTATTCTCCGATAATTTCTCTAACACCTGTTCAACCCTATTACAATGGTCGTCCCAATTCGCTGAAGTCACCAGTAGGTCGTCGACGTACACTGTCGTAAACTTCAGTACTTCCTGCCCCAATATTCTGTCCATTATCTTTACAAATACCGCCACAGAATTTATTAAGCCAAAAGGTAACCGCTTAAACTGATAGTTTCTGCCCTCGAATATGAATGCCATATATTTCCTACTATCAGGGTGGAGTTCTATCTGCCAGTAACCGCATACCGTATCCCATGAGCTTATATATCTGATTCCGTGGAACTTTTTTAATATCTCCTCTATCTCCCCAGGTGATGTGCGGTCGTTAATAATCATTTTGTTAATCTCCCTAGCATCGAGACATATACGTACCTTTCCGTTCTTTTTTGGCACCGTTATGATTGGGCTGGTAAAGGGCGAATGACTATACTCGATTATGTCGTCCTCTATCATCCTGTTCAATTCTTCCCTGACTTCGTTCTTTAGCGAGTATGCGATCGGGTATGATTTCCTGTTAAATTCCACCGGAGTTTTGAATTTTATGGTGCACTGATAATCTCTGGCTTTACCTGGAGCGTTCGAGAATATGTGTTTATAATGGTTGTATACCTCGACCAATTGTTCCGCCTGTTTTTCGCTGACCAGACCCCTTGCTTTCGTCCTTTGGAAATCCCGTATTTCTTCTAATTTTTCTAACCACAACTCTGGGTTTTCCTCCTGATATAATGGCATATTGATTGGACGATCGGTACAATAATAATGGTTCACTATCGCTTGATAAGGTGTATTGTCTGTACCACTTCCTTGGACATCGATTAAATTATTGGTCCAAATCCCCTTGTTAGTCTTAAAAGTTATCACCTTACTTTCCAAATCTATCACAGCATTGTATGGCCTAAGTATATCGCAGCCTATTAGTATACTCATGGGTAAATTACTCGCCACTAATAACCCTATCGGTATTGTTACCCCATTACTAGTTATCTCTAATGACACCTGTTTCTTTATTGATTTATTTTGCCTCCCCGTTGCTCCGACTAAAACAATGTTATTTATCGGTAGAGTGGGTATTGGTAAACTACTATGTTGCTTAATCCGCTCTAACTCAATGCTATCAATAAGTGACACATTTGACCCCGTGTCAATGAGTAGTATCGCTTCTATGCCATTGATATATGCTTTAATCTGCACGATACTATTATTCCCTTCGTTACTATTTTTAATGATATCGTCACCTTCTTCTAATAACTCCTCTCTAATATCCTTAAGGTAATTATTTATTCTTAATATAGTCCCGTCTTTGTCCTGTCTATGTTCGTCGTTTGTCACCCCATAATATTGGTTCAGTGAAGGGCGGTTTTCCTTTTTCACTGCCGCGTTTAGTTTAAATGAGCCACTGTCTCATTGGCCCGGTCTCCTGGAACATTGGGTTGCTGACCCGTCTGTGTTTCCGGCCTGACCTCGGGATTACCGTTAATAGGTTGGCTATTCGCCGTGTTACCCTGGCTAGCTGGCCCCTGTTGTGGGTAAAACATGTAAGTGGGTACATTATGTGGATATGGCCGTCGGTTATTGGCCATTGTATAATTTACCTGGGGCCTGTACTCATTTTGGTTTCTCCTATCGCTTCCTCCTTGGTTTCCCCCGTTGCGATAACCATTACGTTGACCGTAATTACTTCCTCTATAATTATTCCCGCGATAACCGTTTCCCTGGTGGAAGTTCCTACCGTAGTTATTCCCGGTGTAATTACCTCTGTTTGGTCCCGGATAGTTGCGGTTAATTGGGCCCTGAGTGGTATCATTTCGGCCATTTGGTGGGATATTATTATTCTTATTATTGGTGTTTAGATTATTACCGTTCCCACCTCCATTCCGGTTTGGTCCGTTATTATTGTTGTTGTACTCTACCTTACGATTGGGGGGTTGGTAATCCTGGAACCTTCCTGTGGATTCGCAATTTTCCAATAATTTGGCCAGATCGGCTATTTTGCTAATTTGTTGGTATAATTGGGCATCCTTGATCCCATAGCTGTAATGTCCAGCTAACTGCCTTACCAAACATTCTTCTGGGATCGGCGGTATCAACTTCCGTGCTAAACATACCTTTCCCAGGAAATAAGACGTCGGGGACTGTCCATAGGACGCGTCGTATTTGCCATAGAAAATGTCCATTCTTACCCTGTTTTGTGCGGTCTCTGACCAATATTTTTCCTTAAACTGGCGTTTAAACTCTGCTAAATTCGTTATTTCTGGTCGTACCGCTATCCACCAGTTATCCTTAGTATTTTTAAACGTCTCGTCGAGCATCTCTCTTATCCTGTCCCACCTTGTTTCTCTACTTCTCCCAATAACCTCCTCCATTCTTTCCAAAAATTCCATTGGGTTTCGTCGATAGTCCTGGAAGTTGATTACTTCCCTGTTTTCACCATGACACGTATGAGTGTTTAGTATTGGTGTGTCTTTCAGCGCCTCTAATCTTTCCTGCAGGTTTTTCTCTCTCTGGTCTATTTCCAGTATACTATTTTTGTTAGATTTTATTTGTTCGTCCAGCCTGTTAGCGATGTGCTGGACTTCTCCTACCTCCTGCATGATGGCGTCTTGGTTCTGCCTTACCCTGTTTTCGAGATTTATAATATCTTGTTTGGTCTCTACTGTTTGCTCCTCTATACTTTCGAAACGTGTATTGTTTCCCTCCCGTAACCTTTCCAACTGTTTCTCCATATTCTCGACCTTCCTGTCACTATCAATTTTATTATCATCGATCTTTTTGGTTACTGTTTCGTATTTTATGCTAATTTCTTTTTTCAGGGACTCTATACTTTTTTCATTCGCCTTCTGAAATAGCTCTAGCTTTTTCCCATTGTCATCTATTTTCTCGGTTAAAGATTCTATGTTTTTGTCTAATTTCCCCATATTTTTATTATTCTCCTCCTTATCTTCCTGTATATTTTTATTTATATTTTCTTCCATTTTTTGGAGCATCTGCTCATTACTTTTTTTAGTATCCTCCTTCATTTCGTGGAGCATCATCATTAGTATATTCACGTCAACACTCCCTGTTATTTTTTCTGGTTCGGGTTTCTCTGTTTGTTCTACCATTTGTATGGGTTCTTCTCCCGTTTGTTCCTCTAATTCGTCTGCCGTTTGTACCGGTCTTTCCATTTCTAGTGTGGGCGGTTCTAATTCTGTTTCCTCGACCTGTACTGCCTCTCCGTCTTCCACACTCAACTCGGGTTCCACCGTCTTCTTCACCTTTTTTCCCTTTGGTTGCGGCATTTTAATATGTTGGTAGTTGCCGGGCTTGTTACGTCTCTTTCAAGCCTCACTAGTTGGGCTGCCAATTTATAACAATTAGAAATATTGGGTGAAAAGTGTTTGTGTTGTAATGTGTCGGGCGTTACCTCCGCGCACTTTTGTTACTTACTCTGTTGACTGGATCCTCTGCAGTGATGTAGTCCTGTAACACAACTTAAAACTATGCTTTTTGTGGGCGCCACTTGGAAACGTTTGTTCCAAGAAAAAATAAATGATTGATAAAATTTTTAAATCTACGAAAAAATTTAAACAAGTCAGTTTAGCTTTGAAAAATCAGTTAAGTTTAATAATTCTTTAAAAACAACAAACAAATCGTCTGAAAGACTATCATTCATAAAAATTATAAAATTGCAGAGAAAAAAAAATTTTACAAGTTATTATTATTGACAATTTTTTATATGTCCAATCAAGTATCGGCTAGTATTTCAGATTCTGACTCAGTTGACAAGCATGAGTTTAATATGTGAAAAAACTTTAATCTCAGGACGTGACTCCTTTGAACTACCAAGACATATCAATTAGATGCCTTACAAGAAAAAAAAAAACTAAGTGATTTGAAGGTGTATGTGTGGCGTGTAAAGTACAACTGTGTGATAAATGTAACCAGGTAACAAATGATTTTAATTTTGGTAACTCACGTTCCAATGGTCGTTTATTCTCTCACTGGACACTTCCTTCGGGTAGTTTCTCGATCTCGCCTCTTCGGGTGTACACTGAATCTATTTAAAGTCAATTTTTTCGATCGTTACTTTTTCCGCACTTTTTGTCAAAACGTTTGGCAGTAAAATCTCGTTCAAACGCCGCCACTACGAATCATCTGTTTAGCGTTGATTCAGAAATCTGCCACCGCAGCGCTGATCCCCATGCAGTTTTGAGGAAGGCTTAGATGTATTGTTTGTTTACGTTCGGGGGAATTATTTGTCACGTTAGTCAGTCAATGCGAACACAGCAGAATTCGTTCTCTATTAAATGTTTGGGACCCTCCTGGGCCGTCGACGTTCTGGCTGCGTGCTTTCTATTAAAATTTGCCGTATCGCTGCTCTATTTCAGCGATATTTTTTGGCGTATACTCTCGTTGAGGTTAAGTCAGTCGGTTATGTCTATGTACGGGAAAAGCCTTCCTGCCGTGTCTTGTCGATTTCTCGCCTCTCGGTTTCGCCTTAGCTGCGTTGATCAGTGTTGTGTGAGATGCATCAGTTCTGGAGTTCAATCTTCAAGTGTCTTTCGGTCAAATTTTGTCTCGCTTTTATACTAAATCGGGATGACTGTTTTCGTCGACTTCCGGTATATTTGTGTAAAAATTCTTTCTAGATTGTTCGAGAATAAACGAAATGGAATGTCATAGAACAATTTTCACTTCCGTAGAAGCTTTTAGAACGAATTTCTTATTCTTCATACAATGGATATTTCAAAATTTACACTGGTATTTATCAAACAGTTTCACATTAGTACTTGCAATTTGTATGCCATTAATGTATTTAGATTCCTAGTTTTTTACTGAATCTAGCGATACTAAATATGATTGGTATCTAATTAACTTAAGTCTAACAAACATTACAATTTACAACCTTCACCTTGAGTTGTAGTCATTAAAAACTCAATATTTATAATAAAAATTGTTGTGGAGTTATAAAGTTCCCTTCACAAGCTGGACATCTACTACTACTACTCTCCTACAACAAAATAAACAAATTTTAACATCAATAAAACACAAATAAATACAATTTTATATGGCCTCTGCTCATGGCCTAGGTTCTTGTCAGTTTTCTAATACAATGATTAGTCTTTTTCCTTAATATATGTGTTATTTCACCACTATACACACAGAGTTTATTATTTTGTCTATCTTTTGTGATACCTGGTTACTTTGTACATATTTTATATTTATCACAAGATGACATAGCATCATTGATTGTCTTGAGATGTCATTTTTTATGGTGTGACAAATCTCACTCTAATTAGTTAAATTCTTTTAGAATTGATTTTACTTTCAACTGAGTTTGTTTCTTATTAAGGTATTCTGATGTATTGTACCTTTCTATCTTATTTTTGTTAGTATTATGTAAGTATTTTAGCCAGATCTGATTATTTTGTACTGGATAATTGGCTTCAGCCATACATGGTATAAGTAAATATTTTGCTGACTTGACTATTACAACGTTAAAGTTGGTCAGGTATATTAGTATAGTTGCTTTATATCATATTACAGCTTTCTAATACAGTTTGGTTGCATTTTGGCAACATTAAATTCATAAATTATACAATATTAGATGCCTATTACATGTTTTTAGTTAACACTGTTTTTGGCTATTTTGACTGCTTTTTATTCATTTGACAGCTTCCTTTATTTAAGATAAATTGTTCACTATTGTCTGCTTGACAATTACATATAGTTTTTATTTAAATCTGATAATAATTAATTTTTTCATGAAATCTTGGTGTATGGTCTCAAATCCAACACATTAATATTTTTTTCATTGCAAATATACAATTTTTATTTTAACTTAAACTCTTTCTAATAATGTATTTAAGTCATTTAATACATTTATTTTATTTACATCACATAATATAATGATGGATCATGTCCATTTATTCACAAAAAATAGTTTTTAATACTATATTCATAGTTATAAAACTTAATAATTATTGACTTTATTCTGGTGGATTCTGACATCATTTCTCTCTCTTATAGTGTCTTATGGTTTTTTCACTCTTATTCACTTTAATAATATATATGGGGTTTTGTCTTAGTCATAGTTTGGTCGTTTTTTCAAGTTGATAGAAATAATTATTATACAAAATTACACAATTTTTTGGGACTACTTGGGTTCGATACTGTTCACTTCACTTTCCTCCTATGCTAACTTACTATATAAATGATTTCTTTCATGGAACGTTCTGTGACGTTACAACTGTTAGATCGGTGTTTAGGTTTTGTTTAACGTTTTCATTTTTCTCTTGCTTAATTTTCTCATTCAACTGTAAACATATTGAGCATACATCGGTGGTTGGACTTTTAAAACTAATATTGAAATTAGTAACAAATATTTTACGAAACAGTGACTCTTTAACTTTCAGTTCATCAGAAACTGATTCCTGATACATCCTCCACATTTTTGCTATGTTCAGGGTGGAATGTAAATAGATACGGGCAGTTTTAGCTCTAGAATAATGTGATTCACACCCTTTAAATTTTTTAATAAATGATTTGATTGACTCTATTTTGTGCTCATACATAGCAGCTTTTCTGTACCCTCCACGGGTCTCTACTGGAACTAGAGATCCATCAGCTTTGAAAAGCTTGTACACTCCTTGAACCCTGTGTTTTGTAATTTCCTGGACATTTAGAAAAGTGTCTCTACAAACTTCCACTTTGTTTCCAGCCGTATTTTCAATGAAATAAGAAAAAGTGATGGTTATCTTACCCCTTTGCCCATTCTCTGGCCTATGTTGCTCTGGAGCATCTGCAGAGCAATATTTTAACAAAAACATATATTGAGCAACTTTTGATCTGACCGCATAAAACGCTGCATGAAATCTCTTCAAATCCTCCATCCAAAAAAGACTGCAGTTTTTGCGTTTACCTCTGTGACCACAAGCAGGAAAAACGGGCATGCTTTTTGGTCCATATCTGGAACAGACAAAAATTAGTTTTTCTTTTTTAAATTAACTGATTAATCTGTAATTAGTATGATGAGAACATAAGTGAGTGCAATACACAATATTCACATCTAAACACAACACACTAAACCAGTATTTTGTTGACACATTGGTAAATTAAATAGTAATTGTGCTAAAGTTGCTCAAAACAACATTTACTATCTTCTTTACAGTTTGATATTGCATTATTTGTAATTGAAATTCTACTGGTATTATTTAGGTCTTGACATTACAACACTACACAATCATCATGATAATTGAAGACATTAACAGTGTTTATTAAAATTTAACATTATGTGAAAAAAAAACATTTTCACAAAAATATCTCAACTAATGTAGTAAAAAATGTACCGTAAAGTAAAACTAACCTCACTTCCTTTGCTTCTGCATGCTTCCATTTTGTCAGATCTGCTACTCTCTTCCTGCTTTTACTTGGAGGAGTTTCTTCCACGTTTTGCTCCATAACAATCAAAACTTTTGATTACTTTATTAATTGTAATAAAATCTCACTGCAAGAGTAAAGTTCACAAAATAAATATCACAATCTATCATAAATAACCCAAACAGTACAGTGTACAACAGACGATAATAACAACAATCCCATCAGCCCTGCAGCTGTTACGTGACAGCATCTACAGCTCTGATTGGTTCTAAATGGAGTTGGCCGATATTGTAACCAAGCTGTTAAGGAGTTGGCCGTATATGTAACTAAGCTCATTTTTCAGATGTAATTTTAACACAGTTCTGGCCATTTTGTCACAAACTGACTTCATATTCACATATCTCGTACAATTCTATATAAGAATCAATCATAAACCCAATTTTGAAAAAATTGGAGTTGGCCGTCTTTGAAACTAGGCTACTTAAATGAAGAAAGAACAGATGTGTTTTGTTTATATTAACAGTTCATTGAACTCAAGGCTTAAATGTTTGAGATTGAGTATAATTTTTTTTGTTATAGAATATTTATTATGTTTTAATGGTATCAATTAATAATAAACTTTACTGTAATTAAATAAGGGTAATTTAGTTAAGATGTTATAAGAATTGTAGGTTAGAGAGGTATTAACAAGCTGGAATAATAATAAACATTGTAAATGAACTAACATAAAATCTAGGCCAAATGGTAAATCTCACCAACCTTGTAATTAGAAAATAAATACAGGAAATTAATTAAATTGATGAAAATTATATAATGTAAATCAATCACTGTGTATAATAACTGTAACAACAATTTGTGAAGGTATTGAAGGAATGTATAAAATATTATTAGAAAAAATGCAAGCGTAATAACACTGGAATGTAAAGAAAAGCCTAAATTAAGGATAATATTTAAATTAGTCAACCAGATAATAAAATTACAAAGAATTAAAGAAAAATAACCATTTTAATTCAATCAATGATCTTGTTCAATGATAATTAGAATATGACAGAAATAGTAAACCATATGACAGGAAGTACAATCGTTAAAGCCTACATCCAAATATACTGTAAATATGATTTTTTGATTTAGAAAATACTATAACGTATATCATGTTTGGTATTAAATAACGCAGAATTAAATAAGGAAATTGATTGTGTGATTAGTATTTAATAAAAATAAGTAATAAGCAAAATGTAATTAATCATATAATGTAAAAGTCAATTATTTAGTTCAACATATAATTGAGATGGAAATGCCAGCTGAGTAAAACAATGTCATTTTAATATTAAATCAGCCAGAACCTTATGTTCTGAAGAGGAAAGAGAGTTAGTTGATTGTTACACGTTGAGACGTACACTTCGGAACGAGCTCACGCAAATTAATTCATTAAAAAAGAGGGAAGATAATTTTTGGATATGAACTAAACCTATAAAAAATAAAACAAAGAAATTTAAAAATATGATTAATAAACACTGAGAGAAATTGGAATAAACCAAATTAATCTATTTATGAAGATTGAAGTCGTAACCCAGATAATAGAACAATATAAACGTGAATTCTAAAATTTTATCTATACGAAATTGGACATTGTAAAACCTTACAACTATTGGAACAAAAACACAGTTGAACACTGATTGCTGTGCCGAACAACTGACCACTAATCCTGAATAATTACACTGTGATGAAGAGGAACTAATCACTACTGCTTGGAAGAGGAACACACCAAAAATTGACATTTATTTGAAGGAAGTCTGCAGTGAAGACGCCTCGTACATATTCGGCACGAGGGCAGCTATTTTGGAATACTCCCAGCATCCTCTGCGGTGACGTCAGAACATCATCCTGAGTTTGGTTCGAGAAATTTAATTTGTTAACATTTATATCTTAAATAATATTTCTATTTTTTATAATTAAGAAGTTTTTTCTGTAAGTGTTGTACTTTTCAGCTTTGCCCTTTCTCTGACTAGTTAAAATAACAGCTAAAAGAACTTGTAACTTAACATTAATAATTATATAACGAAAGCAATCGCCCTGAGATATGAGTTTGCGAGCTGTCGATTAGCCGATTTATTCAAAATCGATTAGTCTCGATAACATTAATAAATTCATTGAATATTATAATTTTGTGTTTTATTTATTAGTAAACATATAGATAAAAGAATTTCAGATAATATTTGACACCTGGACTCCAAGAAAAGAAGAGAATAACATCATTGAAGGAGTACACTCATTAAATAATGGAAGACCACTAATCGATTATTACATTTTATAATCTAGTTAACGCGGAAAAACAATTCTTGTTATTCTAAAGTAATAAATAAATTAAATTAATAATTAAATAATTAATAATTAATAAATTAGTAAACTATAAAATATAAATAAATAATTTTTTTTTATTTTTCAAACAAAATTTTTTTTTTAATTTTTATTATATCATAAGTTTTTGTAAATCCGAAGATTGAATTTTTAAGAAACGTTACAATATATATATATATATTGCGATGTTCAAGGTCGCATAGAATAAATAAGTCGATATCTTAGATATGGAAATATTGGCTATAATCAAAGATTTTCTTAAATTTATTCAGCACAGATTTTACTACAGTTTATATGGATTAATAAATTATTTACCTTAAATTATCCGCCGTGTGATTTCTTGTAACTTCGTCTATTACGTGTTTCAGAGCTTATGCTCCATCATCAGATATTAAAAAAGATAAAACTATCACTCTTGCGAGATCGTTAAGTAGTAAAAAATGTCAAAATTTGCATGTGAACCGTACGCGGATTTGGGTGCGCACCCGTTCAAGTTCATTCTGCCACTGAGCGGTTGCTACCTTATCGTAGCCCCAGCGAGCAGACTCAAGGCGGTATCGTACAATCGGTTGGATACAAAGTTCAGGTGGTCATTTAACACGATATCGCGACTCCTTGGGTTTGCATATGCACTGTAAATTTCAAATTCCTCCAAGGCATTCATGAAACGGCCCTTCTTACACAAATGTAACATGTAACGGTATTAAATTGGAACTAAAATCTGTGTAATTATGATTGTGTGAAGTCAGGTGTCGGGCGTAATTTGATTTGATGTTGTAAATTTACTTTGCTGTGTATTTCAATCTTTGTTATTAATTTAATTACATCAAACGAAACCGTTTAATTACAAACTGATCAGTGTTGTAAAACAGTACTTCGGATTTTTTCGGTTGCAACATTTTTTTGGTTTTTCTGTTACTAGGAAAGGCAGTTAATGATAAGGGGGTTATTGTAACTTATAATAACTGCCTTATAAGTTTTAATTATAAGGGGGTTTATTGTAATTCCCTTATAATTAACTTTTAAACGTTAAAACCCTACACCATTAAAAATATATTCCTGCTTAACACACTTTCAGTTTTAAATAAGAAAATATGTATGTCAGTGATTTGCGCGTGTTCGGATACAATCAATTTCACTGCGAGTTCCCCTCAGCTCACAAGCAAGTGGCGTAAATTTAAAGTTACACAGAGCTTTATAATCGATACCTTTAGTATCAATAGGCTGTACTCAATTCCGTCTTTTCACCGTAACTGGATCAGACCCTTTCACAAGATCTCTCACAAAATACCAATCCCTCACTCTTTATTATTATCCTAAACTGTTCCACACACACACACACACACACACACACACACACACACACACACACACACACACACACACACACACACACACACACACACACACACACACACACACACACACACACACACACACACACACACACACACACACACACACACACACACACACACACACACACACACTGTGATGATATTAATTATAAGTTTTGTAATTATTATATGCCCCACGTTGTTGGCGACATTAATTGTACTGTTATTTTATGCAGATATTTTATTTCTATATGCCACACGTTGTGGATGCCATTTTATGTCCTGTAATTTATTATTTGTATGGTATTTCTATCTGCTCATAAAAAGAAACTCTATCTCAGGGTTGACATTATTACTAATTTGATTTATATTATTTAATACTGTGACTGATTTATTCTTTTCTTTAATCCGTACAAAATAACGTTAGTGTATAAATTTTTTAATAAATAACAACGTAATAATATCTACCATAAAAATGTAAATAGTTTGAATCTGAGCTCTTCACAACTGCAACGGGTTCAATTCTCGCTGATGTTTATCATCTTAAATGTAATGTCAGGCTTCGTGGTTTGTTCCTTCTCTGGGATTTCTTATTAGATTAAATGTTGAATTATATTTTCTTCTATGATTACTAAATTGATGCTTCTTTTGAATATCGAATTTTATTGTATTGACTATCAAATTATCTTCCAGGACAGGCTTCCTCCTTTATATCGGTATTCTATAAATGATATACTCAGACTTCTGGAAAATATTGTTGTTTATTAAGTTGTATAAAAATTATAATTCTTTCAATGTTACAGGTTTATACTCTTCTATGTTTGTTAGATACAATATCAATGTTAACTCCCTTCTTTTAAATGTTTCCTATATTAAATACAAAATTACACTCTTTTACAAAACCACTCTTAGATGTTTATGTGATTAAATATAAAATTAGACTCTTTTAATGTGTATCTTATTACATATAAAATTAGACTAAATAAATTTTCTTCCATTTGAATACAATTCAAATCTAAAAATTTACAATTTGCCATTTAGATACCTCACTACATTCGTCACATCTTTCCATCATTATGACTCTTAAAAACTTATATAATTTTATTAATTATTATTAATTACATTTATTTGATATTCTACATTATCAATTATAATTAGTATATTTAAGATTACTATTCTATTAATCTTTCATTTTATTTTAATGTTTATTTCCAATTTAATATAATAACTCTCAAGACATATTTCTTAATGCTGTTCTATATAATATTGGAGTCTACCTCTATGTTGGTCGTGACTAACAACTCAGTTTTTTTGTTTACCATTCTAACATATGTTCACCATACTACTAAATTTATACCTTTTCTCTTTTAAAATTATTATTTGATTCTTATGTACTGCGGTGTAATTTAACAGCAGTACATAATGTATATATATATATATATATATACACATATATATATATACATATGTATATTGTACTGCTGTTAAAATGCACGCAGTACATAATAGGGAGGTAATAAATTTTAAAAGAGAAAGGATGCCGATTTTGTATTGAATGTAACATATGTTTTAAAATGTAAACAAAAAACATTGGGATTATCGACTCACCCAGTCAACATAGAGGTCGATTCCTATATGATATAAAACAATATTCATGGAAAAGAATATACAGTAAAGGAATTTAATTTGTGATATCAGAGTTTTGATTATAATATTTAATAAATAAATAATTACGAGAAATATAACAATATCCTTAATAGAACGACGATAGAAGAGGGAAATCCTGGACTGAAGAAGAGTTTAAGTGGACATAAAGGATAATTAAGTGTTCCGAGGAGACATCTGTGTTGCAGTCGTCCTGGAGAGCGGCATTCAGCGGTGAGATCAATAAGAAATTTGTGTGAAGGAACAGATTGCCAAGCCTAATATTGCTTTTGAAAAAGGTAAACAACAACCAGAAGTGAACCCGTGGCAGCTGGAAGAATTCAGAGTCGGTCAAGTTACATTAGTCTGGTATTCATTTTTTACATGGTTAATTTTCAAAATACTACATATTAACTGAATTTGGTTTGGTTTAAAGAAAAGAAAATATTAGATACAATCGTAAATACGATCAAACAGCTTAATAATCATTAACCCTGAGGGAAAGAGTTTCTTTACATGTACTGGTAAACAAAAAAACATAATAACAGTAGGTACATTTATTAATTATATTATACTATTAAATAATTACAAGACTCATAAAAAAATAACAGTACAATAAATGGCTGATCCAACGTGGAGCAGATCTTAATTACAATACCTGTAATTAATTACAGTACAATATATGACGCATCCAACGTGGTGCAAATACTAAAAATTATATTAGTAAAAAACACCAGTACATAAATGGCGCCCATACGTGAAAGCAAAGATTTTCTTTAAACCAGCACCAAATAACACAATTTTGTTAAATTTAGTTAGCGTAAAAAATTTCCTTGTAATTAAATTAAGTTAAAGATTGTAAAATGGCTAACAAACCAGAGCAACGATATGAGTTAAGGAGTAATAGTGCTGAAGAGGAAGAAACTGAAATGGAAATAATAGTAAGGGATGCCCAAGGGGACCAACCAAAGAAACCAACCCAACCAATGGATGCAAATTTTCAGGAGATGATGAGAATTATAATGGAAGGGAATAACAAAACCAGCGAAACATTATTGAAACAAACGAGAGTAGATAAGAAGGAATTTAAAAAAAATTGATAGTAACAGTGAAACATTAAAGAAACAAATGAAAGAGGATAATAAACAAATGAAATTAGATAATGAAACCTTATTAAAACAAAATAATGAGGAATTAAAGAAACAAGTGAAAATAGATAATGAAAATTTATTAAAACAAAATAATGAGGAATTAAAGGAGACAATTCAACAACAAATAAATGGGGTGAATGATAAATTAGACCAGCAAAAGTCTGAAATCAAGTTAATATTACAAAGTTATGAGGAAAAGAACGTTAGGCAATCCGCAAAGGTGAAATGGAATATAGAAACAATGAAAGAAATAAGGAATGATGAAAACCAGTCAATAGAAACAAAGATAGAAGTCATACCAAACGATCAAATCAGGGAACCAGTAAATCAGAAAATAAAAGGTAATAAAGAAATAGAAAATAAAAAAGACAAAAGTGTATTGTTATCTGAAAAGAAACATAGCAGAAACAAAGAGAATAATAAGTATGTGGAAAAGAAGACGAAGAAAATAGGTAAAAAACGTCCCAAGAAACAAAAAAATACACAGGAAGAATTAGATATGATTAGGAGTGGGCTGGTTAATGTACGTAATCTCCCAATCGCTAATTACAGGGAAAGAACAGAATTAAAAAATTATAGGAAAGACTTAAGGAAATTTATATTTAAAATCAATACCTCAGAAAAAGAAAGGGATAATAAAATATCAGCTATATCATCAATAGTTGATATACCAGTGACATATTTGGTTAATGAACTAGATAATAAAGTGTTAAAAGTAGGCGAAGATACCATTGAAAATTTGGTGTTCGAAAAATTGCAGTACAGAGTGATCGAAACATATGTCATTAGGACATAATTGATTGGAAATTCAACAGGAGGTCTTGAAATGAGTGAAGACTTCGCAACAGAAAAATCAGAATACAAGGTAGTAGTGATAAAGTGGACAAGGATAGAATTCATACTGAAAACAATAATAGTCCGGGCGAAAAGGATAACTTATGTATTTGACAACGGATGAACTAAAGATGAAAATATGGAAAGAAGGGACTGATTTTTTGGGCATGGACCACAGCAAACTAATAGAACAAAGATTAGGTTAATTAATAAGACAAACAACATAATATTGAAGTTATTACAAATAAAAATTTTTATTTTTATGAAAGGAAAAGAACCCACCAAATTCAAAAAACGTAAGAACATCTTACAGGATACTTCAGGGAAATTATTTTGAATCGATTAAGAAGAGAAAGACGGTTAATAACAATAATAAGGTTATAATAATGAGTAAAGAGAATAAGTAATTAAAACAAATAAATAAAGAAATGAACCATCAGTTACTGAATGAAGCAATGGAAGATAAAATTGGCAAGATAATAGGAGTGCAATACAAATGACCCATAAGAAAGAAGGTGAGTTTAAATAAGAAGTTATACCCAATACCCTATACAGTAAGAGGACATATAAAATAAGAAATCGACAAAGGATTAGTAAAAAGATAATTGAAATAAATCAGTCAAAACACACGAGCCCGTTAGTAGTAATTCCCATGTAAGGATAAGTCCTTAATATTGTGTTTGGATGAGCGTCAAATTAATCAGATGATAATTCCTGATAAGGCGTCACCAAAGAATATAAGAATAGTTTTAAAACGTTTTAATAACGTCATTTTTTTAATAATTGTAATGCTGTACCTGGATATTGGCAAATAGAATTGCATCCAGAAAGTATACAATATGTGAATGGTATAAGTTATCATTTCAAGAGAACACCTTTTGGGCTGGTCCATAATGTGGCCATATTTACAGAATGATTTGACTGAGTAGGGGGCAAGGAGATTTTAGAAGTTATTACGGTTTATGTCGATGATTTAGTAATTGCATCAAACAGTTGGGAAGAATATTGTAATAGAATTAAGAGAGTACTTACCAGATTGGGGAAAAATATAATGACACTCAAGTTGAATAATGTCATAGCCAGTAGGATTAAATTGTGTGGATTTGTAGTAATTAAATACCGAGATGGGAAGGTTAAAGATACATAAAATTTTAATCAGATTCGACCGTCTAAATAAAGTAATAATTAAAAGAAAAAATAATTCTTAAATGAAGAACAAATGAAATGTATGACCCGGATTGGGAAGGTGAGGTTCAAAAGAAAGATAATGTTTTAGTCATGTTTTTGAGTTTTTGCCATAAAATTAGGCACAATTGTTATTTGTATTTATTATTTTGATGTAAAACCAGTTGGTTTAATTAACGTTGTTTTAAGTCATAAATAAGTGTTTAAGATATCATGATTCATGATAATAATGAATCGTATTTGTAATATTAATAAAAGAAAAAACCAATTTGTTAAAAGAATTTTGTGAGGTACAAATACCTAATTAATCAGATGTTTAAATATTAAGATTAGACTATGTTGGTTATTTCAAAATTTCATCTAAAATTGTATCTGAAATTATGAAATAAGGGAAGGTATTACGTACTGCTGTTAAAATGCACACAGTACATAATAGGGAGGTAATAAATTTTAAAAGAGAAAGGATGCCGATTTTGTATTGAATGTAACATATGTTTTAAAATGTAAACAAAAAACATTGGGATTATCGACTCACCCAGTCAACATAGAGGTCTATTCCTATATGATATAAAACAGTATTCAGTTATATGTTATGAAAAGAATATATGAAATTGGAATAAATATTATAAGAAGAGTAAAGAGTAATAAAATTATAATTTAATAAATAACAAATAGAATTACGAATATTAGAGGTAAAATAAAGATGTTTAATAAGAAATAGAAAAATGATATATATTTTAATAGGTATATCATAAACAGATGTAAAGAAATTAGGGAATTATCAAAGTGGCAATTTTGTAAATTGTTAAAAGAAATTGTATTGTATAGTGATGAAGGAAATTTTATTAGTCTTCAAATATATTTAATAAGAGTTACATCAGGAGTCTTCAATTATATTCAGTAAGAGTAACGTTATGAGTCTAATTTTATAAGAGTAACGTGAAGAGTCTAATTTTATATCTATTAAAAGTAGCTTGAAGAGTCTAAATTCATAAGATAACAATTGTACATCATCAAGTTAATGTAATATGGAAAAGAATATACAGTAAAGGAATTTAATTTGTGATATCAGAGTTTTGATTATAATATTTAATAAATAAATAATTACGAGAAATATAACAATATCCTTAATAGAACGACGATAGAAGAGGGAAATCCTGGACTGAAGAAGAGTTTAAGTGGACATAAAGGATAATTAAGTGTTCCGAGGAGACATCTGTGTTGCAGTCGTCCTGGAGAGCGGCATTCAGCGGTGAGATCAATAAGAAATTTGTGTGAAGGAACAGATTGCCAAGCCTAATATTGCTTTTGAAAAAGGTAAACAACAACCAGAAGTGAACCCGTGGCAGCTGGAAGAATTCAGAGTCGGTCAAGTTACATTAGTCTGGTATTCATTTTTTACATGGTTAATTTTCAAAATACTACATATTAACTGAATTTGGTTTGGTTTAAAGAAAAGAAAATATTAGATACAATCGTAAATACGATCAAACAGCTTAATAATCATTAACCCTGAGAGAAAGAGTTTCTTTACATGTACTGGTAAACAAAAAAACATAATAACAGTAAGTACATTTATTAATTATATTATACTATTAAATAATTACAAGACTCATAAAAAAATAACAGTACAATAAATGGCTGATCCAACGTGGAGCAGATCTTAATTACAATACCTGTAATTAATTACAGTACAATATATGACGCATCCAACGTGGTGCAAATACTAAAAATTATATTAGTAAAAAACACCAGTACAATATATATATATATATTATATATACAGGTCCACGACGTTTGTTAGTTAAGCAAAACGAATTTTTACCAAATGTTGAAGAAAAGAAAAGATAATTATTGCCTGTATATTTCAATAAATGTTCATATAAATGACATTAAACACTTTTTTAAAGAAAATTGTTTTGTCATTTTACAGCTTCAGATTAACTCCTCTTCTGTAATTTACTTTAAATATATGGAAGTAAATTATTTATATGTAGTACACTTACTTATACAGGGTGTCCCGGAAGGAGAGGGAAATAATTTGAGAAATGGTTCTATAGTGTAAAAGAAGAAAAAAAGTTCCTATAAACATATGTCCGAAAACGCTTTGTAAGCGAGTTACGGCTAGCGAAAGATTTTGCCCGGCTTTCGGTTCCTCCGGGTAAATGAAGACTTTCTGAAATTCTGGGAAGGGGCGAATTCTGTTGTTTCTTATGGTTTTTGACCTGAAAAATCGAATAAAACAGGTCGCAGAACTGTATCTTACATAAGTTTCATGATATCCGACGTAAAACAGAAAAATCTTTGCCTAAAAACAAATTTTGGAAAATTGGAAACAATTAGAATTTTTTGTTGATTTTTATTGACTTTATTTATACCATTTTTCTCAGAATTAAATTCTTTACAAGTTTTGTTTTTAACTTTTATGCATGTAGGCCTATTAGTCATTTAAGAAAGTTATTGTACTTCTAACCTAAAAAAAATGTCGATGTGAAGACGAACAAATAACCACAGTCTACTGAAAATCACAATTTATGTAAGTATTATTGAAAAAACACAAAGTTTACTTATTTCTATTGGGGAAAGTCGACCATCTTACTACCGATTCATAGCTTGCTCACTGTAAATCAAACTACTAATACATTGCGTTATACTTGAAAATAATTTTTATCTTTAGATTGTAAGAAAAATGGTTTTATTAGAGTGTTATATTCTAAAAAGAGTTTTTTATATTATTATGTCAATGGTTATAAAAAATAACACTGACTAGTATCTGCCATGAGATGGAGAGTCTGTATATCACGGTTAAAGGATAAAGTTCTAATTCTATGAGCACCAAATTTTGTCCACAGCAGTATTGTCCACTGCCGTGGACAGTAGTAACAGCACAGCAGTACGTTAAATATAACTACATAATTACTTATATTATTTATAAATTTTATATACAATTATTAACATTGAAAATGTTTATAAGGATGTGTCGCACATTTGAAAACGACCGCTGGTGCGTGATCGAAAATGGGAACCGGTGAGTTTCCATAGAAACTAATTCTTTGTTGTCAGTAAGGTATTAAACATATAAAACTTCGCTTATGAATGCGACTACATTTAACTTATAATCTGTACATTGGTAAATGAAGAATTAATTCATTGATTGGTGAATGAAGAATTAATTCATTGATTGGTGAATGAACATAAATATATATATTTTTTAGATTTACTGAAGCATTTTCAATGCCCTTCTCTGTGCATAGCATTTGTGGCAATGCCTGTAATTTTTTTGGTATTTATGTGTGTACAATTAAAAAATGTTTTTAATTTTATCAACAAAAAAGTAAATGCAGACATAAATTACGTAAATGACAGTGGAATTTATTTGTTCGAAGCAATCTGTAATGGCTTCCAAACAAGTTATTGTTCATACTATTGTCTGTTTATGACTGTGAAATTATTGACCATCCATGGAACTGGCAGGGACGAATGACTGTACACAAAAGCGAGGGCTCTGCGTAAAGTCGTAATTATCCGTGACATCACTAAACCTCGCCTTCTACCTTCCCGCATTAAATTCATTGTACGAGAGGTTAGTTTGTATTAATTGTGTTACTTTATTTACATTGCCGTAACCAATATTTTGTAGTATGCGTTAAAGTTAGTAGTGCATTTGAAGGTATGAAATGCAGATTGGTTTATAAGTTACTTGACAAAATTACATTAAAATATAAAATATTGATTTTTACTTTTGATTTAATTAGGCCTACTAATAATAGATAGTTGTATGCAATATTATTAATTAATGATAAATCATTAATGATTAATTAATTACAAACTACTTTTTCAGAATCGTGAAGTAACTGAAAAGCTACTACATCTACAGTTTCTTTGGGGTTAATAAGTGTGTGGTTGTTTCATGAGCAAGCTCAACAGGTTCTTCCAAATTTTCACTTGCAATAAAATCCCGACGTTGAGAAACTCTAAGATTTACTGGTCAAATTTTAGGTTATAGAATTCCACTTGCTGCATTTTTCAAAGTTGCTTACTTCGTGGTATTTTTTTACCAGAATTGGCTCGGATCCATCTTGGGATTCCTTTATCGTAGTACATTTCCACTGGCGAAAACACTGACACATCAAGTCTACGTGTCGTGTGTCGCGGTAACTGAAAAGTACTAAACCATTTTCACAAGCCAACTTTATTGCTGCCAGATTTTTGGAATGCGTTTTGTGCCCATTCAATACAGGCAATACTTTTCCATTTACGGTTTCACAAAGTTAATAAAGTGATGAAGCTACGTTTAGAAAAGTTCTGAATTAATGTAACCGGATTCCGAAACTTCGATCAAATTGCCCGGAGGAGCACTATTACACAAGGCAGGATGAGTTATTTGGAGTTTAAATATTACAAGCCGCGTTTACGCACGCTACAAGAGTCGTAGTGTTTCACCTTTCACCACTAGAAATCACCCCAACTTGATGTTACGTGCAATAATTTTAGAGATTCTTTTTTTAGGGTTGAAAATCTTGACTAGTCCACATTATAAATTCGGAAGGAATCAAATTAATTTTAGTCGACGATTTTTTATAATAGGCCTATGTACAAAAAAAATATACACGTTAGTACATCGAAGATGCACATGCCAAAAAACTTTCTTCAAAGAACAAGATTTGTTTGACTAATTCTTTTTCAACTTCAAATGGTAGAGCAGTATTTCTACCATTAACCTTTCTTGCCATGCCTCTTGCACATTGACTACCTCTTTTAACTTCACCGTTGAGATGTCTAAGTAATGTTTTTTCGGTATTTCATATTTACGACAAACTTCGTTAACACCCCTTTTTTCTCCTTAAAATGTAACAGAGATAACAATACTTAACTACGTTGTTTCGTAAATGTCACCGGTGAGTTTATGGAAACCTTGTGAGACTGTGATTTGGGCAACGGGTATCAAAACAGAATATCTTAGATCTAACATCATAGACAATTGCAATGTAACCAGCGAAGATTGGAGACAAAGGTTAAGACATTGGAGTTTTTAAATCACCTAACAAATTATTAGAAAAGTGTACATGAAAGGAAAAATTACCTTACAGAAACGCCTGATATTTTACTTAAAAAGCACACTATTTTTTAACTCTTCAGGATCCGACCATACTGCACAGTATTACTGAACAAAGTGGCTGTTTCTGTAGCTACTCTGCGTTAGTTTGTACTGTGACAGGCACAAACCAGCAGTACAGTGTATTTTAACAGTGGCGCGATTTACGTTAGGAGGCGGTGCGATTATGACAACCTTCCCTTATATAGAAAGATGATAAGTGCAAGATTAAAAATAGAAAAAGTGCGTATAAAAATAATTGGTGTATTCTGTATGTGCCTGAAGAAGATCGAGATGAAGATACAGAGACATTTTACTAGGCATGATAACAGAAAGTACACAAATATAATAAAACTAAGAGATCTGAATGCAAGAGTAGATACATTTTAACAGAGATCTTTGTATGTACATATGAAGAATTTCTTGCTAATAGAACCTCAATAGAATACCTTTTATTCACTGAACATTTTCTACAAAACACTGTATATACAAGGTATATAAAACCGATTTAGTATTACGTGTAGAATGTTAATCAAATTTTTCTTTTCCAGTCAATACCTAGGGTGGAACAGAGGTTCAGATCAATACTTTATCACTTATGAACTCTAAATCACTCAGATACGATCATGATAGCGGAGAAAGTATATCATCTGATACCTTAAATATCAAATATAAAATTCATAACTAAGGAAAAATATTGTAGGTACATTCCAACAACGATAAAATATAGAATAAGAAGCAGAATTAAAGTCGACACATTTATAATGAGGATGACAGTAACCGAAAATCGCATATTTTCTGCAGTTTGAATAAACTACATTTTCTACAAACTTACACCAGTCTGAGAAAAGCATTTTACGACTGGAAAATTGTTCAGTAGAATATGTAGAGTAGAAAGCTATTTGGAACTTTTACGCTTTACATTCTGTACGCAATAGAATGCAGTTTGAACTGAAAGAAAAGTTTGCATTTTCAATTATAAAATTACGAAGTACTCATGTACTCATTTCTATTCACGATTTTTGAGCCAGCAGACTGCGCAGATATAAGATTCCTTCAACCATGTAGGTGTATCAGTTGCAAACACTTATTCTCAAACTTGTTAATATTAAGTCATTTCTGGCGGGTGAAGAGTTCAATTTTAGCTCTGCCTCTGCAGTTACGATTACATATGTAGAGAGTGAAACTTCCAACCCGTACAAGCGCGCCTACTACGCGCCAGTTAGTTTGTATAACTGACATTTTGCAAATGAAGTTAGTGCTTACACGAATATTATTGTTTGAAGAGCACAGTGGGCCAAATTAAGGAAAATTCTAACATTGGTAATAATGGTATGTCTAACTGAAACATGATTATCTAAAGCCCTAGAGAAAGAACCAAGACAAAGAAAATTGTATGTAGTCAAGCGCGGACCGAGTTTATGTTATAAAAGTAAAATTTGCTGATTTGATCTGCGATAAGTTTTGATTTTTTATATTCTCAATAAACCAATCACTTTATGAAAGTTAATATTTTACCACATTTAACGGTTACCAATGTAGGGTATGGGATGATTAAATACGTACATGAACAGATTTTGAAATCATATTAGTTGAAAGTGGATTCGAAATTAGAAGCTCAAGTAATAAACTGTATACAGCTCTGTGTAAAATTTGGAATTGCTTTGTAATTGCAATGTAGTTTAAAAGATAGTATCATAGATATGCGGCATCGTATCCATGTCTGTACACGACTCAGTACGTGTCTGGTACAGAGCAGAGATGTCACATTACAATTAATTGCTCCCCAGACGGTGTGACCGTTTACTGTGCGTTAGAACTAATAGCAGACACAAACCAGACACGCGATCCTAAGGATATGTTCGCGTCGTTCTCCCCGTTTGTTCGAGGGAACAATAAACATTGAGGGCTTAGTAACGCATAAGCCTTGTGATACCCTCTGTACTTTCCCCCATTCTGGGACACTATCTTTCAATTTATCTGCCCCAAGATAACTAAATAAGCACACCACCGGTTACGAAAGAGCGTTATTTCTGTGCTCTAGGTACTATCACCGCAAATTTAAACAATAAACTAAAATCTAATAGCTAGTTCTGTCTAGTATGATAATGGTAACTAATGATTACGTGCGCGGCAGTGTCTTCATGTTCTGTTATTATAATACTTTTTTTCTGTGACTTATCAACCGTAAGCACTACAGGGACCTTACTTTTACGAATTATTTTATCAGCTCAGGTACTTGAAGAAACTCACTCTATCATGCATATCCATATTTTTCTATTTATATCGGTCTGTCTATTTATGTGTCTAAAATCTGATTCCGTGCCTGTCCACCTAACTTAACCTATTAATCCACTTACCTGTCTATTATTCCTTATGTTAATATCTTTCTCTTGGTTTCCGTGTCATCATCATCATCACCATCATCTTCACAACAGGACATAAGTAACGTGCTGTCTATTTCACCTTTAAAACATCATCCAGCCATCTCTTCCTGGGTCTACCCACACATCTGTGCACTATAGATTTGTCTTTCCAGGCTTGTATGGCCACTCTGGAATCTGACATTGTTTCTAAGTGTTCTCTCCACCGTTGTTTACTCTTTTAATTTTTCATTCAAGTAAAACCTCGTAACTCTCCTCTTATGTCCTCATTCTTTATGCGGTCAAGTTTAGAATACATTTTAACTCCTCTTAAGAACGCAATTCCGAGGCGTGTATTTTAGTGTATTGTTTCTTTGTTGTTGTCCATAATTCACACCCATGTTGTCCATAATTCACACCCATAAGACAGTACTGGGACTGCCATAACTTTGTTGAACTTTAATTTTGTATCTCGACGTACCTTGTTTCTAAAAACACAGTTGATTGTCCCACAGATCTTCTGGAATTTACCTAACGTTTGTTTCCGTGTCTACTTTTGTTAACCGTTGGCCTACTGCTGTTGGTAAAACTTGTAACAGTTTAACAGTTCTCTACAATCTTTTGCCATTCTTACATTTCTCACCCATTTCAGCGTGGTTTTCTTTTTGCTGACATATGTTATCCCAAGTCCTTCTGCCTGTCTATATGAGCTCTCTCTCTCTCTCTCTCTCTCTCTCTCTCTCTCTCTCTCTCTCTCTCTCTCTCTCTCTCTCTCTCTCTCTCTCTCTCTCTCTCTCTCTCTCAGGTAAAAATAAAATCAGAAAAACAGAATGAAAAATTAATGTGAATCAACAAAAACTGCGAAATTATATACAGTATATACAAAAAATCGTTTCATCAAATAATAATGCGATTTTATATTTAAAAATTGTTCATAAGGATTCGATTGCTACAAAGTAGAGGATAACAGAATCCCATAGACTAGAGTAGAATAGAGTAGACATCTATAAATATAGGTATCTTCAAAATAATCTTATTTGTTACGGCCACTCTACAGTTCATAACGTGACGTGAGAATCAGAAAGTTGTTCTAAATGGAGTAGGAAAGCGTGATTGTAGTCTCCCGTCTTATTTGTTCTAGACTGTCAAGTTCCGTGTACTCAGCACTCACGGACACATGCATGTTTTGGAAGGTGGAGCTTTACGGTATTCATAGCGCCATGGAAGAGGTTTCAGAATCCGTTGTTTACTCAGCAAATAATGTAGCTTGATACACTGTGCAAGCAATATTTGTGGGAATTTTCCCAGGTGGTTCAGCTGTACACTAGACATTCTTTTGCAAGTTTTTCGTCGCATGTTTTTCGTCGTATCATAACAAAATTCAGTATTTCAGGCAGAGCTTAATAAATTGACTCAAAGTTGGTTCAGGTCGGTTGGTGACGGTCCACTTGTGGAACTTGGCTCAGTCGGACTCTTATCATTCTAGTTTGAGGAATCACTGCCTTGCATCTTGATAATAATATCTAATCTCTATTAATAAACTGGTGAAAAAATAGATTGCACTGGATATCAGTTGTTCATGCAGAAAATTTACTGATATCGAAATTATTAGATTTGTAACATACAGTAAATGTTTACTTACTTCTATATGAAAAGTTACTCACTGATAAAAGGTAGTTGTAAACGCACTTCGAGTGAGTAAGAGAAATTTATTATTTTAAAGAAATCTTCTTATTGTACAGATTAGCTATTTAATTTTTTATAGTCTCACACGCAATGGAGAGATAACTTTGTGGAGGCCTCTCTAACCGTGATATATCGGCTATGCTAAGGTGACTCTATGCTCCTCTCGGTAAATTTCAGGGTAGCAATGAATCCGTTACCTCATGCGTTAATACCACGTTACTTCATGGAACGCAGCTACAAAGTATGCTCTTTTTTGCTGAGGCCAAAGCGTGCGGCCAAGACCTGCCCTGAACGTCCTTGTTGGCAGCGAAGTACACGACCGCGCAGCTCTGGTTGTTCCAACAGGAACTTAGGATTACAATAGGATTACGCTTAACTCCGATTACAGTGTGGCGTGGCAATACCAGGGAAAAGTGTACCACACTTTAAATCCGTATCAGTCCCTAGGGAAACGGTTAGTTTGTCCTTATCTTTTCAAGTAGGCTTGATCCATAAATATACTGAATGAGTTATCCTTTCAACAAATTTTCGGTAATTGTTTCTAGTAAATTAAAGTTTACCTACCTAGGAATTTTTAAATATGAACATCTATGGAATATTTGTGTTGAAATATAACAAAACTGACGTTAACATCGAAGAAAATTCCAGAAAAAAGAGACAAAAGTATTATTATAACGCCAATAATGCCAAAATACTAGAAAGGACACTATGAACAACTATTAACAGAACAACGTGAAGAGTTCAGAGACTGAACCCATAAAATAAACAGTTTTAGTAATAACTAATGAAATTATAAAATAATGCAAAGCTCCAGGTCCCTGCGATTTCTGAACGTAGTTCATCTATTATTGAAATAAAAGCTACATAAACATCTTTAAGAGTTTTCCCTTAAGAGTATGTTGGACACATTGGATGAGGTTATTCTACTCATTTACTTGGTAACTGGGTTCTGCCAAGGTTTTTCTTACTTATTGTTCAGGTGCTTAGAAACAGAAGTTATTGTTTTTTTTTTCATCTGAAAGTGATACTGAAGTGATAGATTAGTGTTTACATAGTTTGAATTTTTGTGTTTTAGAATTATTTACATGTAGATAGCTATTAATTTTTAGTGTAGCTGGAATTTTGATCATTTCGAAAATTAAATCGCAGATAACTAACGTCAAATTTTCAAATTTAGCTAGGAGTAATTACAGTACACTCCGGCTACAATGAAACATGTTTTAAACACTAATTCACTTCGTCATTTTCAAAATGTCAAAGTTTTGTCACGTTTTTGTGGTTGTGAAAGTGCGATACAATACTAACAAGTTTTCACTTGTTTCACTGTAGTGCCTTGAGTCTGATGGATGATGTCAATGAAGCGTTATGGATTGATGTTACCCAAGACAACAGTTGTAAAGAAGCTAACCAGAATTCCTGTATAACCATTCTTATCTTCTGATTGAAAGAGATCGCTGTACTGAAACCTACTCTTAAAATATTTCAGTTTTTATAACACTTTTAAGGATTGACCATTTTATAATCTATCCTGTTGTACTATTCTGGTGATAACATTTTCTAATCTATTCTGGTTGCAAAAAATCTAGTGTAGTCTCGAGACATAATGTTTTATTTATATCAACTTATAATCAGTAAAACTGATGGCATTAATTCAGTTTTCTTCATCTTTTTTGAATCATCATGTCTAGAAAATACCAGTAGCAGCTTGGAGTTCCAGCAAGAGGCCAGAGGGAAGAAGAAACTTCTTCTTCCAGCGAAGAAGAAAACTCGCTACGATCCAGCGAGCTGTGGATTGTATTGCACCAGGAGAAGTTTGCATACGGGAAGCTGCTAGGTATTACTCCATTCCAGAGGGATATGCTACGCAGAAGGAAAGCTACAGGTAACACAAAAGAAATTCTCGTGGGGCACAAGTCGTTTTTAGGAAGAGAAGAGCGTTTAGTGACACACATAAGTCGGCTTACCAGATTAGGTCAAACAAACTCTTATGTGTGTATAGTGAGAAGTTAAAATTGTACATATGATGGTAAATGTTATTTAAGGTTTGCAGCATTATTATACAAATATTGTTAAAACAGTGAGAAAAGGGTTCAAAGTAACTGTCACAAAAAAGGTTTGAAAAGTTGAAGAAATCAATCTGAACTTAATGAAAACAACATAAGGGTTTTTGCAATTGCCCGTTCACCCCATACGTGACAAGAGAGCAACAGCTATGCTTACGTGACTCTATGGTTACATATTTCTGCTGCTCAAAGTTATATATATGTTAAACATTTTGTAAATAAATGTTATGTGTAACGGTATCAGTTCGTATGTATTTAATACGTGAACTCAGGCACGTGAAGAATACAAATTTAGATTTACGGCCAGTTGTCAGTTTCGTATATAGTATAACATCTGAAATGAATGTGTGCTTCTTGTCCCAATACGTTAAGAACACCGTAAGTACAAACATATAACAATTCGATGACTCGTAAAATTGTTCTGTCTTACCAATCAAATCCAGGTATCAATTATAGGCTAAGTAATTAACGTAGTTGTCAGAGTACGGCAGGTTCTGTTTGCCTTTAAATTTGTAAATTTTATATCAAAATTGATTTCATTATAGTCGTGAATTATCAAAGTGTTATTTAATTTTTCAGGTCTAATCAAAGTATGAAACTGGAGGATGCAATGGTAGATAATATAAATGCAACCAAACCGTATGCCTGGTATCTGTAGTACAAAGGACTGCTTAGTAATTTGGAAATATAAAGTAACCATGATATTTATGAACTGTTTAAACGTCTTATGCAATTAATAAATAATGTATATTGTTTCCTACAACATGTAAAACTGCATGTAGAAAAGGTTTTGTAGAAGCTAGACTGAATTTGTCACAATATACTTGAGTCTACCACATACTAAATAATATACCATAACTAAACATCAGTGTCTGATTATACAAGCATTCATTGTTAAATAAAAGTATTCTTCATCATAGTTAAGTTTAGACTTTCTACAAACTTTATTTTATACAAATTTTTTGTTCCGGCCTAGTACTTCTTGTTGTGTTCGGTAATTAGGAAGACCATTGACAACATGGAGATGCAACCTGTTGTCAGTCAAAAAACAAAGCAGTATAGTTTTCCATGTAAAGTCTTAGTACATAAATACACAGGTATCAACAAAGTAGTTAGTTAACAAAAGTTACTGTTTGAATTTAAAATTGATACTGGTGTTATGTTTATCTCAAAAGAGATATTGGTCATTTTTGGTTACCTCCCCCCCCCACACACACACACACCAGAAATATGTGGGTCAAGGTCGAAGTATAAGCGAAGAACACTTCATCCAACATACACAAGTTACACATTTAAAACACTGAATGTGTTTCTTGGATGCGGTATACAAAGGAACATAGTTCCTTGAGTAACATACTCCATCTCCAAACTTCGTCTCCCAATACTGATTTCAACATACACGTATTTATTTTGTTAGTGTATAAGTTTTTGTTATGCTAAAACTGATGGTATGGAAAGACTATTAGAAGTTAACTTTTTATCAAAGGAAAACAAGACCTTGAGATGTGTGTTTCTTTATCCATAATATAACATTTATAATAGTGGCAGAGACAATATGGAAGGATTTCTTAAAATGTAACAACGAATTACGAAAAGTATCACATCACAGTGTGTGTGTATGTGTGCGCGCGCGCGCGCGCGTGTGAAAGAGAGAGAGATAGCGTGAGGGAGGGAGAGGGGGGAAGGGAGGGAGATATAGAGAGAATGTAAGTCAGTGAGAACAAGCACAGACAATGTTTAAACATTGTTACAGAAATATCGATTCTGTTGTTGATTTCTTAGATTACATTGAATGAGAGGAAAGTAGGCCTACATTATATTTAACCAGAAAAATAAATATCCAGAAATAACTACATTAATTATCAATACACGGTATGATAAAATAAGTTACTACATACAAGTTACGACAAAGAGAATTTTACATTTAATAAATGCAACCGCCTGAGTTATGGCTATGAGTTTATGAGTTTTTATATAATAAAGTTTTTTCAAATTTGTCTGTTTATTTACAACAAACTCTTTACAATATTTAACTTGGACCATTGATGTTTTTTTCTGATAATATGTTAAACACTTTTAATGAACTTGGCTAAAAGATGTATTGAAATCAAGTACAAACAGCACAAAACACATCTGAATACAGACCAAACACTTACGTTGTCACTTGCATGCGTTGTGCTTCAATCCATTGTCTACAATGCAGTTAGAGTTCTGTTTTTGACAGAGAACAGTGTCATTGTTATTTTAAATAAACATAAACAGGTACTGCAACTGCTGAATATTAGACAATAGTTGGGTGACACGATCAGATTTTAAAATCAAGCGTTGAAATTAGGGAGCGAGATTCAAGACTGGATTTCATGAACTTATTAACAGCTGCTGACTTTCTTAGAGAGAATCCACCATTGTTTTCCTTTATCGGTCAAGTAAAACTCACTAATACCACTAGATTATTTTTACATATCCCTCACTTAAGGGACCACGTTAAGTTGTAGTGGTGGAACATATTAAATTTGTTCTTTCATTAATACTGTAATGAAATAAAGCACCCTTTAGTGTATACCTAAAGACTTCATGGATTGTTTTGTTGAGAACTGATATAATCTTCTTCTTTGAACTTTTTGGTGTGTGACCAAATTCTGAAGCTGTTAGTCGTCTTACTGGTCTCTAGTTTTGCAACCACTTGTGTAAGACTTTCTTGACATACCTAATACGTCTTTCATCAGTCTTTGTCTACCTACTTATTAGTCATGACCAAAAACATTGTATCAGACATCAATCTTTGCACACTCTGATGAGACCTTTGCACAATTTCCCTTTTTATATATACGCTTACTTTTGGTAGTAGGACAATCTGTCTGGTGCAGACACGCGATACTAGAGTTCTAAGAACACATTATTACATCAAAGCCTTATGAAGGTTAAACGTTCAGCTGTAGCAGTTAAATGAGAATATTTATCGTTTTCAGTGCAATACGTCTTAAGAGATACTTAGTTTTAATATTCATGAAAGCTGTTTTTGCTTATGGTAACCTAGAGCAAATTCTCTAGATGGTATTATAGAATCATCGAGGTTATGTAGACGAGGAATTTGAAAATATTTACGCATTTGAATAAATGTTAACTTCACAACTCCAAGATGAATACTTTTGAGATCAGTCTTATCATTATATTCTTCATATCACATTGGGTACTCTACTTTCCACATTAACTACTGACACAGTAGCATACATATGGTTCTATAAGGAAACATTAGTAATATCTAAAGAAAAATAAATATAAATTATCAAGTAAAAATGTCTGTAGTAGACAGATTTTATAATCTAATTTACTATCATTACGCAGTGAAGACATACATACAAAACATTCTCAGTGGGACAACGTGTCAAAGAGAACTTGGCACTACGGAACATCGGTACCGAGCGTACTGTTTATGTTATGACAACGTTGTCACCCCGATTCCAGCTGATTTGAAAGGCACGAACTTTTTCTGTTTCACAAAGATTTTCAAAAGTACTTACAGATTAAACCATACCTCATGTAGCTGTGAACAGTTAACTTAAAAACGCCGATACGATTTGTTTTTAAAATATGAAGATGCCCACCATATTTATATTAAAAAAAAATCGACAAATTTCAAAATAATCTCTTCCATACATCGTGCTCTTGATGTGCAAAGAACAAGAGAAATTATATTTATATACTTGTAGTATCTTGTAATAAGAGGGTGGCTGTTATTTATTTAATAATAATTAAATAGGATCTGCATCAGTAAATCTGAAAAAAAAAACAATCTGTATCAAAGAAGTAAATAAATTCTTGTGCCCTTTCCCTAAAACAATATGTATTATTGCACTTAGTTAATGAAAGCTTGGTTGCTTAGATTGTGTGTGTGTGTGTGTGTGTGTGTGTGTGTGTGTGTGTGTGTGTGTGATTTGATTACTCACTCTACACCTGTTAACTAGTATATCGACTGTAAAACGACGCGACGATAGATTTTACACAGCTCTTGCCTTACACGTTCATTTTCTTCTTCCTGGTTCAATGATTACCTTCTTCTTTAAATTACTATTTTGCGGTAAAACAAAAACAGATAGTCACAACGTATAAATGTTATTGGTAAGGCCAGTTTTGTGTTTAGTGAGTACCCTTTTTGCCACGAAAATTATAATGAGGCATATTATTTTACAGCATATTAGTTTACAGCATGTGTCCACAATAGGAATGTGTCGCTCCACCATACCTGTGTGTAATAAAATTGTGTCGCTGCATAATGCAGTATTAATGCAGTAATGCAGTAATAATGTAAAGGTATTTATATTTAAACTTTACTATGTTACTAACGGTAAAAAGGAATCAGTGTTGCAATGTATAGTTCAATACAATGGTAGTCATAAGAATCTGTGGGTCTTGAAAAACAGGAGTTGAAAAGAAGAAGTGGTTGGAGCCACATGAAATGAGATGCTGAAAATATGAAGCGAGATGGAAGTTATTGAAAAAATGGTTCATCGACAAGGTCAACAACAAAAATATATGTGATAGAGACGGAGAAAGAATAGGCGTATGGAAAAATTTTGTACACGAACGTACAAGGCATGAGGGAATCGCTGTAACAAAATGGCATCGTCCCTCATATCACACATCATATCGATTCAATATAAGGCTCATCTTATTTGAAACATTTTTCCCATCATTCTGTTCTCTAAGAAACAGCACATAATCTGTAGACGTTACTATTACGAGTATGTACTAAGTATGATGTTAGCATTTCTTATTAATATATAATTACTTATGACATCTTGATTATTGAGTATAAACAATTAAAACTCTCGTAATAGCAGCGCCGTGAAGGTATAATAACTCACTCCATGCAAATTATATTTGTTTTGTTGATGTAAGTTATGAAATAATTGCCTACTTTCATCCGATACGGCCATTTTAAACACATTTTAGCGTAATAAATCAAACAATTATAAATGGTTAAAATTAAATTCTGCACTCTGCATTCATTTTGCATTTCTGAATTATGAGAAACTTACATAGTAAGTTACGTTCACTCGTGTGTTTGTGTGTATGTTCACACACCCACCCACACACTCACACACACGCCCCGAAATTTTATCAAAATGTTCACACAAAAATTATGCCTTGATTCATCTACATTAATGCTGCTCCCTTCAAAGTAGTCTCATTCGGATATAACACAATTATGCCACCGTTACTTTCTGTCTTCAAACATTTGTGGTATAGATTTGATTTCGTTCATCGATTTTTATTTTTCACCAGGAAATGTTGTCTTTTCCTGGTATTTCTCATCCCATTATTGGGAAGAAGAAAGGTCGTGTTAGGATATCTCTCGCACATCCGTAATCGAGTTTGGCTAAAACTCTTGAACAAGCAAAGACGATCGAACTGGTGCATTTTCGGGATGTAATCTCAATAAATTATCCTTCCATAAATCTAGTACTTCTAAGAATAGCTTTATATATATGGTGTAAAATGCCCGATTAAAATTCTTTATTTACCGTTGCACCTAATGATGAAAATTCATGGAGCACAAAGCCACAATCTTTCTTTGGCTGACTACTACGATCTTTAGCTTATCCACATACCGCTAGATCGTGCATATCAGATTCGCCAGATCAATCTTCTGGGATCAAAAGAATCATCGAATCAACTTGGGATCAACTTACTCATTTATCTCTCAGATCAAGAGTATGCTAAAATTATAAACTATTATAACTAAGACGTGTACGAACGACACTTAAAAAAAATTTTTAATCGGCCACTTGTAGCGACGAAAATTCAAAATTTTCCAAACATTTTAATACACATATATGCGTCTATAGGACTATGTGTGTTATGCAGAGTTTCATCTTCCCTTGGCCAAATCTCTTAACTCAGAAAGCTTCTAATCTAGAGGTCTGACTAACACGAATTTTTAATATTTTACTGATTACCAATTAACGCATAAGATCCCTTATGGCCTGCCTGTTCAGTTGATTTTACTGTCAATCACACACGTTGTAAAATCACTGTTATGAAACAGTCAGTCGTGTTGCTTGGAAAACTGGGTGCGAGAAAAGTGATGATGATGATGATGATGACAACGCGACAACGGCGACGACGATGATGATGATTTATCAACCCAAAATATATGGTGGGTTGTTGATAATATGAACTACGTCTACATTATACTAATGTAGTTACCTTTTTTCCGGTTTTCAGACAGAAATTTAACGTCCATCATTTGTCTTAATTTATTTTTTTTAGTAGGCTTAATTTCTCTCGTACATTTCCAGTTACAATGTATTAGTCATTTGTAATAAAATTTGTAATCTGACTCTGTAAGATTTATAATCTGTGCGAAGTGCAAAGTTCTACATCCTGTTGTGAAGATATAGTAGTGTAACGATAATGCAACTGCACAGTTCGCAATTGTAAGTAATAGCAGCACAGCTATAACAATAAATTTTTTCTGTGGTCTTTTTCCACTTTACTGAAGGAAAAGTAATTGGGCGTATACTTACTTGGTGTTTCATTTTTCTGCCCACACATCTTACTATTTGATTTCACACTTTCGATTTTATAAATTTCTTTGTTTTGTCTTTTTTTTGGGAAGCTCCAAGCTCCAAGAATATAAGGACCGCTACGAACAGAAGCAATGTGGTTTCATCCCTAATAGAAGTACTACGGATCTTATTCCATTAGGCAAATAGCAGAAAAGATAATAGAGTACAATAAAGAGGTACATGGTACATATCTGTTTTATAGACCTAGAAAAGACCTTCCCAGAAAAGATAGCTTTCCCAGAAAATAAATATGGGCTGCTTTAAGAGAAAGAAAAGTGGGTGAAGATCTAATTCCAATAATTCGAAGCTTCTACAATGTAAAAGATGTAAAAGGTTTATAAGGACATCCAATTTAAAATCACAGGAGTTTTCAACTTGGGCAGGAGTCCACCAGAGGGACATTCTTAGTCCACTATTTTTCATAATACTACTGACGATGATAAATAACTGCAAGCCCAGAAGTAGAGGATTCCATATTGGGAATTAAAGGTTTCAGCCGATTCGAGATGGGGCTGTTGCGTTTGCAGATGGTGTAGCCTTACTATCTGGTGCAGAAGAGGAACTCCATAGGAATTTTGCTGTTTGGTGGAGGAGCTGAAATGAAGAGGACTGAAGGTAAGTTTGACAAAGGCGAAGACAGTGATTGTTGCCAGAGAACCAGCTCAACACCGGACTGCCATTAAAGGAAAGCAACTGGAACAAGTCCATGAGTTCAAATATTTAGGCTCTATAGTAAACCCAGTTGGTAAAGTAGATGCGGAAGTTAATTCAAGATTAATCAGTGGCTCGAGACTTTTTCATGCACTAAAGACCAGGTTCATTGATAAGGCAGAAATTTCGAAAAAAGTGAAGATGACCATTTTCAAAAACACATATGTACCAGTTCTTATTTGTGGGTCTGAAACATGCTCTAACTGAGAAGCATCTAACCTCTCTCCAAGCTATGGAGATGAGATACCTCAGGAAGGTTGAAGGAAAGAAAGACGAGATCGAGTCAGAAAATAAGAGTGAGTCTTAAGACAGTACCTTTAAAAGATCAAATTAAGAAAGCACAGTTGCAGTGGTTTGGACACGATCAAAGTATGGAAGGGAATAGACTTCTAAGGCAACTGTATGAGGCAAGAATTGCTAGGAGAAAACCCTGGGGCCGGAGAAGAGTGAATTGGGAGGATAATGTGACGTGCTATCTGCAGGGGCTGGGAGTGCAGTGGAAAGAAGCCAAGGCCCTGGCCATGCAGAGACCTCAGTGGGAGACCTTTGCTTAACCTTTACACCTTGCGGTAGAAGAGGATTGGGATAAGAAGAAGAAGAAGAAGTCAATGATTCATTATTAAATTTAGAATTGCTTAAAATGATTAAGGAATATCTTGTTAGCAAGTTGTAAACAATATATCGTTACATGTCTTCCATGTAGCTCTATGTACATCGTAGTGGCTTGCTTCAAATATACCATTATGTACTATTCGTAACCGGTACATTGATATCGAATTTGAACAGTCGAAAGGGGTAATTGAAGTTGTCAGTGACGCAATGTAGTAAAAACAATTATAGGCAACAAATTAGGGTTTCTTGTGTTCTTATAGAGAAAGTGAAAATGTAAGACTTTAAGAATCAATCTAATGGTCTTAAGATTTTTTTACGGTAACTCACCTTGCAGACTAACAGAATTTAATCTAAGTACATGACAATGTTTGTACTGTTTGGAATAACGATTACCAATTCGTGGTTACTTACAATTCGAGGCTAAGGCTATGTAAATTTGTTAATTCGTCGGCCTTATATTTCTACCGCTTTTGGGTTTTAAATCAAATAATTTTTACCCGAGAAGGACAGTATTATGATCGGACGGTTAGCTAGTCTCTTTGTTCATTCGTTCACTTGTTGAGCCGTTGCAACTTTTAAGCGGCTACACCGGTTTTGACAAAAATTTGGTATAAAATCAGTCAATATCAGCGAGGTCGTTTTATTAAAAATGTGGCGGAGGGCACAGTGTTTTGAAAAAATTAAAGTGGGTGTATATAACTAGTTTAGTATCATTTTGTTTTAATAAAGAACGCAGAAAAGACGATTCCACCATCATGAATATCTTGCAAATAAAGTAAAACAATACGAGTGCTGGTGAGTTTGCAACAAATTACGAGATTACTACAAAAAAGAGAAGATTACTTCAGCGATCAAGAGAAGACATAATCCAGATCTGCTAAATATATCCCTTACTTGACAATGTAGAAAATAAAGGAAATATGCCTAGCTATTTTACGGACTAGAAACTTCACTACAGCTTCAGAAGCCGAAGACTATTACTGGAGACGTTTAGTGACACACATTCCACTTCGCAAAGAAGAGGATTTTCTGAGGAAACATTTCTCGAAAAGAGGCAGCTACTACGTTCCTTAAGTGACAACTGTGATGCAGAAACTTCTACGCGCTGGAAACAGAAAACTTAAAGGGTGACTAGCCGTTTTGAAGCTAAAAACTTAGATAATGCTGTGAGCCTAAAATGCTGTGCAGAATCGAGGCGGGCTCGTACGAGACGCAGATATTATTATCGAAATGGCTGCAGAAGTTGATGGGGTTTAAATGGAAAAAATTGTTCATAGTAATGACAAAATGAGTAACGAAAATTTCGAAAGGGTTGTAAGAGCGATTAACCTCAAACCGAAACAACTTTTCGCAAAGGTTGAAATGCTGCAGAAATCGGATGAGTCTTTGTCATTCTTTTGTTAAGGAGGTGCAGAAGCGGAAAGACATTTGTTCTTAAAAGTGTAGTAGAACTCGTTAATAGGTAAACTGGTTAACAGTTGTCGCTGTGACAACTGTGACAGTGGTTGTCGGTGGTCGGTCGCCGTAACTCCATAGACAGACGTAGCCGAGCGAATATTGGGAGGAATATTGGGGGGGTATTGGGGGGCACTGTACTTTCTACATTCGTTTTGGTTGTTAATAACGCAACATTTTCAACATGCGGCATCTGTCTGAAGAAACATTCCAGACATAACGCTTAAAATTTATATGACGGGATCATATTAGGTGAAATGTTTGTCCCTCTTCTTCCTAAAGAACGAGCTCACATTTGATGCATCTTCCACCTGTTTCAGTAACGTCTGGTGACGTACACTGCTTTGAACAGCAACCAAACCGAGCAACTTTGAAGCCGAAACATATTTATGGGCCACTTTAGGTTCGTAAAACTTGACTAAAATATGCAACAGGCGGGAGATCCCACATTTATCGATTTTTAAAAGTGGTTGTACTCACAATACAAAGTTGGAAGTATTAGATAGCCGAAGAACCCCTTATATGATGGCCGTGCTATACGAATTTACCCTCCAACCTAGTCAGGTTAATCACTGAAATGGAAAGATGACACCAAAATGTTGCCAGAAAGCAGTGGAGTATACAAAACGATGCAACATGTCCTTAGACACACGGACATATGGACAAGTATCTCAAAAAGTCCCATAAAGTTCCAGTAGATGCCAACGCGTGTGGAGAATTTCTGGCAACGCTAAACGCTAAGGCCACATAGGTATTGTATCAAGTGTCAGGCTAATCTCAACGATGGTTTAGTTAATGCGACGTATTTATCTTCGACGAGATAACTTAGAGTGAGATTAATTTCCAGAAGTCGTTTTCCTCGAGTAGGTGATAAATTTACACCCAAGAGTGAACCAAATGTTTCCACGTGTATTTAACCTAAACAAAGTTATATAAAATCTTACAGGATACGGGAAAATCGAGAACACATTACTACTCATGCCAGCCCTTAACGATTCATAAATTGTTGAGAATAATATTAAACCGAGCTGTTGTAGACTTCAGTCCCAAAACGTATTGAAATAAACTGTTTGGCATTCGCAGATGACTTTGCTACATTTTCTGAACATCTGACGTCTGCTAATTTCTGTTAATTTTTTAGAGGACATAGCCAGTATAACAGGCTTAAGAATTTCTGCAGAAAAAACAAATTTCTCACGAACATTAAAAATATGCCAAAATTCCTGGTAACAGATATTGGTCGAATAGAGAGGGTTCGGAAATTTAAGTATCTAGGAGAAATAATTCAAGAGTTTAGAAAAATCTGCTATAGAAGAAACGACTCTAAGATGGAAGGGGCATATGGTGTAACTAAAGATATTTACAATAAAAAGTGCATATCAAAAAATGCGAAAATAAGGCATTATAGTACAGTAGTGAAGCCAGAATGCCTATATGCAAGAGAATTTCTAGCATTGTAGTATAATTTAGACAAACTAGAAATATTGGAAAGTATTATTAGGAACATATTAACACCACGAAAAACTTCAGAAGGTTGGAAATTAAGAAGTAATGATGAAATATATGAAAGTATAGAAAATATAACAGAAACAATGAGGAAAAGAAGACTATTATTTTTTGAACATTTATATAGAATGGACGACAATAGATTAACAAAGCAGACCTTCAAATATCTGTGGGGGAAGAAGTCATCATCAAGTTGGATTAAAGAAGTCCAAAAGGATTTAGAAAAAATAATATACACGCAGAAGAATCAATTGAAAGCGAAGTTTTCGGGCAAAAGTGTTAAAAATGGAAGGAGTCCAGGGTAGGAGAGAGAAAAACACAGTGGACTGAAGACAGAAAGATGAGACACAATGAAAAGATGAAAGAATATTGGAGAAAAAGAAAAGAACAAAGAATAAAGAATTGAAATTGGCATGTGGTCCTTAGATGGCCGATACAAACAAAAATCCAACAACACATAGAAACAACTCAAAAGTGAAAACCCTAAAACACGACTCGCAAAAACAACTAAACATAAAAAGTCAATTATAAAATTAAAAATATGGTATTGTCTGAAATTATTATTTATGTTAAATTTTGTTTACATACCATTTTTATATACCTGTCATTAAAATGTTTGTCATGCCTGTTCATAAAGTTAACTGTTCGTGAAGAGTCATTATTATTATTATTATTATTATTATTAGGCCTATTATTATAGAAAGACAACGCCAACTTGCACCCAACGGGGAGTAGAAGATAAGGGGCAACTAGAAGGAGCCCGAAATACATTAATACGATAAGTGGTTCCAGGATGGATATGAATGCCTGAATTAGAGACAGGTTTTTTAGTGGATGAGATTCCCACACACTAGGGGACACACGGTTCCCCCTGACGGTGCATAAAGCATTTTATTGCTTTTATTATTTGTATAATAATAATTATTATAATTATAATAATAATTATTATAATTATAATAATAATTATTATTAAGTTAAAAATATACTACCACTAAGATCCTTTACCACTGGTATCCATAATGTTATAATGATGCAATTCGATAAGAAATTCATTAACAACGGCTGGTCCGTGAAACTCGCTTATTTAAAAATGTGTAAATCAAATGAAAATATAAATAATAATTACAAACAGGCAACTTGTTTTTATCTTTTTAGTTTAAAAAATTGTTATTTGTGTTTTGAACGTGGGGTTTTAGGTATCTAACTTTTAGTTTTTGGCATAGTCGGGTTTTAATTTTTTCACTTATTTTTTATTTCATTAGTTAATGTACCTACTTATTAGTACTAGATCGTACTTCTATTTTGTTTGTCGAGATATTTAGAGAAATATGTTAGGTTCGTATACAGTAACAAATGCAGAATGAAAAGAAAAGCTTCAGTAACAGCCTGGTGAATGTGGATGACAAGTTCAAGAAAGCGAGAGACGAGTGAGGGAAGGCGAAGAAAGATGGGAGAAATAGTAAATCAAGGAGCAGAAAGAACAATGAGATAGCTCAGAAAGGTAATTCTCATATTTCATGTCACAAACTTAAAATTCTGTCTGATTTTGTTGTCGCTTACGGTAGAGTCATATAGATTTGTTATATCTAATGTTGCCACCATATGGATTTTTTATAATTTACCGTGGTATCCTATATCTACCTGGCAATGTATTTGCGACCTTAGATACTAGTTGCCAAAATTATGTTATGTATTTTGTATATTGTCAGGAATGAGTGTAATAACAGGAAAATACATAATGTGTATCATTCTCAGTCAATTTACAAACCTCTTTAACTTAATTCGTCGTTAGTTTGTAATGGATTGTTCCTAAAGTAGACAAGACTATTGTATTCAGAATGTAACATCTGTATTATTGTTGTGCCGCGTGTGCGGAAATCGAATTCTTATGATATTATACAGTTTGTGCGTAAGTTTAAAATAGATACCCGGATATCTGATAACGACAAGGAGTGGATCAGCTGACACGTGTCCATACATTTCATTGTAACTTGACAGGTACGTCATGTTGTCTGGTTCTGTCAGTTTGTTTACTTTATGTGAGTGTGATGCCATGCTTCACGTCACGTTGTGAAAGCTAGATCGACTTATTTATGGTCAAGGTAAATATCCTAATCTCAAGGTAATATAAATGTGTTACGGCACGTAAAGGTTTACTCAAACTGCTTCTTTACGATTTTGTCTTCATACTTGGAGATTTGTATTACTGATGGTCATAAAGCTTTTGAATGATAGGCATATTCTAAAATAAGTTGTTTTAATACGTATGTTTGTAATTTACCTGAATTTTAATTCAAATCTGTTTCAACAAAAAAATCGTCTCCCAGTGCCGAAGTATTAATTTAATATGCCTATAATCAATCTTTCGGAACGTATTACAAGGCTTACTACTACACTTTAAGAGTATACGTTTAAACAGAAAGGATATGTGAAAAATTAGTTGTGTACAACTGGCGTAATTATGATGCTCCTGCTGAGGCTTGGGAAAAGAACGGAAAATATACACGTTTGTATTTTATTACATTTGTTTTGCTATTTGATAGAAATGAAGACTGAATGTTAAGGTCGACTAGTAATTGTCATTCCATCAGTTTTTAGAACCTGCGGCTATGATATTATTAAGTAAACAAATCTTCGGTACGAAAATTTCAATCGCAGATTGATTAACGAAAGTGTGTAGGCCTGCAAGAATCGTTACATTATTCATGTTTGCCTCGACAGTGTGTCTGTGTCTTCAATAGAGCTGTTACTTTTAATGTGATACTAAAATACGAACGCATAATTTTTCACCACTAAAAGGATTTCTCCAGCATTAGACATGATGAATACATAGGGATACATCTATAATCGCGTTAATGTGATGAATATTGTATTCTTCACTGCTGTAAACCGCGCGTATTACTTGAAAATTTACAACAAAAATTTGCAATAAGCTGTAAGCAGCACAAAGCTGTATTTACATTAACAGTTCCTAAACCCTTACCGGTATCTCACCGTATCTTACCGTAGTATCTCCACTGTCAACTACTCAAACTGATTTTCTGCTGTCGATGATGTCAGGATTATTCCACTACAATAAACTGTCAAAAACATTGTCAATACAGAATTGAAAACTACAAAAGTGAAAAGTCGTTAGCCACAAAAAGTCGTTTTTAGTTATCTGATTTTTTATTAGCACTGCTTGTAAATTTGTAGTAATAATTCTCAATATTATTAAAACGTAAACTAAAGACAAAAAAAAATATTGTTGAGCGGCGAACTGAGTTAACCCACTAGTATTTTTTCTGTGTTTGATCACCAGTAACCAAAGCATATCAGTATATACTTAGTGTTGTACACTGTGTAGAGTACAGTGCTTTTGTACCCCTGGTTTTCATGAGACACGAACAATTAAATCTGTATTTGAATGGGTTGAAAGAACAAAGCATCGTTGAGTTTAATGAGTAATTTTCCTCAGTACTTACTTTGATCTTGTCAGCATCTTCACTTCATTAAATAATAATTATTTAGCGACTTGTAAAAGCTGTGCTAATATTAATTCACTAACGTGCAAAGAGGCCTAAATTTAGTCTACCCACAGTTAGGTATTAGACAGGTGGTACGTAATTTATAAGTGTATGGACACATTAAACAAATCGTTGCATAAGTTTACAAAAAAAAGGACAAAATTACAATAAATGTCCGGACAGCTACTCAGTGTCACACGAGAAACAGAAAATTAACAAATATTGGCAAAAACATATGAAAAATATATTTACTGTCTTCAAAATTTGCCTCGTCTTTACTTTTATTCTTATTTTTTGTCAGCCATGTTTAGGAGCCACGTTTCCTATATTTACATATAATTGATAAAAATTTACTTTCAACCTAAAGGAAATTATGTATTTTATTTCAGCGCACAAGATGTCTCTCGTCTCGTACTTCAATTTGGTGATAGACAGCGCCAGCTACAGTCAATTTCCTATCACTGTCTCCGATAATACTTTGTTTAAATGTTACGGGTAAAAGACAAAATTATACACATAAAGACTGCTAATAATATTTACATTTATAATTCAGTCTAACAGAAATGTTAAAATATATGTAATATTAATAAGAAAAAGTTGAGTTTGACGTATAATTTGAGAAAAAGACTTCTGCCGATTCTTGGCTTACAGAACCACGCGGATAGTAGGCCTATATTGAATGGCTGCATTTGTCTAAGGCTTCAATCTGTCATCACTTCAATAAAGATAAAAAACAGAAGATCAAACCCAGCGATACACATTGAACATTAACACATTTACCTTTAAGAATTGAATATTGAAATACTTTTTGAAATCAAGAATACAGAATTTAGTTTCGCTACTCTATCTATCTCAGAAACAGTTGTTTCCTTTTCTTACAATAATAACTGTTCTATAATAAATATTTATGCAGGGTACCTGAACGTTTAAACACGCCTTTTTCCATAACTGTTTCTGTACATGTTCAACTCCTCCAGCAGCATATGTGATAAAGAAAATATAAATAACAAATTGATAAAAGCACACACACACACACACACACACACACACACACACACACACACACACACACACACACACACACACACACACACACACACACACACACACACACACACACACACACACACACACACACACACACACACACACACACACACACAAAATGACTCACCTACATACGTAAATAGTATTTTATTGAATAGCAAATCGTTTTTTATGAATAATTGTGTGAGTTAGAGGAAAGAAAGACTGTGAGAGAAAGATAGTGAGATAAACAACAGACAGAGGCACAGATTTGTGACAGCCATAGTGAGACAGAGCCAGAGGAACATAAAGAATTAAAGAAAAGCTGAAGATGCTATTTTCAACGGTTTATGTTTTAGCAAGGAATTTAAAATAAGTGGGTTGATCACGTCTTATTAGTTGCAAGCATTATGTGTTTAGCAAGCAAATTACATAAAAGAGATGAGATGAGGAGAGAACAATAACTTAAATATTAAGTCACAATGATAAAGTTGTACTTCCTTGTTGTGCATACAGACTAGCGTCCTTCTTATGAGCATTTTCGCTTCCACAGTATTAATATAGTTCGCTGTTATAAGCCATACTTAATTTGTAGTTTCTTGATACTTTTGGTAGCAAAATTATATTCTAGTTAGGAATGAATCCATTTGAATCGACACAACTGTTACATACATGTAACAATAAAGCTGCAATTATTGGACTGAATTCACCACATTGAATACTGTACGTCGATACGTTTCCCATGAGAAACAGTGTAGCACTAATATGGTAACCACTTGTCATAAGTGTGTATTTCCTCTTGTTCGACTTAACATATGCGCGCACACACACACGCAAGCACTTACGTATATGATGCAGTTAATTACTTTTGTCCATTCAAATGAAGTGGAGTGCTTAAGCAGTACTGTGTACGTGACGTATGCGGGTTCATTTTGTTTGACATTCTCGTTCTTGTATTCAGATCATTATGAATTGTTTAAACGATTTTAAAGTGGAAGAAGAATAATGTGTTAGAGCCGAGCCAACTGGCGTTTAATTCTAGAAGAAAACAAATTTCCCTGTTGAGAAGTGATTAGACTCGGATGTTAATAATTTTTAGTTTGTAGGATAGGCTGTTCTTTACTGACCAACTGTTGTTCCATTTCTATTTTTATGTAACATATTGAGGTCAATAACATAATTATGAGCCAATCTGAGTATTACACAACAATTCATACCATCCGCCTGCTTGTAATTATTTGTTGGTTTCGCTTCTTGTACTTTGTCTACGTGTAGGACATATAATTTGTAACGTTGAAACTTTATAAATTGATTAAAATTTTAGTAAGTATTATCTAAGAATAAAACTTAGCATTTTCCTGACGGCAGTAGAATGTTTTCAGCATTAAAAAAATGATTACTTGACTCATTCAGAATTATTCTTATTCTGTCTAATCAAATTCGTATCTATATATTACACTGTTCTCTCTCTCTCTCTCTCTCTCTCTCTCTCTCTCTCTCTCTCTCTCTCTTTTAACACACACACACACACACACACACACACACACACACACACACACACACACACACACACACACACAAATTCATAAATTATATCCGAGCGATAGTCTAGTACTAGTATCACTGCTAACGATAAATTTGACAACACATGTAGAGAAAAAGTAAAATTTGTATTAATGAATTTTATGTCATAATTATTCCCATTTCAGTGCATGCACTTAATATATCCCTACATGCCTATGGTGTCTGATTGTAGGGGTAATTCTATCCCCCTACAACGGGGGTACATAATTATGTTGCTTATAGCTGACAACGGGGATACATAGTTATGTAATTCAACAAAGAAGGAGTACATAGTGTAACAATTTTAAAAAAGTGAAGATAAATTTTTAAAAGAAGTGGCACTTTCGGACAATTTCACGTATCTCACGAACTTTTATAATAGTAAAAAAAACAATAAACGGACGATTGGCGTGCGTCAGTGGCGATTGGTGTGTTAAGGAAGGCAATAGCAACACACTTCAAAAGTCAATATTTAAAACTGTGTTCAAATTAGAAGGGGGTGTGTTCTCGTTTCAGCTTTTCCACTGCAAGACCTGATTTTGTCAGTCTCCATTCAGAATCAAGTAGCAACCAAGAAGAAATGTTTTGGAGTTAGCCTAAATCTTGTTAAGTCGTCATAATCATAATCGTTCTTACTTAGTATTCATATGAACATTTATTTACATAATATTTATTTTATTCTTATTTATATATGTAAATATAATCCCATCACAGGGGACAGTGTGACATAGTTATGATAAGGAAGTTAGGACCCGGACATCAGACTTTCTTTTGCTGAAATAGGCCCTTGGGAATTTGTCACATCATTATATTTGCTTTTCTATTACGTAAATATGGCGAGAGAATTGTCATAAAAAGGGTATATGACGATATCAAAGGATGGAATGCCGCTACCGGTGTCCCCAGCGTCAGTCAGTATTATAGCGGACAAATGACTCTATTTTCCGTTTCATCAAGTTTTTATGGTCGGAAGTAACGCTGCAAGTACCCAAGCGTGGCAAGCTATCTCCTGTAATTGCATACAGTCGCACCTTGTTTTGTTTATGATACGCTGTTTATTTTGTAGTAGGCCTACTTGTCTGTAATAAGCGTATGGACACTACGTACATGTAACTGTTATTCTGAGGTGTGAATTGTATATATTTGCATTTTTTTGTCACCAGTATATTAGCGTAAAACATTTTAATTTTGTTGTTTTCTTTAATTTACGTGATTTTTAAAATATGCACACTAAGTTTCTATTTTATTTTATTTATGTAGACTGACAAATTCTGTCGTGTGTTATCTTATTCTAACAAGGTATCTGTTCAAGGTAAATTGTCTAAAACTAGGGTTTCCAGGCAAGTTTATGTTTTATATGACCTAAATGCTGAATTCAGACAAAGAACTTATCCATTTGGATTTCAAACGAAAAGTGGAAAATTTACAAGTTTAAAAAAGAGAATGAGTTGAATGTTCTTGTAAGTATTGCCTTTTCTCTGTACCAGCCGTACATCATTGATACATCATGTGAATTTTTATCACCGCTCGGCTGCTGCAAGTCTTTCAGCGCGGTTGGTGCTGTCAGTCTTTGCTTTTAAAAGGTACGTTTCGCTGACAAGATACCCTTCGATTTGTCATTCTCTTGTACTTTCACCGTGTTTTCGTTTCATTAAGTAATCCGTTTATACCCTTTTCTTTTCATACGTTTCACTCCTTTTCTAAAATAATGGGACGTTTTATGTTAGACGAGAGTGTACCCATAACACGAGAGTGTAGTAGCTAAATCAACGACCCTTTTAATGTGTAACTTACCCTATTTTACGTTCCTTCTTGCTTACGTAAACACGATAATAATTTACTACTTAATACTGGAATTTGTGACATGATGAATCCTAAACAATATAACTACTGTAGAGTAACATATTGCTACGAGAAGCGTACCAAACAATCCAGAACATTTTCCACTTCCCTCGTCCAGTGTGCCTTGTGTTGCGTCATTCACGTAGGTGGTTCTAGTGAGTTCCAGGAACACTTGAGATACGCATTAAGCCCCTGGAGTGCAGTAAGGAGGCAAAGATGTACTGCATCTCTGCGGGGCCTATATAAAGCCGTAGCAGCCGGATTGTCAGTTCAGTTACGTGAGCGATTTTCGTTAGTGCGAATTGAGCGTTTGTCGGCGTGAAGTATTATTGTGTTAATACAGTTGTGTTTTATATTAGTGGATATTTTTTATTGCGTGTGAACAATTTTTATTTGATTTGTTGCAAGAGACTGTCTTGTTCATTACAAACTGTTTAATTGTGATAATTAAAGCTGGTGATTAGTGACGTAACTGGAGTCTTGTATTTTGTTTTCCACTGTACCTACGACGACCAGTAGACCGTCGTAACAGTGGTGTCAGAACTGGAATAGTACAGGTAACAGTAGAAACAGAGGACACTTCGTAGAAGAGTGTTGTTAGTGGTAGTTGAAAAAAAAGAAGAATGGATACCAGTCAGATGATAGAATCATTCAAAGCAATGCTACTGCAGATCGAGGAACGACGCCGCCAGGAGGCAGAAGAGGCAGAAGAAAGACGCCGACAAGAAGCGGCAGAAGTACAAAAACGACATGATGAGAAACGCAGACAGGAAAGAAAATCGGCAGATGAACGACAGAAAGCACTAATGGAAGAACGACTAAAGGAAAAACGTAAGCGTGAAAATGAAACACCAGAGAGACGACAAAAAGAAGAATTTAATCGTCAATCAGACGAAGTTAAGGCGTTTGTACAAGATGATATCACTGCAAAATTCGTCCTGTTACGAGGTGAGCTGAACAAACAAGTTGACAGAATATCTGAAGTTGAAAAATCTGTGTCAACCATGAAAACAAATATGTCAAGTTTAGAAGATTCTATTAAAAATTCAATAAAACAAATTAAAAAGGAAGTCGACCATTTAGTAAAATAAATAGTTGATAACGAAAGACCATTAATAAATGCTGAAGAAGATTCAAAATATCAGAGAAATCTAATTGTAATAGGGCCAGTTTACGCAAAGGCCCCAACATTTGATGGAAGCACTCATTGGGCAACATATTCTCCAATTTGAAGCTGCCGCTCCCTTAAATAAATGGACGGGAGGAGAGAAAGGACTTTCACTAATTCTTGCTTTAAAAGGGCCTGCCGCAGAACTAATGCAGAAAGTGCCATCTGACAGTCAGTACGTCTATGCCGAATTAACAAAAGCTCTGGAATTACGGTACGGTGACCACCATTTGTGCGAAGTGTACCATGAACAACTTTAAGCGAGGCGACAGCGTTCAGGGGAGAGCCTTCAAGAGTTTGAAGCGAATGTCGACCGACTGACGAGATTGGCTTATATCGAAGAATCGGAGGACTTCTGGAAGTGGATTTCTCTCATTATGTTTATTGACGGTATCAGAGAGAGAGAGAGAGAGAGAGAGAGAGAGAGAGAGAGAGAGAGAGAGAGAGAGAGAGAGAGAGAGAGAGAGAGAGAGAGAGAGAGAGAGAGAGAGAGTCAGTTACAACAAGTGTTAAGAATGGCACGGCATGATAATAAATCAGACGCTCTTGTTCATGCTCTCCGTTTTGAAGCTGTCAATTCTGCGACCTACATTAATCAAACTATGCCATCACATTGTAGCCAAACGGATCCAATATCACAGTATTGTCATAACGGACAGAATAAAGAGACAATTCAAGAACAACAGTTTAAGAAGTCAGCAGCACCACAACGATCTTTCGAACCAAAGGATAAAGACAGAAGACCGAAGTGTTACAACTGTGGGAATCGTGGTCATCTACAGTAGACTGCTGGGAGAAGAAAATACCGAGAGAAAGCAGTAATCGCACCAATTGGAGAAGTAAAGCCCCAGAACAGCACACAGTTTCCACGCTACATAAGACTAGTGGGAACCTGATTGTTACTGGATTTGGGGAAGGTAAACAAACATTATTTACAGTTGACACGGGTGCTACAGTGTCTATTGTGCGCCCTGACTTAATCAGCAACCGACGGCTTCAAATTAGCTCTTGTACAATACAGACTGTGACTGGAAGCCCCGACAATGTGTTAGGAAAGATAGACGTACGTGTACGCCTGGGTCTTCTCGAGTTTAGCCACCAAATGCTTGTTGCAGACATTGTTGATGAAGTCATTCTTGGCACAGACATTATGAATGCTTACGGATTCGTTCTGGACTTAAGAGAGAACGTCCTGAAGGTTGGCCAAGAGAAGATAAAGCTTTGCATGGCTAAAATGTCAGGGTCTGTCAACCATTCAATCAAGCAAGTGTCATCCGTCGAAGAAGAAGTCAACAAGTCTGATCAAGGGGAACCTTTCCTACTGCAGGTGGAAATGGAAGAACTATCAGAGGAAGTACAGATAAGTGTAACGGCAAAAGAAGTGATTGAGAAGCCAACTATGGATGTCAAGGAAAACCTCTTGTTTGTTCCTGACTTAATACAAGCGCCCGGGGGAAACGTTGCTGAAGATGACGTCACACAAGAGGTTGTTCACGAGAACCAAACAGACTTGGATCAGCCAGTGGTGTTTAGGTCATCAATACATGACGCAACGGGAGTGATTCCAGCAAAACTAGCGGTTGAGCGGAAGACTCGTATTCCTGGGAACTTGATGTTCGGATCACACGAGACCGAATTCGAAGGACGGGAGAATTATCTTTTACAAAGACATCCACCTAGATCTCCTGGCCAAGTATTACTTCAGAGACTATAACATCTTTTCTTGTGTTATAACTTAGGGAACCCGCAATAATTGGTTCTGCCAATTATACAGGCTGCCTTAGTTGTGACGAGCTGAAAACTAATCACAACAACAAAACAATTAATATAAAAGGATTCTGGGAAGGGGAGACTGTTGATTTATGCACTCAGTTTAGTCGGTACTACTGATGACATCTCTTTATTACATATGGTATTAATTGCTCTACTTAAAATTCTCGACATATATGGTTCAACAGCTTACAGTTTACAAGATGATTAAATATTTTATTCTTTCATGAGGGCCCTCAAAATAAGATGTACATCAATTTGTAATTATTCTCTTGGGGTTAGTTCTTTGAAAAGAGGCAACAGAACAGTAGTATATACTACTAAGATTAAGTAGACATAAAGCTTATCTTTGAGAGTGTTTATCCAATTCCGTCGTCGTGAGAAGACACTTTCTAGATGATTCATCGAAGATCATAATCACTGTTACGCAGAGCACTGATAACTTCACTTCATTCCACTAAATCTCCACTCCCGTCATGTGTATGGTGTTGTGGTAACCCGCTGATGTCGAGTGTCCGGAGTTCAAATAGTGAGGTGTTAATGTTGTCACTACACTGAATTGTTCTGAAAGTTTGCCATATTTGTGTACATGGTTAACTGTGCCGTCTATCTGGGTGTATCGCGTACTGCGTGCTTAATTGTTTGGTATAGTTTATTCAACTAATTGTTCAACATGGTGATACGTTATGATGTGAGAATGTTTGAGGTGACACTCACTGTTCTACTTTAAATGTTAATTAGTATATTATTATGTGCGCGTCAGTTGAGATTTCAAGTCCCGTGCGCATTTATAGTTTCTGTTTCCGCACAGAATTTTGTGTGTATAAGTGTGACTATACCGATGTCTTTGTTCACTTATGAATTTACAAATTAGTGAATCCGGTCGGTCGACATAATCAATCGTCTGTCTATCGTACGCACTAACTTCTGACTATTAATTGCGACTAACTGTTCGATTGAACGACTTGACTACTCGATTGAATACTTGACTATCCGATTGAAAATTACTGACTCTCCATTAACTACTTGACTGCCCGCTCCGCGTCTTCGCCAAACAGTTTTATTGGAACATCTTACCCATAAGTCTAAGTTTTGATCTCTACGCCTCCTCGACCTCTTGATTGGTCGTACAAACTCCTACCCTTCTGTAGATCTCATCCTCTGTTTCACGATTCGTCGGCCGAACCCTTCCTACTCTCTCCACGAGCTCTCTTAGAAGATGCTTGATGCTGGTTGGTCGTCGTCATCCCCGGAGTGTTTCATGTGACGAGCGTAGCACAGATTCTAAGAAATTAGGGCAATTTCATGGCCTTCTGTTATCCTTTGTTTAGACTTTCCCTAAGGTTCTGACTGAGCTTTTGTTAACAGACTCCAGGTCTTGGTTAATTGTCTAAGTTCCACGACGTTCGTTCCGCCGATTATCAACCCTTCGTTGTCTTCATTTCGGTGAAACTCTACTTTTCAGTCGTAAATTTCAGTAAACTGTCAAGGGTTTGTTTTCACGCTGTGCAGGATATACTGGCAGTATTCACTGAGTTACGTCTATTGTATATCTCTCCGTTAAAATTGCTCTGTACTCCCTTTGTAACATAGTAAAGCCTTTCATAATTGAGCAGTTACGCTTTGCTTCCACAGCAGGCGTTCCATCTCGATTCCGTGTAACTCGGCAGCTGTACGAAGTCTTTGTTTCAGATTGTTGGGTGCTGTAAATTTTGACAAACGGCTAGCTGTCAGTGACGCCTTGAAATACTCATTGTGTGCAGTGCTCAGACATTTTTTCTTTGTCTTTGCTCTGTCGTCGGGTTTGACGTGCCCTCGATTCGTCATTATTTACGACCTGGGCTTGTGTCCGTCGACTTGAGTGTGGGAACGTGGCACTTGATCGAGGAATTAAAATTTTTTAAAATTTCGATCATTACAAATTTAATTAATTCCACGGATCCGGGATTGAATATAGTATGTTAATAATGGTCACCTCGCCATATACAATCTTTAAAATTGTGCCATTTGAAGAATGGACTTTATTAATCTTTTTAAAACAATAAAGCTTTCAGTTTAAACTTTCACTCTTTTACTACAAATAAGAATACAATTACTGTCAGTACTTAAAATGTCTTAATGTTGTTAATTTAATTGTCTTTGGTTGGATATAATATTTAGTATTTCATAACCACGGAAGGCTTGCTTCCGTGTCACCTTTTGGATGTCATCCAGCTCCTTGTTATTCCAGTCCCCGGTCCTCGGTTGCAGCATGTTTGATGTAGGTCAGGTATCTCTCATTATCTTCGTATCCGGGGATGGTGTAGTCCTGAAGTCTTTTAGATCATTGTGGGTCCTGGTTCTCTGCTCTTGGCTAACGGGTAGTAATAGCTCGTTGATTTGAATGATTAACACAAAAGTTTCATTCACCTGTATCCACTTCACATGATTGTTTATTTGTTGCACTTCACTTTATGGTCTTACCACAGTTTTAATTACATAAGTTTTATATTTTAAGATTTTTGTAGAGATGTCATAGGCGCTAAATTTTCATTATTCTTTCTTACTCGTTTACAACATATTTATATGAATCGCGGTTCAACTACTGTATATTACCGCAACACATTGTTTAATAGTATAAAGAATGCCTCTGTGTCTTAACTGACGGATTAATCACTTTAGGAAACAAACTATTTTTAACGTTCCACATTACTGCTGTGCGCAGCTTACGGGTTGACCGCTCCATTTCAAGTGGGTGAAAATAGTTTTGGTGTGAGAGTAGTAATCTCGCGACATTTACCAATCAACATAAAAGTAGTTCCATGTTTCTTCTTTATTTAAAAGATTAAAGTTTGACTATTTAATTAAGCAGAGATATTCTTAGTTAGAGACGTTATTAAAATACATTACAGTGGTCTTTTTTAATTATTTAAATAATGTCAAAATTTACAAGTATATTTAGTTTGTTAAGGGGTCGGAAAACAAGTTAATTCTTGTTAGTGCCTGTCTATGCAGGATTAATTAACAAGCTTTACCCTTTCTGTACAATCGTATTCCTTTTATTTTATTATTAGACTTTTTATTAAATATTATTATTATTAATGATAGCAATAAGATTTAGTTTAAATGTGCGATTTTATTAAAAATTTAAAATTTCTCAGCCTACACATTACCTATTTATTAATTACCATATTTTTATTAATGAAATCGTCACATACTCCGCCGCTTAAAACTTAGACTCCGGCTAATTTGGTCAGCAATGTACCGGGAGTATGCTTGGGGATTACCGTGTGAAATTTCTCTCACCCGTTTTTCTCTGTATGTAATTACGAGCTGCATAAGTCACTCTCGACTTGCTTATTCTTACTATCTATATATATACGTCATACCTTACAGACTAATTCTAATACTACATAAAATTCACACATTATAAAACATATTGTAAACATTCTAAATTTTTCTTAACTCTACTACTTATGACTACTACCGGATTTTTCTTTAGTTGTGAGTTATTCTAGTTATAGAATTACTCTTTAAGTAATTTGTTACTTAATTATTCCTCATATTTGATCTCAGCTGACTTCTTACTTTGCTCTACTTTTCGATGAATAGGATTCAAGGTTGATCAGGCCTCGTACCTATTTATACGATTAGGTAGCCAAATGTTGCTCAAGTACTCTTTTGCAGTTGAGTACAAAACATATACCTTTTTTTTTTTACATTTATTTAACTTGCACTCTACCATTTCCTTCTTTTTGATAACGTTTTATCTGCGAAATATGTGTCCTTCGTACGTATTTTTGAGTAGAGGGTTCGTACAGGGCTACTGTTACTGGAGTTAAGTATTTGTGAATTTGATAAGGACCGCACCATCGGTATGATAGCTTGGAAGTTGTCTTATCGATTGCACTACTCGTAGGGTGTGTTTTATACATAACTAAGTCACCGATTTGGTACTTTACTTCATTATGATTATTATTTCGCTCGTGATATTTCCTTGATTTCGCTAAGTTTGCTCGTAAATTAGCGCGCGCTTCATTCCATATTTTCTTAATATTTTTATCCCTAATTTCAAGGGGTAACAACTCATGTATTTTCCACTTAGTGGATAATGGGTGGTTAGGTTTATATTTGAACAATAATTCGAATGGGGTAGACTTATGTCCTTCATGATATGCTGAATTAAAGGCGAATTGTATCCAGGATAGGTTCTGGTCCCAAGACGTATGATCGTTAGCATGGTAGGCTATTAAAGCAGATTTTAGGTTTCGCAAATACCTTTCAGCTATATTTCCTTGCGGACGATACTCTGTAGTGGATACCGATGCATGTCTGTGCTGATCTGCGTACCACACATTCGAAGAGTGAACACTACATTGTTCAAGGTCAGCGAAAGTGAGGGGTCTACTTATTAGTGCTAAACGGGAGCGTTCTTCAGGAGATAAGCCTACTAGAATAGTATCGACCAATTGTTTCTCACTCCAGTCGACTTGCAGTAGACGTGAAGATTCTCTGATGTCTGCAATATAGTGGGCCAGTCTTTCATGGGCTCCTTGTACTCAAAGTACGGTATTTCTTTTAATCTCTTCGTAAATTCCCGTGGGGATAAAATATTTGATTATAGTAGTATGAAGTTCTTCTACTGGAAGAGTCGAGTTTAATGATTCTAGTACACGATCTCGTAAAGGTGGTTTACATTTGGGTAGGATTACCTGCAGTATTTGCCAATCGTTCAATTGTTGTAGATCTTTTATTTGCAGTAGATATCTGATAAAAGTCAACAGTATCGTGATACTTAAGCCATCGGTGTAAGGAATTTCATTAATTATTTTCTCTACTGGGTGGGAAATCTTTCCGTAGAGGTCTACATTAAAATTTACGTTTGGTATACTTTTAGAAGGATTGGTGGTTGCATTAGGATTTGTAATCGCATATTGACTAGTGCGAGTATGGTGACCATTAGGCGGTAGGGGTTCTGATATAGTTAGGGTATTTAATTCTCTACTAGGTAACTGTTCATGAGTCGGTTGTATCTTCGATACGGTGGGTGATTCTTGGTTCGAGGTGGAGGGAGGGTGTTCTAAAGTAGGGGATTGAACTGGGGAAATATATAATTTTTGTAAGTAGTGCTCAATTTCCTCCATTCTAGATGAGTCTGACTTTCGTCGTAAGTCGTTGATAATTATGGGTAATTGGCGTAATGCCTCATCCGCAAATTTCTGCACATCGGCGGGGATTACGGTGACGTCGGGCCAGCTTAATAAATTATTCAACCGGCGTGTTAAATGTTCTATTCGTTGCGTGACGCGCAATATTACAGTAGGTGATTTTTCGTCCTGAAGGTTCTGAGATAATACCGTCAGTTCCCTATACTTCGCATAACAGGTTTCTCGTTCGCTGTCATAATCGAGTTCACGCAATCTATCTAACTGCGAGGGTATATCTGATCTGGTTTCGCGTAATGATTTTCGTAATTCAGACACTGTTACATTCACGTGTTTTAAACCTCGTAAAATTGCTTCGTAGCATAGCTCATCTTTTAATAATAGATCAGGATTAAATTCAGCCATTTTCGTAATGTGAGTGGCTATAAATAATTATTCTACTATTTGCATTAAATTCTATACAATGCTTTCTTTTTTTTTTACACAAGAAAATAAAAATATAAATCAATCGTATTCTTACCCTTTTTTTTTTTTTTACAACATCAACAATTAAAATGTGATGACAACCTTTATCATTTTACATTGGTAGAGAGAGAGAAATCTCACACAGGCTTGAATATACGTTCGACAAAAGGGGAATCTTCGGTTACTAAACACAGGAAAAGACACGCTTCTTATAACAATAGAACTAACAAAGAGGGTGGCGTATTGTCTAACTCAACTTTGCGGGAGGGTAACTATGACAGTTTCACACAGGCGCGGACAAGAATTCAACCGGTCAGATTTTGTTTACAAAACGACATGTTGATGAATGATATTTTGACAAGCACGTACCTGATGTTGTTTCGTATTCTTGTGCCGTGTTAAGTTAACATTATGTACATTCCTATATCTAAATCATAATTAAAATTACTTATTTATTATACAATTATAATAATTATTATCATTTTATTTTATTTAAAATTTTAGACACATTTTAGAGTAAATGAGTGAATAGATCAACAGGGTGTGCGTGGAATATTGGGACACAATTATTTCTTAAACAACACACAATTTTTTTTTTTTTACAAAGGAATAACAATTTAAATTTAATAAATCATATCAGCAATAAAGCAGAGTGGCGCAATTTATAACACCTTTTCTTGTGTTATAACTTAGGGAACCCGCAATAATTGGTTCTGCCAATTATACAGGCTGCCTTAGTTGTGACGAGCTGAAAATTAATCACAACAACAAAACAATTAATATAAAAGGATTCTGGGAAGGGGAGACTGTTGATTTATGCACTCAGTTTAGTCGGTACTACTGATGACATCTCTTTATTACATATGGTATTAATTGCTCTACTTAAAATTCTCGACATATATGGTTCAACAGCTTACAGTTTACAAGATGATTAAATATTTTATTCTTTCATGGGGGCTCTCAAAATAAGATGTACATCAATTTAATTAATTCCACGGATCCGGGATTGAATATAGTATGTTAATAATGGTCACCTCGCCATATAAAATCTTTAAAATTGTGCCATTTGAAGAATGGACTTTATTAATCTTTTTAAAACAATAAAACTTTCAGTTTAAACTTTCACTCTTTTACTACAAATAAGAATACAATTACTGTCAGTACTTAAAATGTCTTAATGTTGTTAATTTAATTGTCTTTGGTTGGATATAATATTTAGTATTTCATAACCACGGAAGGCTTGCCTCCGTGTCACCTTTTGGATGTCATCCAGCTCCTTGTTATTCCAGTCCTCGGTCCTCGGTTGCAGCATGTTTGATGTAGGTCAGGTATCTCTCATTATCTTCGTATCCGGGGATGGTGTAGTCCTGAAGTCTTTTAGATCATTGTGGGTCCTGGTTCTCTGCTCTTGGCTAACGGGTAGTAATAGCTCGTTGATTTGAATGATTAACACAAAAGTTTCATTCACCTGTATCCACTTCACATGATTGTTTATTTGTTGCACTTCACTTTATGGTCTTACCACAGTTTTAATTACATAAGTTTTATATTTTAAGATTTTTGTAGAGATGTCATAGGCACTAAATTTTCATTATTCTTTCTTACTCGTTTACAACATATTTATATGAATCGCGGTTCAACTACTGTATATTACCGCAACACATTGTTTAATAGTATAAAGAATGCCTCTGTGTCTTAACTGACGGATTAATCACTTTAGGAAACAAACTATTTTTAACGTTCCACATTACTGCTGTGCGCAGCTTACGGGTTGACCGCTCCATTTCAAGTGGGTGAAAATAGTTTTGGCGTGAGAGTAGTAATCTCGCGACATTTACCAATCAACATAAAAGTAGTTCCATGTTTCTTCTTTATTTAAAAGATTAAAGTTTGACTATTTAATTAAGCAGAGATATTCTTAGTTACAGACGTTATTAAAATACATTACAGTGGTCTTTTTTAATTATTTAAATAATGTCAAAATTTACAAGTATATTTAGTTTGTTAAGGGGTCGGAAAACAAGTTAATTCTGATTAGTGCCTGTCTATGCAGGATTAATTAACAAGCTTTACCCTTTCTGTACAATCGTATTCCTTTTATTTTATTATTAGACTTTTTATTAAATATTATTATTATTAATGATAGCAATAAGATTTAGTTTAAATGTGCGATTTTATTAAAAATTTAAAATTTCTCAGCCTACACATTACCTATTTATTAATTACCATATTTTTATTAATGAAATCGTCACAAGACGGTTTGCCAGTTCGGGACGAACAGGCTTAAGGAGGGGCTGTATTACGAGAAGCGTACCGAACAATCCAGAACGTTCTCTACTCCCCCCTCCCAATGTGGCTTGTGTTGCGTCATTCACGTAGGTGGTTCTAGTGAGTTCGAGGAACACTTGGGATACGCATTAAGCCGCTGGCGTGCAGTAAGGAGGCAAAGATGTACTGCACCTCTGCGGGGCCTATATAAAGCCGTAGCAGCCTCGTGAGCGATTTTCGTTAGTGCGAATTGAGCGTTTGTCGGCGTGAAGTATTATTGTGTTAATACAGTTGTGTTTTATATTAGTTTACATTTTTATTGCGTGTGAACAATTTTTATTTGATTTGTTGCAAGAGACTGTCTTGTTCTTTACAAACTGTTTAATTGTACACATTCATACGGTTTGTAGGCTTTCCTAATTATTTTACAATTTTTTTCAGTTGTGTAATTCAACTAACAAATTATTGCTTCGGCATAAATTCCGCACATCTTTGAGTGTTTTGTAGCTCTCACAATTGTTTCCTTACAAATTTGTTTCGAAAATTGACTTCTTAATACTCAATATGATACTAATAATTGAAACGTATCATAATTATTACGTTATATTGAAAAATTCAAAACATTTTTACATTCCTGTCGTTCACACACACACAATGAAAAAGGTATGCTAATTGACAAATGAACTCTTATGCATATTATTGAAAAGAATTATTGACCCCTGTACTTGCCTACATTAACCATTAGGCAATGTTCGCGGTCACAGAGCTCCAAATAGCCTGTCTAAATCATACTGTCAAGCAGTATGTGCAGTTTGATTTATTGTTTTGTGAGAAAACGACAATGAATAACTGCCTGTAATCTTATTTGTGCATTAACATAAAATATAGTCTACATGACATAAGCATAAACACCTTATTAAAGTAATTACTTTCTTGACCATTAAATTAAATTGACCATTAAAATTGACCATTTTTACTTGACTATTAAATTACCATACTCGCTGCTGACAATCCTCAGTGTCATATTGCATCATAGGCGTACATGTGCATCAAATAATCCTATCCTTTCAGTGCGTGATCTGTTATTTTACAACATTTTTATTTCGACTTTTTTTATGAAAAAAAACTCATATATTTCGTTCTTTAAATTATCAACAAATATTACTACCAGTTACGTCTTTATTTTATGCACATTCTGGTGTAAGTCCCAAATCATAAATTCTATTTACATAAAAGTTATTTAATACGATCCGTTTTTTATTGTTATTTCGTAACACAGTTATTCACACCCGCACACGCGCACTCGCCATATGCCTATGCGTATATTCGCACTAGTTCACAATACTCAACATTTTTATACAGTAAAAAATCAACTTAATCTTATAATTTTGACATGTATCTTACAATCTATCTGACAATGTCTCAACATGGACATCAACATCATTACTTCAACCAATTCACATTGTAATATGCTATCATATATCAAGAGTGAAATTATTATTTTATATGCAAATCTCACCTATTACAATGTATATATATATATATATATATATATATATATAATTTATTTTATCTTTATTAAATATCAGTATTTTATTTTTGACACATGCCATAATTCGGTAGTGTAAGAAAAACACTACCAAGTACAGTACTAATAAAGTAAAAGAAGTAGGCCTATAATGCGATCACACCACTGGCCGTAAATTGTAAAAAGTTGTTTCCTTCAGTCGTCTTTCACAAAAAAGCGGATGAACCCAATAATCTTCGTTTTGTTTTTTCTTCGAGAGCGAATGGCTAGTACACAAACAGCTCCAGGGTCTTCGAGGGCCTTGTGCATAGTTGAACAAAAACTGAAGTAATGGAGGATCGATTGTGTGGACGACAACCGTCCGTTTAGCTATTAGTGGGTGAAGGCATGGTAACAGAAGAGTTTTGTTGCCTGATGTTTTTGAATAAGGGAAACAGCGACAAAACAGATTCACAAAGTGTTTTGTGACCAATGCACGGTAGCTTTAAACATTTTTGAAGTCAGTGAAGAATTGTGCCTACATCACTTATCTAGTCTGACGATCCTGAGAACCAACCTAATTTGTAAATGCTCTTTGTACTCTTAAATCTTCCGGTGATTAATGTATGGCAGCGAACCTTGAGTGTGAACAATTAATATCAATTTTAAGTATACGTATACAAAATGCAGTGGGTGAATCTCGTTTCTCCACTTACAAACTCTTACTTAACAACGTGTTATAGGAAATTGTTGAAACAGCTTCATGTTCTCTTGTGGGGTGGTAACTGAAAAAGTCACAAGATACACCGAATTATTTATGAGAAAGTGCTGTCTTAATAACGATTTATGTTTTACGAATATTGAATTAATAATTTTCGTAGCAAGAGCAATGTAAAAGTTTTCACTATAGGTTTTATGTAAACGTTCCCCCAGAACAGTGTTTTTAATATCTCAAACCCTCCTAATTCATTTCACCCTCTTTATGGCAAGTATAAACCACGGTTTTCCTCCTTTCTTTTAAGAGCCGAAAAAATAATTTTATAAGGGCTAAATGTAATTTTATGTACTCAGAAATTTCGTTTAAGCTTTTAATTTAGAGTTGACATTTGATCATTAATTGTTTATAACCGTGTTTAATGTGTACTATGACTTGTGCTGGATATAGGAATCTACATATAGGGTAGTTTGTATACTATGATAAAATCGCAGGCTTATGGATGGTTAAGATTTCGTCACACATATGACATTTTTATTACATAAACTTCAGTTTTGTGAATTGTCAAACCTACTGTACATTAAATTTTTATTTAATAGTAGAGTTCACGTGATTTCGGGTTACATTTCCACAGTTATGTACTTTCGTATTTATGTAACTAAAGTAGTAATAACTAGGAAAACAATAAACCAACGTCAGCTACTTATTACTTTTGTTATAACTCTTACTACGTCAGCTACTTATTACTTTTGTTATAACTCTTACTACATCAGTTACTTATTACTTTTGTTATAACTCTAGCAGGTGCGAACATCCACGGTTGTGTTTATGACTCTCTGAAGGAAAGAAAACCGTCGCATTATACACACTCAATATGGAGGTATGAGTGCTATAATCTAATGTTTTTTGTTCAACTTTTTTATGTAGTGCTAATTGACTGTCTAATCTAAAGGATGACTTTTGTACATGAACATTAAAATTTTGTAATAGGGCTTACGTACAATAATACCAACGGGTTTTAATGTTATGCGTCGTGTAACGGTTGTGAGCGTTGGCCTTTGCTTACGGGTTAACAAACCTTGTTTTCTGCTACTGAAAAAGGACTAATTATGTTAAGGATACAAAATTACGCCCTTGAGTAACGTATTCACAGATATTAAAAAAGTGTGCGGGCGTGCTTGTGGGAGATTAACACTTTACTTTGAGTGAGCCTCCCACGTTTCTCTCATGTTAGACGTTTAGAACATTTAGTTTTCCAGGTTACGACGTAACTATTGCTATTACGTTCATAAATATAAATTATATGAAGAAACATAAAATTAAGTAGGATTCTTCCCGTTTTAGCTAAGAAAATCCTGAATAAACATGACGTGACTAGCATGTAAGAAAATTGTTTAGACCTATTAAGTATAAAGAAATAAATAGTACCAACAGAAGACATGATATTAACCTATAAATTTGTTGTCGCAAGGTTTGAATAATAGCTAATATGATTTAAATCTATCGAATCCTGGTACCTTCTGTATTCAGCTCAGTTAAAAACATGCACATAAAACCCCATGCAAAAAAAGAAGAAGAAAATGAACTTGCAAACTTTCTCTAAATACACACTTCTCCTTTAGAGCAAATTAGTCCACGCGCACACACACACGCACACATACACAGCGGTTACATACACTATAATAATTAATTGTGCATAAATTATATAGGCCTAATCTTTAAATTATATTATAAAATTATACGTTTTATATATTTCGTATAATAAAAAATTACATACAAATTATACATAGGCTACAACAAGTCGTTTGTATTTTCCTCTTTAACTGCTGTTTATAGTAATTCAATTGTAAACATTTATTTTACTTCAATATCAGAATATGATATATATTTAACGCGACAAAGTTTTATAAAAATCTTAAAGCGTTTCAAAAGGAAAATATCTATTCTTACTTGGGCGTCTGTTGTTCAAGACAAACTTTTATAAATTTAACAACTACATCGGTCATTGTGCCTAAAGATCAGATACTGCTTGTTTTGCAGATTTCCATTTCAAAGAGATAGAAAATTTTCGAACGTAGGTACTATGCTTTTTAATTTTTTTTTGTCTGGCGATTATCATTCAGTTTGAAGGATTACACACGATGTAAATTCAATTATCTATGACAGGGTTTGGTGCGATCGTTGTTGTAAGATTGCTTTCCCTTAATGCTTAATGCACAAGTTGATGCGCTTGGCGAAAATTAAATTTGTTCCCCTCGTCATCACAATCCTATTTCCAGCCTATGTTCAGTATCCGTAGAATAAGGAAGTGAGTAAAGACTGAAGTAGAATACTTGAGCCACTCAGTTTTAGGATATGAGCAGATTTTATGAGTACAACTTTAACATTTGTTTAAATATGTTTGATTAAATTTTTATTTAAACATAATAAAGAGTACCATCCTGTCTATATGTACGTAAATGACTATGTATGATGTATGGGTAGCATATATCTAAGTTTCAGACTGTCTGCCTGTCTGTCTGTTCCTCTCTCTGTCTGCCTTTGTAGCTTAGAGGTCGTGCTTCTACTTAAAGTGGAGAGCAGAGCGTAATCATGTATGAGGAATACTGCATCATGTTCTATGAACTATGAAGTTACTTAGGATAACTTATGAAAGTTGGAGGTTGAAATAGGACATTTTGTATATCGTTCGATGATAATGAAATTTACAACGTGAGTGGGGAACACAAAGCAAGAATGAAAGAATGAAGTTTATGAAAATGATATTCGGAGAAGCTTGAATACAAATTTCAGCAACCGTTGAATACGATGTTCATAAACGACAAATTACGCTTGTACGGTGACGAAACGTTTAAATTTGCAATATGTGAAGGAATAAAAAAACAGAGTATTAATATACATGAACAACATACAACAGAATTTTAAAATACAAAGTACAAGCAATAGAGTACAAACAAGATGAAACCTCATAACAAAATGAGAACTGTAAAGGTTGTACTAGAAAAATGAATGCAAGTAGTTAAAACGTAACGCATACGAGCCCCAGCTAAGTCTTCGTGCCACAGACACCATTTTATATACAACACAAATTTTCGTAGAAATGTATAGGTTAAGGTCATTTGGACATAATTCTGACATTAATTAAGGTCATTTGCAAACATTTTGACTGTTATTGCAATAATAAGGTCATTTTGCAATAATTCTATGTTACTAATTTTCAATTACAATGCCAAGAGGTTTTTACTGACCACGCATAATTTCAGGTTTTTTACAGAAAAAGTTGTCTCGCAGCTATATTAATAATAAACTCCAGCGTGATTTGTCTTACAAACGATTAAATAAATAATGATTAACGAGGTAAAATTTACTGGGTGTAATTAAATAACGATTTGTGCTGGTAGATTGCTTTTTGTTCACGAAACACATTATTGTAATATTAACTTGAACAATAAGCAAAAACAAAAAACTTGAATGCCTCACCTATAATGCAAACACTATTCATGACACGGCTACCTATAATACCACTATAATACTCTGCTACCTACACAAACGAACATTCTCTGTTCATATAAATAAATCAGATAATTCAGACAATTTTTGAACTTCCATGTTGGAGTTATAGTGTAAATGCTAACACTCTATGAACGATATATACTTTCGGTCATAATGAGTGCAAGTAAAATGCAAAAATCCTTTAATTTATTGTTATATTGGAGTGTTAATGGTCTCAAATATTTCTACTAGTAATTTTATACAAACCACTATGTTGTCTTTGGTACTGACGAGCGCTTTCGGCAGTCAAGCCATCTTCAGGTCATTTACCAACAGAGAAATTTTTTTTTTTTTTTGAGACCAACCAGTATGGCCGGACTCGGGCTGTTTTGGAGACGAGCTCCCTTCAGCCGTGTGGGTAAGGGGTTTTGGGGGGACGTACGCCAGACGACCGGAGCGCGGAGAAGGTGGAGGCACTAGTTGGGAGAGTACTGTGTGTTGGTTATATTGTATGAGAGTGTTGTGTGTAGCCATACGCGAGCGGGAGAGGTAGATGGATGTGGCCGTTATAGTTGTTCTGGGGCATCTTTATTTATTCATTTTGCTTTGTTTTGTTTATTTCTTCATATTTCTGCTGCGACGTTCTTGCAGGGGGGGGGGGCGGCCAAGACAGGGACGTGTGATGCTGGTCGCCAAAGCTGTTAGGTGGCGACAGGGTGCCGTCAAGGGAGGCGGAAGGAACAGATTTGGATTATATGCGGGTACGTAAGTGTGGGGAACTAGAGCGTGTGTTTACTGTGGTGGTGAAGTGAAGAGAGTGTGGGGGTTTTATCGTGTGTTGATTATTTAGGCTGCTTTAGGAAGTCAGGTCGCTATTGTCGGGGAGAGATAAGTCCTTGGCGGGGAAATAGGATGTATTACTGCTTAAGCAGGTCTGTGTCGTTGACGCCGGCGAGGGGGAGGACCATTGGCTATTGCAAGGAGGCGATTTAGTAGGTAGGAAGGTCGGCTTGTATTGCGGGTGTTTCTATTAATTGAAGGGACTATCGTTTGTATGGAATTGCGGCGGGAGGCTGTGCGGGAATACTTCCAGTTGAGCTTTACACGGAAGGAATCAAGGTCAGGGAAGCGTGTGTTAAGCCTTCGTCAGGCGTGGTCGGCGGTATATGAGTCGTAGGGCTCGTCGTTCTGTGACACGGTGGAGATCGAGGTAGGCTGAGGGGGCAGTAAGGAGAACTGGGTGGGCACATGTGAGGATGGGGCGGATACATGTTGTATAGATGCGGCCTAGTAAGTCGCTGGAGCAGTGGTTTAGTCGGCTGAGGGTTCTGAGAGAACGGAGGCGGGTACGGGCGATGGTAGTTGTGCGTTTGATGTGTGGTCGCCAGGTAAGTTTGGAGTCAAGCGTGACGCCCAGATATTGGCAATCACGCTTCGGACGTACTGATGATGGGCCAACGCGGACGGGCGTGTTATAGAAATGCGACATGTTGCGTCCAGTGGAGTTGAAAACACAGAGTTGGGTTTTGTCCGCGTTTACTGTTATTCGCCAAGTGTTACAGTAGGCGAAGAAAGGTTCTAGGATTTGTTGCAATTTGATTGGGACCTGCCGGTGTGCGCCTGCTGAGACCCAGTAGGCAGTATCGTCGGCGTACTGGGCTAGGCCTGCAGATGGGTAGGGTAGAGTAGGCGGGGGGAGGGGTGTCTTTAGTAAAGATGATATAAAGTAGCGGGCTAATGGCGGAGCCTTGGGGGACACCGGCATTGAGGTGGAAGGGTGCCGAGAGATGCTGACGGACTCGGACTTGTGCATTGCAGAGAAATATGAACCGTTCACTTCTTATATACCGTTTTACCGGACCTATCTAGCCCCGCCCCCTGACGAAGTAACGTCTTACTTAGCTCCACCCATAGTGGGTTGTCTTACATTACTTACATTACCAATTTTGTAGCCGTTACAATTTACGTTAACTTACTCTTTTTTGTTGTCTAATAAGCTGCTAAATATATCTTTTTTTTCAAATGTGATTTTTATATTCATTAGTCGTTTTTCATCTTTATTTCATATTTTTAATATTTCCACTTCTTCCTTTAATTTCCTTTCTCTTTCTTTACTCGTCATTTTTATTATCTTATAATTTACGACTGGGTCTATGAATTTATGTCCTTCTATAAAATGCCTAGCGTATAATGAATTCGTCGTTAACTCTTCTTCACCCCTCCTATGTTCTTTAAATCTCTGGCAAAATATTGCCGACCCGTTTCGCCCAGATACACTTTTTCAGTTCCCCACAACTAAGCATATAGGCCTATAGTCCACTTTTCTTCAATATGTCATCTTCTTCAAAATTGGTAGTGTTTATTATATCAAACACGGTTTTCGATTTTTTCTATAATATTTCTTCATTTTTCTTCAATATGTATATAAGAAGTGAACCGTTTCATATTTCTCTGTTGGTAAATGACCTGAAGATGGCTTGACTGCCGAAAGCGCTCGTCAATACCAAAGACAACGTAATGGTTTGTATAAAATTACTAGTAGAAAAAAAAACCTTTAAACTTATAAAAAGTAATCAATGTTTTGACATGTAAACAGAAATGTGTAACACATACATACAGCGCAGATGTCGCATTCGTATGTAGATTTGTAAAGTTGTGTGAAATAAAACAGATAACAATCATAAATAATGAGAAGTACGAAAATTGTAATTGTGGAAACTTTGAGCTTTCACATGTATCTGCATTCTACAAAGTCTATTCGGAAAACAACTCGTACTTCTCTTTATTTCTGTTAAAAAGAACTTTATGTAACCAAGTTTGTTCAATTACTAATACAGTACAATGAAGTCAAATACACTGATGGACTTAGAACACGTTTAAAAGTACAATTTTGTTTTCTAAGAGTAAATTTTTCGTTTCTGCATCATATCAGTACTTTTGGACTTAACCTGTATCACGTAATTCCATGTATACAATAAATATAAATTGAGAATAAAGACAGGTGAAAATGCCAAAAACACTAGAAGAATAGATTCTGTGTATAGGTTTTGTCATAGAATGGATCAATGCAGAGAGAATGGATCCAACTAGAGAACTAGATTTTCAAGAAAAGCCCTTGACTATTATCCAAGGGGGAAGAGAAGTGTGGGAAGACCCCGTAAGCGATGGTTGGATGACTTCCATTGAGACTGGAATAGGGTACTAGCCTAAGCCGTAAAGGTTGACGACGACGATGATTTTGTCATGGTTTGTCAAGTTTCTTAGTTTTTATGTAAAGGTTTTGAAGCACGTATTATTGTGAAATTCTGTGACAGTATAACATTATGCAGTGGCGATGCATGATCGGTTTTGAAAATCGTTTTAATTGAGATTAGTTTGACTGAGAGTAACGTTTTTAGACACTACAAAAATAGTACTAAGAAAATATGGAAATTCTACTAATTACTTTATTAAACACAATTTTGATTGAACAATTATACCATTTTTAACTTCCTACACGTCAATTGCCATTAGAACTGTGTAAGTGTTCGTTATACAACAACATAGTTTTTTTATGTGTTAAATTTTAAAATTTAAGAACTTTTTTTTCTTCTTAAATTTTACAAACAAAATATTATTTTACAAACGTAATAACAATTTTTGAATATCACGCGGCCAAAGTATCGCAATTCAGTAATACGTGCATAGAACAGAATACATTTTGTGCAATACAAAACTGTCTTCTCGCGGTGTAACAAGTCATTATAAACTAGCAGCGATAACAACGAGACGTCTAAGGACAGCAGGTGCTAATCAACTGATAAATTGTTAGTTGGGTACCTTATACACAGGGCAGAGAAACGATCACACAACTGGTCTGTAATAAATGAGTCTGCACTTCACTATATTGTTATTTACACACTCATGTTGTATACAGTTACAATGTTGTGAGATTTATGAAACTCACCTTCTTGTTTGGTCTCTTTTTCATTATAGTTGTATGTAATCACTACTACGTGTAATATACATTTAGAAGTGAAATTATAACGATGCAAACACCATTAATACCTTTATTGGTGCAGTGTCCCCGCACCACTGTTGTTTAAGACGTGTCTACAACCAATAACTGTCGGGACAGAATAAATTGCCAATAGAAGGCACATTCTTCTTGATATCCTTAAATTTAATATCAAAAAAGCTTATGCCTGAATATATTTATTATATTTATCTTGTTGGTACATCCTCTTCATTCACTTTTTTAAAATACTTATTATATATATATATATATATATATATATATATATATTTATATATACGTCTTTTTATAATATTCTACAAAGTCGCCTATGTGTAATATGGATCAGTTGTATTTGTAAGCGGAATGTACGCTCAGTTTTATTTTGTATTTACTTTATATTCTTCACACCTTAGGACGTGAAATCACAACGATTTTTAATACGTTGAAAACAGGCCATTGGATATAATGCTGGTCACTCCAAACAGAAAAGTGAAGTTTATTTGCTCCATATGCCTATCGCTTTCCTTCCACCTAAGAGAACATGTCTATAATTAATTACCGATTATAGCTTGTCTACAATCTTTCTATAGCTTAATAATTGCCGATTCTGTGAAATCCTGAAAGTTTTAACATAACGCGACCGGAAAGAATTAACATAAAGTCTATTATTACGATTTCATGTGATTTCTGAAGGAAGTGTTTCAAATTTCAGCAACGCTTTTTAATCTTCGTAATCATACGGTTGTCAGAATTAACAATAAATGAAACCACGGTAGCTCTGGAACTGTGGAGTGATTAAAGATATATAGCGTAAAGATACATTGTACATAGCGTAGCGTAGTGTGTTTTTAAACAGACCTCCAAGATTATAAACTTATTACAAAATAATTACTTCCTTATAACCATAACAGTTATATCTTAACTACATTAGTTTTACGAGGTACAGAAAGAAATCAACATTTTGGACTTAATTTCATATTAAAGTGTCAGTACATCGTTCTCTTTGTTCAGAGTCTTTAGCCCTTGTTGAATAATCATGATTGATGTGGTAGTACTTATAAATTAATAAAAGAAACGTTGGCTAAATTTGTTAATAAACTAACAGAAGTTATAATTCTATAGTAAGTCAAAGATCACTTATTTTTAATCGAAGTAAATGAGGTTTATTGCAGTAACATAAATATTATATATAATATATCCTGATTGTTCACAATTGGCTGACAACCTACTTCTGCCATTCAGTCTTTGTTTATGTGTGTGTGTGTTTTAATTAAATTTATATATGGTCGCAGATGTTTCATTTGCTTTCAGCCGTGTGGTATTTTTATAAAATAACACTTCACACGATAAAAATGTAACGTCCAGATTGCAGTATCTTTTTTCATTCAGGACAGAAGTGGACACGGAACAATAAGTAAAATGTAATGTGTTCTGTTGTGACTTGATGGTGCTAGAAAATGTTGTGCACTTCAAATGTCATATTTATGAATAATCAGTAGTGAGTATGGTGGTTTGACGTTATGGCTGCAACAAGAGTTCATGATTCACAGAAGTACAATAAATAATTCATGTTTCCATTCATACCTCTGAAATCATTGGGCATCTGTTTCTTGTTCGTCTGTCAGTGTGAGTTACAAAGCTGAATGCACCAACAATCCTGCAATCAGAAGTTAAGAAAACCGCTAATGTAAAATTGCAATTATCCTAATGGTGCTGGTAATGTGAAAAAATAGCTCAGAAATTTCTTGAGAGTAGATTACTTATGGTTGTCTGGTAAACCGTATTGCAGAACAGGAGTGAAGGCTTGCGTCAAGTACATAACCGACTGGTGTAGTGTGTAGTTTTATTTATCTGTTAATATCGCATAAATCTAAATGAACTGTTGCTTTTATTGGCGCTACTGCAACACACTTTATTCGAGAAACGACTATAAGAGATAATAACCGCATGAAACAGAAACCATAAGTAGTCATATAAAGAAACAAACAAACAAGTCCGAGTACACAGTCGAGCAACAACGGTCTTTTTAAGTTTCGTTCAAGTTTCGTTGTACACAATAATTTATTTTGAAATCTTGTGTTAAAGATACGCGTTGCCAAATATCTGTAAACACAGATTAGTAATCTTATTCTTAAATTACATTTTCGTTTATAATACGGCCCTCTTGCTTGTAGTCATAGTCATGGTACAATCATGGTATTGAAATATCTCTTCAGGAATTAAATTTCACTGAAATATTTTATTTTTATTATTTAAATTTCTAAGCCTTTGGGTTATAAGTATACTGATTTTTCTTCCGTACATAATTCCAAAGTGTGGCTGTTTTAAACAGTCTTAGCGTACAGATAGTCTTAACGTTTAATGCTTCTCACAAGCCTCAAACTACACATTAAATGACTGGTAACACTGATTCTTGTAAACATGTTCAAAAGAACACATCGATTTTAACAAAATATTTTACGTGTTTCAATTAATTAGTCTCTACCCTCTGACTACACTACGAGTGAGAGGTCACCGACCACGAGCCATCGGGTAGTCATCTGTACAGTTTTTTATGCGACATTTGATTTGACAAATTTGACATCTGCAAGTAAAGCCACGATGATTTTGAATTTATTGATATTTATTACGTACAACATCGTTATCAGGAATTACAAATAATAATATGATGAGTAATTACTACCCTCTCACGTGATGTTATAATCTGTAAACTATTTTTTCCTCTCTAAATGTCGTTTTCGCTGGCTTTTCATTCATAAATTGAAACAATTTATCACACATTTAAAATAAACTACTTAAATTAAATTAAGTCATGTTGTGTCTTAACATTAAAATATACTGAAGACTATAATATACAGAATGTAGTCAAGGAAGTCAAAGGATTATCTCAAGTAGTGTTGCTACTTTATCCAGATTCGTAATAGTTTGAACTCACAGAAAGAGCACGATTAAGGACTGTGCTAGTGAGGGGCAAGCCCGTCACCCGCCATTACGAAGCATTGCAAGCTCCAGAAGAGTTCCCGCCGCGGGAACTTCAATGTCTAAGTGGTTCCTAGGAGTGGTCTGCTACCTGGTGCACATTGAATTGTATGTGTAATTACACATTTAGTGTAAGCTTTCCCTAAGTCCGGGACCAAGATTCACCTGGCACAGATGGGTGTTGTCCGAGGGCGCTAATAAAGTGGTTGTCCTCGAAGCGGGTACGGATGCGATAGAATTTCCTTGAAAATCACCGTATAGTGGCGTTCAGGGAACGGACATCTAGATCACTGCGGATAGTCTGGTCACATGTCAGGTAATGAGCTTTGCAGATCCAGCGCAAACCTTGATCCGTGAATGAACTCTCCGAAATACAGTGGACTTTCGAAAATCCGGATCCGAAAAAAACGAATAGACCTATAAACGTTTTACCGAGTTCGGAGTGAGTGTAGTTTCAGAACTCGCCGGTACCGTAAGCGCAGCTTTGTGGCTTTCCTAGGCACGAAAGGAGTAATGAGTCATACTATAATGAGTACTATACCCATTCGCATTCACTCACTTATCTACACCTGTCATACGCTCAGTCAGTCACTTCCGAGTCTTTTGCATGATCCCGTTAATGTGCAGTGTTGTGTACGTTTATACGTTTATATTCAGGTATCTGTGTATATAAAACGAATATGATTATATGCTTATTTATATTGTTTATTTCAATACACAATAAATATTTGTTTGAGTACAAATACTTTAGTGATGTTCGGATTGGCTAGTACGTCTGTTAGTAAAGCTACTGGAAAGCAAAAACGTGTGTTTTTGAGAACTGAAACTAAGTTAGAAATTTTGAAAAGGTTATCTAAACGTGAAAGGAAGGTATCTTTTTCTAAAATCTACAGTGTTGGGACTTCGCAAAAAAAGATAAAAGATAAACTGGAAAAATACGCTGACAAATTGGGTGCTGAAGAAGGGTTACAAAACAGAAAAACATTGCGCACGGCCAATAACATAGCTTTGGAAGATACCATTTACATATAGTTTACACAGAGAAGAAGCTTGGGTGAACCTATTTCAGGCCCTATGCTGTGTAAAAAGGCACTAGATTTTAACAAATCCTTAAATGGGCAGGCCGATTTCAAACCTAGCGCAGGGTGGTTACATAATTTTAAACAAACGGCACGGGATCCGAGAATTAGAAATTCAAGGAGAAAAGTTATTTTCGGAATATAGTGCTGCCCAAACATTCAAACTAAAATTTCTTTATATAGTTGTTAAAAATGATTTCAGCAGAAACAACGTGTATAATTCTGACGAAATCGGGGTAAAATCTCTTGCTTCCCCCCGTGAAACCTCTGCCCCAGGTTTTAAAGTAAGCAAAGACAGAGTTACTGCATTGGTTTGTGCTAATGCGAGTGGTATTCATGCACTGCAACTGTTAGTGACAGGAAAAAGTAAAAGACCACGTTGCTTAGTTTCTTAAAAAATCTTAAGGTCCTTCCTGTTATTTATAAATCTCAAAAAATGCATGGCTGCCATCTGATATTTTTGAGAACTGGTTTGAAATTGACTTGATACTAAGTGTGGAAAAGCGTTACTAAACGTTTTGTTTAGTAATGTAAACAAAAGATGAGTCAATGGAGGGCATGCTGCGGGAAGGGGGCCCACTCCACTCGCAGAGAATTGGAACGCGAACAAAAATATGAAAATCGGAACAAAAAAATGGGAACCTGACGATCGGCCGTAGCGACTGCACCTCCATACACTCCCAGGGCTGTTTTAGTGATTTGGTTATTTTATTAAATCGCTATTGTGTACCACGCATGAGTTCATTGTGGAATTTAAAACTGTTATTTTTTTACTTTTTAAGCACTTAATTTCAATACCTCATATATTAAAAAGAATAAAATATTGAATTATAATGTTTCCGACTTCAAATTCTAGTAGTTTAAATTATATTTCGAAAATACGGACAAATTGAAAATCCGGATTGGGTCCAGACACAGTGAATTTTCAAAGTTTCACTGTAACACATAACTGGGCTAATGTTGGTAGGCTATGCGACTGGCTACAGCTACCGTAAGGTATTATATGACTCAATATAGTAGTGTTTGATACACAATGTATCAAACACATTGTGTTAGTAGTGTTTGATAATGTGTAAACACGGCGCAAATAGACGTTTCCTTATCCTAGGTGACACTTAGTCCAAATTATAGTCGTTTTGTAATTCAGTGGTGCCTTCATGGAGGCGCGAATTATGTTTAGTCGAACACACGGTTTGGATGCCACAGATGATGAAAGATTATGCACGTGACAGTGCATCATCTCTGAGAATCCACGTTCCCACCCGTACGAGTAAGTTATACAACCCCTTCATTCACACAGCATACATTCGGTAAAATGTCCGTGTTTATTAAAACGTCCAGGTTTTATTAGTAGATTTAAAAACCTTGTAAAGTTGTATTACTCTTATTACTGGTACCAGATTTTATGTCGCTCTACTATTATAGTAATTAACTTTACCCAACAACTTTACCCAACATAAACATGTTACCCAACGTTTACATGTGTGGATAATACAATTGACACTATATAGAGAATTATGTTGTAATTAATTGGTAACATACAGGTTAATTCCAGGTAACGTCTGCCTCACTGTTCTAAAACCTACTAACTGATTGATGTGGACTTATAGACAAGGAAACGTGTTTAAATAAATCTTTCACTACACACGTTATGTGTAGAATTTCGTACATATAAATGTTTACATACCGAACGTAGTCTATGTACACGACCTACGTTTATCTTTCTATTATTTAAAAATGTAGTAACTGTCAGTTTTTGATTAACAGTTTAAATACTTTTCAGTTACTTTTATCTTTTTTTTTAAGTTTATTGTTGATTTATTTTGTTTCAATAATTCATATACGGGAAGTATATATTATTAAAGTTTCAATACGTGTTTGGGGATCAACAGCATAAATCAAATATGATATGTTAAAAAATTGTTTATACTTTAAATGTGTATCATGAAGATGTAGATGTATGAAAACTATCTTACTACCCAGAAATACATGCACATATGTATCAAGAGAAGCCGAAGGTGTCTTAATATGTGAGAAAAGTAATGTTGTTTTTCCATGCATTTAACGTTTGTAACACAGGAGTCATATTGATTTGTAAGTTCAATTACCTGATCTTATTTAAAAAAATACAGTTAAAAAGTAATATTTTACGTGACTAGGATTGTGTATAGTATATTTCAAATTTTGGTAATATAAGCAAGAAATTAAATTTTTTGGTAGTTGGGTATAATAAATGCTTATATCCATCAAACCTACAGACTTCAGCGGGTGCGTTTTGTAACGTAACTTCCCCAAATTTATTTAATTTGGGAAGCCCCAATCTTTTGGAGCGATAAGTTATATAACATAACAACTTTTACCTGTTTGGTTTGGGTGTAATTGTAATAACAAGACAATGTTATCAAGTTTTTAAATGTTTACATTATTTAATTATCAACCTCTTTACTTATTCCGGCAATACAAAATAATATTCATTATTCCTCGCTTGTGCGATATTATGTATGTGATTTATGTGAACAATTTATGTCTAAACAGTTTATACACAAATCTTATTATCTACTCTTAATTATCTATTTCTGCTCTCGGCTTACTCATTTAGTGTGGCCATCTTTTGCAATTGCTTATCAATTCACAATGAATTTACTTTTGTTTCAATTATTTCTTTAATTTTTTACTTGGCTTTAATTCTCTTTTAAATTTATAGCATATGCATTATTATTTTAGTAATTAAAGACTCTACTAATTATTCTACTTTAGTTCACTTTAAAAATCAAGCCTTGCTCTCTCATAGCATTTACGTTATTCCAATATTACTTTCTCAACACGAGACATTATTCGAAATTACAATAAGACTTTACATTATATGTACAATTTAAATTCTGTTAGCAACAGTTGGAATATCTTTCATTCTAGTTTCAATATTGTCTTTCAATTTTCTATTTATTATTATGGTTTGTTATCACCTCGTTTGATGTGGCAACTTCAGTGTGTCCTCTTCTGGTCCTCGGGTCCTTTCCCAGTCCTTGCTCCAGTCCTTCGTGTCCTTGTGTCCTCTTCCAGTCCTTGCTCCAGTCTTTCATGTCCTCGCGTCCTCTGGTCCTCTTCCAGGCTTCCACTGCTTGGTTTCTCTTAGTTGTTGTTGGCTCTGCTCACATCATGGGTTGTAGGTGTGTCCATCGAACCTCTGTTCTGCCTCACAAGTCGTCAGATGACGCTTACTGTAGATTTACGATCACGTAGTTGACTGACATAGCCTCCTACGGCAACGGTTGAATATAGAAGAAGGAACTTTATTAGCGCGACCTGGTATTTATAGCCAGATCTTGCAAAAGCTCAAGTCTGAACAATTTTCATCTTGTCAGAGTTTGTCGAAGCGTCTTTACCCCACTCTGGTTCGATTTACGAAGTCTGTTTCACACTACACGATGCTCAATCGATCGCTAATTTTTATATGTTTACTATACGTAAATTACACTTCTTTATTGTAATTATAAAAAGAGCTATTCACTTTTATACTTATAGTAATTGCACTTTCCGTCACTTTGTCACGGTCTTTTAACCCTTTGTTCACCTCTATTTTCTACACCCTCTGGTGCCTTTCGTTTTACAATATCGTACATATTTTTCTTATAATTAAAATAAACATAAAATCTACCAATATTTGAAAAAGAATGGTTACTGTTCAGGAACGGACAGGCTTCACACACACAAACAAAATACACATGTACACAACGCTAGCGACAGGTGGGCCAGATATGCGTGTACGTGCCTGAACGGTGCGTTCCCTATATTTTAAACAATGCAGCTTGCAATCTGAATCATGTTTAACAATCAATATTTATTTATTTTTATTATTTATTTAAATTATTTTGGCAATGCACAGTACCGTATACGGTTGTACTGTCGCAGTTTGTAATAAGTAATTACTTTCAGCTGAAGTGGATTTACCAAAACTTAAAATTGAATGCGGGTAAATATGTTCAATTAAAAGTAAATCATTTATTAGGACAGTTATATTGCGTTGCATGCAGAGATGCCTACCAGCGGCCGTTATTGGTTCAGAGTAAAACGATTAAACCTATACTGAAATGGCTTGCAACATTCATCTGCCTGATAATTAGTTAAACAACACAGTCTTTTTATTAGCTATAATGTATTAGAATAAAGAATAGTGGAGGGTGGTCTTAAAAATTGGGTGTCGCAGCAAATGTTCCCTATCGTCATTACGGCACTACAGCGTTTACTCTATGCACACTGTATACATATTCAGCTCTCCTAACAGGTCTAAAAAGTGATTAGCTTTAATAATTTTTGCACATGAGAACCTGAAGAGGAATGTTTTAAATGCTGTCTTTTAAATGTTCATACCTGAAATGGACAGTTTTTGCCCATTTGTCGTCACATCCAAAGAAAAGGCACGGAAATAAAGTGTATTTTTCTTTCACACCCATATGAACATTATTATGTTCTAATATCCTTACAGACTGTCTATACCCGCTGTCATATTTTTAACGATATTTATACGAGGTCTTGAAATAATACGTTGTTTTATAAACACATGTTAATCAATGAAACGTTCGTTAAATGAATAATAAAATTAGAAAAACGATTGATTTTTCAAAAAGCAAACAACAAATAACATCCAATCGCAAACATAATCTAATCTAGTAATCTTAGTAATGTTTATTAAACTACAATAAACAAATTACTATCATACAAAAAATTAATACATATCACATAACATTAAATGTATAATCCTTATAATTTGTTTTATATATCCTTAAATTCTCTATTTTATATGAGGATGATAGTGTAATAAAAATGGTGAGTGTTTTAGAGTACCAATTGTGGACAAAGACAAGTGAGAGAGAGAGAGAGAGAGAGAGAGAGAGAGAGAGAGCGTGAATGATAGAGAGATAATGAAAGGGAGAGAGTGAGAGAGAGAGCGAAGGATGGAAGAGTGAGAGAGGGAAGAAGGGAGACAGTGAGTGAGATGTAGTAAGAGAGAGAGAGTGAGTGGGAGGGATAGTGAGTGATAGAGCGATTTCAGGTTAGAGTGAGAGGCTGTGAGAAGGACTGGTAAGGAGGGTGAGAGAGAAGGTTTGATTGTGGACACATACATAAATTACATTATTCTATAGTACTCTTGACTTTAATTTACAATATGATTAAAATTATTAACCAAGTTTACCTGTTAGTAAAATTTACCAGAAACTTTTGATTGTAACCTTATGTCAACTATCTGATGTAAGTCGTAATGTTCTACAGTTATTGTGTAAATTGTATGTTTCTAAATTATGATTGTTCGTTAATACCAGTAGGGAGTGAAACATGTTAAAAATAACTTTGAATAATTACGTAGTGAACATCCCCCAATCTGTTTTAGTTATAAGGTAATATATTATTTTACTTTGCTATATGTTGACTGCTGTAAGTATAAACAATTTTTGTACTAATCTAATATCCAATTGTTGATTACTTTTTGTTAATTAATTAAAATATCATTACATTTAGTAATTTAAATTGTAATACTGTATAAATTAAGTTATCTCCTACTATAATTTGCTCGTTTTCTTAAAGATAATTGGAAGATGTAAACAAACTATCAAAGTCTTCATATATACAATGATACATACATACGCACTCACACACTCACATACACGAACACGTTCACCCAAATATTTAATTGTTCCGTTGTGTTTGACATTTCTTTTGTATTTCAACACAGGTCCTGAAGATGACAATAAACATTGTCGAAACGTCGACGCAAAATAATTAAAATTTGTGTTATTTTTGACCGATCCTCACTAACCTTCCACTAAAAAATTAAATGTACAACCTAAACAGAATTTGTACATGTAACCGTGTGAAAGAAATACCTGATGTGGTCGTTGCACTATGACTGCATCACCTGTGTGGCTGCGTACATTATTTATAGCGTACAGTGATAACGTGGCTATTACAATTATATACGGGAATAACACCTATCCTTAGCGGGAAATTTGAATTATTAGCTAGTGCTGCGAACGGTCCGATGATTTGCCATGCTTAATTTAAACGATGATAATGACTGCTTCTTTTACATTCTAGTAAATTAATAGTTTATAATTAAATTACTGTTTTAACATTCTTGAGGAATGTAGTCTATGTATGAAACAGTCCTATCAACCGCCCCTGGAAAAACGTAAGCCTGTTAGTATTAGCAGGCCTACTTGATTATTTACAGAAATATTTGTAAATTACTTTCTTTTCTACCTTGCCACAGAATTTGAAAATCGTATTGCTTTGATAGAAAAAAGTAGCAGTAATGAGATTCCTAATATTTGTAAAGTCAATTAAGTTTGGTGTCAAAATACCTTTTCAGTATTCAGGAGAATATTAGACAGGTCATATCATTCACAAAACACATTCATACCAAACTATGAAGTGCCCGTGGTAACGCTATAAGCAACCTATTATATAGGTTAGTTATTTCAACGCAGTTATTTCAACATATGTTTATATATATTTCTTAGACAAAAGTCGCTTTATACGACTTGCGTCGGTAAAATCGAGTTATCACAGTCGCTGCTTTTGTTTGCCAACAGAAGTTAAAGTAAACAAAAAAAAATTCACATATATTGTTTTATATAGTTATAAAAACATGAGAAATAATAAGGTTTCAACGTTAATAGTGTAGCATGACAGATAATCCACATAAATCAATTACTAAATGATCATTAATAAAATTCAAATATATGGAATATCCAAATGAAAATCAATTAAAAAGCACTATAAATTATTATAATAACAAGAAAGGTAAACATAAAGAAAAAATCTGCAAATAATATAATTATACTACAAATTAAAAACCCAGAAAACTAAAATTTGAATAACAATATTACCCAGGTAGGATAGAAGGAGGCAATGAAAATACCCAGACAAGGAAAACAGACCAGAGTAAACAAAAGAATATAAAGCGAAATGGTACTGAAGAACCAAGAACGAAGAAAGAAGAAAAATAGAATGAACCAATATACTGAAGAATAAGAAACCATTGAAGATCAACTAGAATAAAGGAAGTGAAACGACCAATACCAAATAGAAACCCCATAGGGAGAAAACCAAAAACCCCAAAAATAAATGAATGTCCCAAGAGAAAGTATAACACCCCAAAAAACCATATACTAATGTAAAACTGATAAAAACCAAAAGTGTTTAGAGTATTAAGTAACAGTGTACCCAAAAAAGTTATTGTGTAGTTTATATAGACAAATCTTAACAGTCCCCCCATGGTTAAATATTTCATGTTGTAAAACTAGAAAAGGACTAGTGATAATATCAATAAATAACCAGGGACAAGTGCAAGTTATTAAATTATAATCAATAAACTTTGAAAAGGTACATGAGTTACCGTGCAAGTAAATAACTTTAAGTGTTTTTGAACAGTGTCATAATAATAGTTGCTTAAGTGATATGATGAAGGAGCAAGGAATAATATTGCTAATGAAATGCCACTGTTTATTAGAACATTCCATAGAATGAATAATAATAAAAAGATAGCTTGTGTTTAGCATCAAGTGACGGGGAATACATCCTTAAAATTGGGAAGTACAGATCAGACTGTAAATAAATAGTTTAAGAAAGTGTTAACCATTTAATGGAACCAATATGTTATGTTCCTATTTCCATATATTAACTAGATAAATAAGATTTAGTATTAGGCAATATTATAGTTATAAAATATTAGTTTGTTATTAATTTAAATTATGAATGCAATATCTTAATGTAGATACCATTCCTATATTATAAAATGTTTTTATTATGTTACTATGTGTAATCAGTACATATAACAGGTATGATTCAAAGTACCAGATTTAATAGTAAATAAGTGTTATATTTTAATTGTAAAATCAATATTCAATGTTATAATAGTCAAGGAACAAATTGTTAATAAATTATATAAGAATAGAAAGTCAGAAAAGGGTACAAACTAACTATATTAGTAAAAATTTTGCAAATAGCAACAGATCAAATCTAGGCCAGATAGTAAATTTAGACTACAGAATAACTGACAAATCTAGTCCTATAAACCAGTTAAACTGATAATATTTATGTAAGATAAACCCAACATATAGTAATACCATGTAAATAATACTTTATAAAGATATGGTCAGCAGATAAGTAAAATTACAAATAAAAAGGGAATGACTAACTAATATTATCAGAGGAGGAGGCATAGATAAATGAATTATATTTAGAAACAATCATTAATAAACTAAATTGCAAGAAATTAAGTAAGAATAGACAATTATATCAATTTCAGATTTAATAGAATAATAATTATATCAGAGAAAATGGCTATTATCTGCTTAGAGAACAGGAAATACAAAATTAAGCCTACTTTCCAAAATGTAAGAAATATAATTTTTTTAATGAAAACCTTGTAAAACTATATTAATTAGTATCAAAATAAGCAGAATAGAATAAAGAAACCGAATATGTATTTAGTATTTCATACAGTTAATTAATAACGAAAATATTTTCCGAGTATAATGTATTCAAATAAAATGTATCGGAAGCTGAGATAATATGAAACAATGTATAATATATATTAAATTGGCTAAGATTGTCAGGAGTCGAAGGAAATGAGAACAGTTCATTATTATCCGTTGAAGAGTGTACTTAAACGAGATTGTTTGCTCGAAATAACCTATAATGGCGAACTATAAGTAAACCGAGTTCGGTGAAAATTTTTATAAATTTTTATTTTGAGTTATTTTTATTTGTGAACCGGTGAAAATAAACAATGAGCAGTGCTTAACCACTAAACAGAACCACACACGCCTAATTAATTAAAATAACACCAATACAAAAAATTTTACAGACTAACAAACTAGGTTAACCCGACACGTGTGACAAAGTGAGATAGACATAATCACAACAATTTACACCATCTTTATTTGAACAAATGTTTCGTCAAGGTTAGACGTTCCACTGCGCATGCGCCAGTCGGCTATTTTGATCCATCGCTGTTCTTACTACAGCTGTGAAGAAACGAATTTCTGCTGCTTTGGGTTTGAAATAAATATTATATATAAACTTTTATTTATCAATTATAACATTGTATTTGTTAGTATTAATGCATTTATCATTGTAAGTGTTATACTTTCCTGTCCCTACCCTTCTCTGGCTATTCTTAAATAACCGTTCAAAGAACACTATATTATTATTATATATAACCAATGTAAACTTTTTTATCGACCGGCCCTGAGTGAGTCGATACTGTTGTGTAATATCGAGTCTTATTGATAAACTTAATAATTTGTTAATAAACTTTCTGTTTATGCAATTTGAATTTAATTTTTCTTTAAAATACTTAACAAATAAATTAATCGAAGACTCAGACTAACTGAAGGGCGGTAAATACGAAATAACGAACGCTTCGAAGAAGAAGAAGAGAGCCGTCTTTCGACTAGGACTGGAGTTAACCAGATTGTCATTAAATAAATTTACAGAAGGTGACACTATTACACTAATAAACATAATACCATTCAATTTCTAAACACAAACAATAACCACGATTATTTTTTAAATATTAGGAACATAAATTACACAGAAAATATTTTATTTTTTATTTTTTTCAGAAACAACGAAATTTTTTTTTATAAATTAAAATTTTTTGTTTATTTCAAATTGTAATAACATTAACACACATTTCTTATATATTTAGTGTTTTATTACAAAATTGGCTAGCCCAACAGTGGGGGCTTAACGAAGACACAAGGAACGTTACAAAATTGGCGTTTCCAAAGTGGAACAATATCAACATTCCTACAGCTTATATTTTGTTGTATTACAATAGATACTTCAATCATTTCAAACGCTTTTCTTACTACTGAAAGTAAAATTAAATACAAACATTTTTGAATACTTGTTGATGTAATATATCTCAGAAAGAAGATATCATTTTTGCTACATTACATAACGATGAAAATCTTTTTTTGTGCTACTAAATTTATTCTTTTTCCCCTTAGTTGTTTCCCTGTTTTCGTGCAATAAAACCTTCAACTTTCCATACGGTGGTGTAAGATTACAGTATGCTCACGGATTGTTTCTGCAGAAAGTTTGCCCATTTAAATAAATTTATGTTCAAAATGAGTGGGTGAACTTCTGAATATACTCAACTTTAACTCTCTTCGCTATTGTTCTGTGGTGGTTTGTATTCATTTACAGACACCATAACAAACAAAATAAGAAGTGGGAACTTTGGTGAGTTTAATGAGCTCTATACGAGGGTACAAGTGGAGTCATCATATGGTTACATATTATATTTAAATATCAGTCTGTCAATTAATAAACTCAAATACACAGCGTATATTTAGCAGTTATTGACGATTACTGTAGACATGTTAGTGTAGACATGGCATATCACATGTGCTAAATTAGTTTCATCAAACATACCTAGACAGAGTGAAATGCGTATTTGTAATATTTTGATATAAGTTATTACTCTTTAACGTTGGCATTACCAAAACGACATTTGTGAAAACACCGTTCATGTTACTGTTAAATAAGTAGTAAATAAATCAAATCTGCCAACAAATTACTAAACGAGAATTTAAAAGAGTAGATTTCTCATAAAATACTCTAAATGTAACATAATGACTATAAAATGAACGCTTAACAATATTAACATTTGTGACAGACTCAACTAAATTCTCCACCCTTGTTATAGATTTAATATATTCTTATAGTCCAGAATTACAGGTTTATCCGAAGTATGGGACAGACCTACTTGTACCGTTCAGTTAAAAAATACAATGTACCGAAATTTACGTAACGAGAGCTATTGCAATATACTGGAAAAACGGAGCTAGAACGAATACATAAAACATTATGGAAGTACCGTAGATTATACAAATGTGTGAAAGATATTACTTTAGAAATGTAAGAATTTTGTAACAGGTTATGTGACGGGCTCCAGTTTATTTTAGTAGGAGCAAAATGACGTGTTTAAGTTACGTAGCAATAAACGTTTCAGCGATATAAATCTCTACGCACATAAATTATAGCGGAATAACTTTTCATGGTTCTGAAACTCCAAAGTTCAAAGCCGTGTAATGTAAAACTCGAACATTACATTTTCGACGAACAACATTGGTATACTATTGGTGTTAGTTTTTGGTTTCAGCGCTGCGAACGCTGGTAAAGGACATCTCCAGTGTAACAACTAAAACTTTTAATAAAAAAGTGACGGTATCTTAAAAATTATGTTTAATTAAATAATTTTTCAGAGGCTCGAAGTGATTCAGAAAAGAACTATTAGAAGATGAGAGTATCTGTTTTTCTTGTCCTGCTGGTTAAATCAATCAACCTGGAAAACAAAGCAAAACGTTACAAATGAGTTTTGAATGAAGTAAACCAACAATCTATCGACACAGTTTAAAATTTAAAACTACACACGTCTGAAGGAAATATTCGTATTTTACCCGATGTTAGAATTGAAGAATCATATAAATTCTGGACTCGGGTTGTTTAAAACGTGAATATGACGACACTGTAATTATTCTTGCATACTGTAGGAACCTGACTTCTATGGGGCTGTACAGTGTACTTGTGTCTCATCGCTTATTCGGCAGTAATATTATAGCAGTGGCATGTGAACGTCTCATGTCTTACTGCACAGTATGACTAGACGTAAGGCATTTATTCATTTACTTGTGATTGTACTAAAGATCTACTGTTGAAGTCCCAGAGAGATTTCATAGGTTACGCGTATACGCGTATGGTACACACTAACAAATTCCCTGTTTTCCTCCATTCTTTATAGTGGGTGTATCCGACAATTCGTACACCGCTTTTATTCCGAAACGTATTCTAGTAGAAATTAGTGGAAAACCAGTTGTATATAGTTAAAGACTACTTCAAAGCGTTTTAACGGAGGAAAGATGTTTAGTTTCATTTACAAACCATGACATTCCATTTAGAAAGATAATATTTAGGAACCATTAATAACGAAAATAACTTAATAAAATCCTTAGACAAGTGGCAGGTTTTCTATTCGCACACGCTTGACATTGGGAAAAGAAATATCAGTTATAAGACTGTTGGTTAGACTAGGTGGTTTAAGAAAACAAGTAAAAAAGGTGAAGTATTAATTTTTTTTTAAATCTGTTATACTTTGGCAATTGGACAAAATCTAGCGCAATCATCATATTTCAATAAGAAGTCGCGCCAGTGGATTCAGTTAACATGGAATAGTCTGTTCAAGACAGCAGATTCACCATTGTGTCTGACAAGCCACAGTTATTGCCGAAACCTGGCTATATACTAAACAACAGACCACGGTCTAAAACCGGGAAAGTAAAAGGAAGCTAAGATTAAACGCTGGTCACGGTAAAGCCTACAATAATAAAAGTTTTACTTTTATTGTGAACTACCTGCTATCGATTCGAAACTTCTGAAAAGTTTTGTAGTACTTGATTTGTGCAATGGCATATTCCTATATTAATAATACGTTATTTCTCAAGTTTACAGAGTGTATTAGTAATTTTATGTGCATTATTTAAACAGTGGGTTCTTTCATTAAAAACATGGTTGCATTAATTGACTGAAAAAGAATAAACGATTCTTGTTTTTCCTAACCATTTTTCCTAAACTCCAGTTTCAAACATTACCTCATAATAAAATCTGATACACATAAATTTTTAAACTTGTATAAATGAAATGGGTCTCAAGTTAAATAAAGTTTTCTTTGCTTGGTTGGCGTTATGGGTGCAGTTTTCCTAAGGAACTTTCTCTTGTCTAATGTAGCGTTAATGAAAACTCCTTTGAGGTGGGGAGGGAAGAAAGAGAACACAGATAGACAATGCCAGAGCAAAGTTGTAGTAGAATAAATGGTACACCATTGTTTATGTAACAAAAGTAAACAAGCCAGTCTGCGGCCCATTAATTTGCTATACGATGAGGTTGAATCCTGCAGGGGTTCAGACAACAGTGTTTTCTTGAGCTAATGTCACAAACGTTGTGCGCGACACGCCTTCTCTCTTGTTTGTTGGTTGTCACGATCCACATCCTTACAACATTGTCTCCTTTCCGTCTTAGGGGTTTGCAAATAAAAACATACTTCAACTAAAAATAAAGTTATAGCGAGACAACATATTGTTTAAAGACACCAAAATTTGTGATTTGTTATTTTTTTTTATTTTGTCATATAACATGTATTCTTCAAGAATGCGAGATTTATCACAACATAACGCATTGCCATGCGATGAATAATGAGAAACCTCTTTCACTTGGTGCCACGTGAGTGTCTACACTTAAGCAATCCTTAATCTCTACATACTATAACTTTTTTATTAATACAGGCACCATTTATGATAGCTATAATTAGAGCCGATAATGTATTATATATTTATGTACTAAACATTTCTTACATTGGTAAATTTTATGTAACATTTTGCTATATTTTATGAAACTGGCCGGCAACTTTCCGTTCATTGTCGGTTAATCATTTTATTTAACATATACTCGTACATACATGTATTTCAAATTATTATTGAAATAAAGCTAATTGATAAGACTTTCTTTTCGTATGCCTCAGAAAACTTCATGGTCATTGTACAACTCATAAATGTGAGTCATTCCTTAAAATCCATTAGTTATCCTGTATTTGATAGTCTGTTGACTAAAAGTTTACTTTTTAGTTCCGTGCACAGTAAAAAATGTCCACATAAGTACAAACAACACACACAAACACACTTCGGTTAGAAAAATTTGACAGAACCTTAAATAAAACTTAAAACTGAAAAATACACATTTTAAAGTAAACCTTTTTTAAGTAAGAGTAATGTACTCTACATACTTGTCAGAAATAACTATTTTGTTCTTCATTGTGTGAGGTTTTTGTATATCAGTTAATTAATCTATTTTCGTATTTAGTCAGTGTTTGTGTGTTTTGAATTTGTATGCGTAACATGAGCGGGATTCGATATTTCGGTCCAGAATTGGATATTAATATCCAATTAACTTTATAAAAACTTGGTGTTAATATTGTTACTAATGGTGTTTGTCTCGCTGTGTGGATTTCCAACGCCAACGGCTAATTTGCAAGCAGTCGTTTGTTTTATTTAAACAAAAATATTTACATAAAACAACGACATCTTCCTGAAACTTTCTCTCCTCTGTGTTCCCTTTATTTTTATACTGCTGTGCTATGCAAACAAGATGGAGAATTTTAATTAAGAGCGTTAAGAAAATTAATTCAATTCTCGCGTCTTGTATTTCTTCTCTCAGAGCATTGGATGCATACTTTTATATTCTTATGCACTATATTCAAAATGTCCAACTCAGCTGGAAATGTCGCTTTCTTACACACTTCATGACTAAACTACTAAACTGGAATCAGTGTTTCTATCAGTCAAAATATTGTCAGTAAGTCCATGCAGAATTGTATGCGATAATCACGGCTGGGAAATTTGAACATATTTTTCACTTATCGCTATCGTTAGTTTGTCAGCTGTGTAAACCTTATCATCTTCTGTCACGTTCTCATGTGGCATTTTATTTTCTACTGATATATTTCTTAAACAGAAGACATGTTTATAAATAATTTCCTTATTAGGTACAAATAAAAAAAAACGCAACTGATATTTTTGAATTCAGATTTTAAAGCACAAATTGAACATGAAATTAAAATTCAAAAGATAAGAACATATCAGAATGATTCCATTGTATTAATAACATTTCAGATAACTGCACACCTGTTGGTATGCGCGCACACGAACGCTCATGGTTTTTATGTGAAAACCGTCACACACATAGGTCCCGGTACTGTACGTGTTAACTTATATCATAACCTTTCATATCCTAGCACTGATACCCTATTTTGGAGCTACGTTTCTAGATGTGAAGGCCTTTCCTTTCATATAAATTTTCTTTTAAAACTTATGTATAGCATTATGAAGCATGTGGTTAAAATTGTTAAGGATGTTGGGTTTTTCTAAAGCACAAGTAATGGCCGATACTACCGTGTCTGTAATTGGAAATAATAATCGTCAAGGTTTTTGCTCTTACACCTTTCTGCTTGTAAACTGCAAGAATATCTCATTAAAAATATATATTCGAAACTAGAAGGTGAAATGGAATTATAGTGTTGTCGAGAAATGTCATTCTATTCATAGAAAAATAAACTTTCAATTGAGGTAGTGAAACAATGTTGTTTCGGTGCCTATGTTTTACTCTTTGACGCCCATTCCCTGACAGAGGTAGAGCTACTCAGGTACACTGGCTTAATGAAAACTAGGCTGCCTGCTTTGTGGTATTATAAGTGTAAATGTGTGTGTGTGATTTTACTGCACAGTAATACCGGCTATAATAGTGTTCGACAGCTATAATTCCTTTATCTACCTGGTAAACGACAAAGGAATTTATACAATATGAACAGATATAAAATCGGACTACGAGGCAATTTTGTTTCCTTGATGCAATCCATTTTTACATAATTCTTGAACTAATCTATGTGTGGTACGTATATATGGTGATGGTTTAGTGCCAAAAAATGCGAGTGACATAGCTGTGTTATGAATCTATTTTACTATTACTACAGAACGAATACAATAGAGAGTTCTCCAAACCAACACCTATCATTTAAGATTTATTGCCACTTCTAACACTAAATTTAGAAAGTCAAAGAATACTAAAATCAGCAATTCTGTATGACATTTGTACACAGTACACATAATATTCTGAATATTGAGGACATAATTATTTTCTTACTTAGTCTCATAAATAAAAACGATAAACAAGTGGTGAATACCTTGTTCCTTACGGTAATGTAAGGGAGCGCACAGCGCAATCTGAACAGATTATTATTATGCTCAAATGCGGTTCATTTTATTGCACAGATGATCCTGGCTGTTACTGCTGAAATACAGTGGCCTATGCATTGAAATTTACTCAAATAACATTTATAGATCACAGTCTCAATAACAATTATTACATTAGAATTTAGATACGTTATGAATTAAATTTACACTCGGATAATGATCACTGCCAAGAGACAGGTAATGTTTAATATTTGCCAACTAATAAATTTGTTTTAACAAATTGTGCATTACAGGAGTAATATAAATAAATTTAGATATATCTTGATACTATCGCCATAGTCTTATACACACTAGTTCCCCATAAAAATTGAGTACTAATACTTGATACTTATTCTGGCACAATGCTGTAACAGCCCATGATAAAGAACCTGTTCACACCAGAACATTCAGAAAGAACTACCCCCATAGTTATTTGTCAATGCATTCAATATAAGCTTGTTCATGAGATTTGATCTTCATAAGAAAGTTAATAAAACTGACCAAGTAACAGATTAAAATTTTCCTTGCTAATTACTCACAGCTAGAAGGCAAGTTGCGTCCTGTAAAATACAGCATAGTAATGGACATATTTAAACAGGCAGATTCTTTAACTCAGTTGATTACAATTCACTATATGTCCACAGGACATGTTACAACAGACGGTTGGTCACAGAATATGTGAAGTTACTGTTTATGAAGATGTTTTTGAGTTCATGCTTTAAATCCCATAAGTTGCTGTGTTCGTGTATTAAAATATAAGGAATAGTCCCACCTGTGTATAGAAGATTACTTTACTCAGGATGCACGATGATATTGAACATGGTGACGCAACTGGTGAGTCCGAAATCCCAGGAATTCATTTCCTCCTCTGGGCAGTGGTTCAGGCTGGCAGTATGGGGATCTCTAGAGGTCTGACGGCGTTAGGGTGTTGCTTAGATCTTCGGCCGATGAAGACTGATGGTCTGTCTCCATCCTCGTCTCTCCTTTCACCTCCCGGCTATCCGGGAACCCTGGAAAACTTTTATCTGTAGACTGCCGTTAGGAAAATACCTTCACACAAATCATTCTCGCCCCAGTAACACCGATCACAGACACACACTGTCACCATTCTATTCCGTGAACTAAATGTCAATAGAAATATTACTCCTCACAATTTTCAAACTAATATTTTTCTAGGATTCAATGTACGTTTACTTTTAACTTTCTTTCTTATTTAATTATTATTTCTACATTTGAATTTGATTGCAACATCTTCGATTAATTTTTTATACAGGAAAAGGCCAGTCGGCAACATGCTTTCAACTATCCAAGATGCAACACACAAAAAGATCACACACACAAAAATACATACATATAATATAAAACCCGCATAGTCCCTGAATTAATTAAAATTAATACCACACTTTTCCTCACCTGAAGCTCTTTAGTAATTCAGCAACTCATTTCAAAGATGATAAAACATTAGGTGACGCTGCCAGACCAGTGTTTCTCTCGAGTGCAGAACTAGAAATGAGACCGAATGTCGATGCCTGCCGACCCACGAGAACAGAGAATTGAACAAATCAGCTGATCGGAACGGCAGACTTGATTACGCACACACACACACATTATCGCCCCGTCACGGTCAAGGTTAAGCGATATAGACAAGCAGTGGCGCTGGCCGTTCACGCAACCCTTGAACCCGCTATACAGACGGCACTGTGGCCGCGACGCACGCCGAATAATTTAATGCTTAAATTACATTGGCACAATACAAATTGTCAAATAGAGTCTTAGTGCTAAAGCCAAGTTTGGAACAGAGTCAGAAAATTCCATTTCAATTATGAATTCCAAGGATGACCTATTCTTGCAATCTTCTTGATCGATTTCAGCCACTCGCAAATGTTTTCTCAGTCGCTCGATTCCAACAATGACGTCTTCTTTGGAAAATTCATTGAACGTTTCAATAAGGTTTGATGACAGAACTTGCAACCTAGTGATCTTCGTTTGAAGTAGGCCTACCGACTGAGTTATTTGGTTCTAGAACAGAGAACAATTTTGACACTGTTTCCATTGATTTGGTCCTATTATCAAGTTCTGAATGGAATTGGCCCACACATTGAAACATAGCTCTTTTCAATTCTTGTTTTATTGTAAGGCCAACATCTCTACACTCTTCGCCTGGCATCATCTTCTTGAATTTTGTTTACCACTATTTTCTACAGGAATGTCCATTTTTTCACACATCTCGGTAGCAAACGTGATGGCGTTATCGACGATAGTATTACGCTCGTTATTAAAATACAGCTTCAGAGATTGGATTTTGATCACACATTTTTCGAAGCTTATTCCCTTTATTTGCAAATATTTTTGGGTATGATTAACTTCGTCCAGGTTTTACTGCCTCAAGCACGAAACTCCATTTTGTTTCTACCAATCTCTTGACAGAAATCGTTACATGTTTCTTCAGTACATCCCAACGATGAACTGAGACCGAGAAGAATGTGTAAACACTCTCTAGAGCTCCAAAAATGTTACACAAAAGGTTACATACCTAAATGAATTAACTCCACACAGATTTAAAGAGTGGTTAGTACAAGGCTACAAGGCACAAATAAAGCCTTAGGATTCATCTCTTGTATCCTTACCTGAACATCTGTGTGGATACCTGCCACAATTGATAGATCATCATACCCTTGGTTTCGGCATATCTTAGTATCAAGATCATGCTTTTCAATGTTCTTCACAATTTCACTAGTTAAGAAATCAGCCTTTTTATGTTATATCTTCTACATAATACATATAATGTTTATAAATGTCTAGTAATCTGATAACATTTTAAAGTAAAACTATCAACATTTTTCTAAATTGAGAAAAAAAATTCATATTTGAAAATGGCACCCGGTGCGGACCGCACCCCCGCCTAGGTACGCCACTGAATTAAGGAAGAAGAACGGATACTACGAGGCGACTCTCTCGACCAGTTCATCATAAACTTCGTCATAAGCAAGGCCGCGTCAGAGACATCGAATGTTGACGATTTATTGGTTGAAGGAATTGCGTCTGTGGCAGAATAACCATGTTTTTAGAAAGATTAAAATTATATCTTATGGTAGGCCTATGTAAACGTTAAAATTTACAAGTAGCTAAACTAAAGTACGACTAAATACTTTCATGCGGACTAACTACTTGTACATAACACCTCAACGTGTCATTTGAGGGTATAGATAATGTGGCATAACGCGAAAGTGCTTGTATCAACATTGTTTGAAATTCTGCTAGGCGTAAACATGAAAGAGATAATTTCGAGCCTACTGAGTGTACTTTTCTTTGTGTTTCAGATGTATGACGACTAAAACAAAACTATTTACTATACAATTATAATATATGTTGAGAAATGTGTTCTTATAACAATTCAGTGCCCTAGGTAAAACACAATCGACGTATTGAAACTTTTTTTTTCATTTTATTCAGTCAGGACATAATAATTTTCTTTTTCTTTGCATACGCCAAAATAAAGACTATTTTAATATTTACGGTTACACCTGTGTCTTATAACTTGTATCATACTTTAAGAAAATATGGGTGTGTTCTTTTATACAATTTTAGGCTGAAAATATTTGTGTCTTTTGTTCGAAAATGTATGGGAATGCTATAAAAATAAAATGTTTCAGGCTAACAAGAAAATATTTTTGACAATCAGCAGCAAATATACTTTACTGCTGAATAAACGTACAATTAATTTATACATAGTTTCCTGTCTACCTGCAATGAGATGCCTTAAAAGTGTTTACATGAACCCGTTTAATCAAATCGTTCCGACACATAATGATACTTGCATTTCTTCATCAATATTACAAACTTAAATCTCGCAATTGCTGGCGAACCAATGGTTTATGTTTCATATTTATTATGTTCCACGAACTCCCACCTTAGCTTACACTTTTGCATAATATTTTATGTCTGTAACAAACCTGCCTTACATACACTATTACACTCAAATTAAAATAAATAACAGAGTCGTCATACAGTTTATTTTAATCACAAAGCGTATCTACCGTTGCCAAGAGATACTTCTGCCCACAACCAGCACAATAAAATTGATGATGCGATCCATTCGCCACAGCTAATTTATCGTTTGGTTATTTGCTACACGTCTCTGGGAATCGTACTTTATAGGCCCCCAATTATCACGAAACATTTATCATCAAAATCCTACGTCTAAACTTCAATTATCAAGGTTATAAAGAATTCCAACATTTATGGCCACAATGGTCATAGTTTTTTAATGTTATGTATATACATCAATCTATCTCTCCATCCTTTCTTACAATCTTTTTATTATAATATTTGTTTGTTTGGTTTTAAAAAGTTTCACCTATTTCTGCTTCTGATATTTTTTTACTGATACGTGAATGTAGTAAGTTAACCTGATCAGCATTTCTCCAGATATTTTTCATAAATATTCACTAACCTGAAGGCATCAGAATATAATCGGGATAACGAATATATATACTGATAACGGGATGGTTCAGTATATTTAATTTGAAACGTGTCAAAGTTAAATGAGAGTACTACGTTTATACTTTCTGATTGTTTGAACCATATATTTGCTTACTATTTTTTCTGTATTAAATTTTTACACATTTTTTCTTTGGTTTAATAAAATCTTCATTGTTTAAAGGCTCCTCTTGTCTCTGCGATTTGCAAACTTTACAAATGGTCTGACCCATTTTGAAATATGGCATCTGTTTGTTTAAATTCTGTTAGCTCTAAAAACAAATTCAGAACTCTGCCACCCTGAAGAAAATAGAATACAAGATTTAAAGACATCTAAACACAACATATTTCGTCATAATATATTTTTTCTTCTACGAGAGTTAAAGTAAGCTCTTCTGCTTGAGCCATATAGACACAAGAAAAGCAGTACTTCCACTATACTTTTCAGTCGTTGTTACCCTCGGCACTCATTTCAATTAATCTGGGAGCTAAAAGTCAAACCTTAATTTTGCAGCCAAAATGTCTGTGATTAGTAAGCCTACATAATAATACATGAGTTCTTCAACAGATGCGTCTTTTACAAACACTAATCAGCACAAGTTTCAACATAATCATGGTCATAATTAATATACGTAAAGCCTAAGCTGAAGAGTATGAACTCAGCGAACTTAACGTCCAGTCCAGAATAAACTCAGTTGATATAATGGGGTAATACATCATTTACCGTGTTACCGCGAGACACTTTCTACGTTTAGCTGGCAACACACAAAGACCTTACATACTGTCAATACTCATCACACCTGTAAATTAGTTACGCTTTGAAATACAGAAACGCGTAATAAAGATCTAACGTAATTTTAATTGTTTATAATTGTTTGATTTATTTTACTAAACGAACCGTCTAGATCGTGTTCATAGTGTAGGCAGACTGGCAATTATTTTGTTAAATGTGCCTAAAGGCGAGAATGCAAACATGTTAAGCAAGCGTAATTTGCATGCAGTAAGTTATCATATCTTGATGGCGTTGTTATTTCGATAATGTTAATGATACATAAGTACTGCATTGTCAAGATGTAATAAATAATTTTATATGAATAAAAATGCTAATATTGAATATAATATATCATTCATACAAGATATTCACAACTAGTCCGAAGCTTACTGCCGTGTAAGGTGAACCACAACCTGCTGGGACTGGGACGAGCGGCAATACGAACCACAACAGAATGTAGTACGCTTCATTGTGTTACACTAATTGCAATTTATTCCAGCACAGTGATCGTTGTTAGTGGCTGAATTTAATTGGTGCAATAAAATAGTAAGTTCAGCAAGTAATTAACATGCGGTTTGGTCGTAATGATGAAACGTCCGCATATACGGGTGCCTTTTTTTATCGCGTTTGGTGAACGTCGAGTCGGAATATCTAATTAGGTCCATACGTTTTTGTTTATTGTTGTATAGTAAACATTATTTAACTCAAACGTGTTGTATCCATGTACAAAATATGCCGCTGTTACCTCGTAGCAGGGACTACAGAAAACTTGTAATTTAATACACAAATACGTACATATTCGCTTCTTTAACAAAACTTTATAAATAACACATCGTTATGTGTGCGGCGTCGCGCGAACACATTTCTGTACTCGTGGCTGTAAATATAAATACCAGTACATCGAAATCAAACGCCACCACATTTAAGAACGACACGAGTGCGCACGCCACTTTACTCAATATACAGAAAGAAGAAAATTTTATGAAAGCTGGGAAGAGAAATAACCAGTATGCATAGAATCGTTAATCAATAAATAGTGTTCTTTAAACATCTAAGCCAGTCAGCCACAAGTGCGTTGACTAAAAGTTCGTATAACTTCAGGATGAAATATTGTGTCTGACTGTAAGTAATCATATACATATAAGTTCCCTCGTTAGCGAGTGCATGAGATTTGTAGCAGAAATAGTACCATTGCATCAGAGTACAGAGTAGAGTAAGCTGTACTGACTAAAAGCATTCGTAATTGTAACACGAACAATCTTTGGTTTCAAGGCTTATTTGTTTTTCAGATATGTGAGTTTATCAGAATCTCATTTAAGATTTTAAGTATGGCAGCTTCGTACTCAGTTACGTTTGGTTGGAATGGTTTTCTTTAATATTTCCTGTCAGGTCTCTCTTGGCCAGTTGTTGGTTTTTATGACTCCGACGCTGTTAGGTTTCTGAAGACTAGAGAGGTTTCAGCTTTACTATGTAACTCGTGTTTTCTTTTTTTTATTTCGTACTACCCGGAAAAGGCGCAGCCAGAGTTAAAGGTGAAAATAGTCCACGGTCTTAGAGGCGGAAGAGGAAAGTTTCCCAACAGCACTAGGGAGGAGGTGGGTCTCCGAATGAAACCCAGAGGAGGAGACCAGAGGAAACCCAAAGATATCATTCATAAGGTCTTATTTTACAGGTAGCTGGTAACCTCACTCGAAAATCACAAAGAGACCTAGATAGCATTGAAGTGGATTATTTCCTCTGCGACCGGACGAGGTGATTTGCTGATTCCCTAATCGAAGAAGAAGTATAGCAGCTCCCGTTTATTAAACCTCCTGATTTCTGATGATACTTCAATCCGTATTGAGACCCTTCAGGTTGGTTTAAAATGTAGACACAAACACGTAATTACAGGAAAAGTAACGTATATTGATTTAAGAATATAAGAAAATATTTACTATTATTACCATAAACCATGTAGGCCTACTTTCTTACATGCTAGATTTTTCTGTGCTTCGAAGCAGTAGCAAATGTTTTTTGCTAGCATCCTGCTGTGCACAAGGATTCTGTAAATATCTTTTTTTGTTTTGTTTTATTCATATTAGAAATTCTAGGATGGAGGATCTCAATGATGTAAAAAATTATTTACATCGGATTTTCGGTGTGTCCTTATATCTGTTCCGTTAACTCATAACAAATCAGAGCTATTCCCTTCTTAATTAAGGCTTAATGTTTTTCAACGTGAGAAACTAACAAAACGGAATATACTCGGTAATTTTAAAATTAAGAAAAAACAAAAAGAAAAATATAATGAAATACTTTAATGTGTAATAGGCCTATATAATATCATAGAAAGTGTAAAATACACAGTCAACTAGTTTAACCACAAGAAGTCTAAGATATATACAGAATTGACACTTACAAGATTATTCATTTTGTAGGTAATCTTAAGTACTATTTCTTTAGTTTCAAAGTGACTGAAAAAAGTTATGTCTAAAATAAAACACAGAATGTACGTTTCGAGACTATCTTATCAAATTGTGTGAAGTGTGTTTCACGCACGCGTTATTTTTTCTAATTTTTCAACATTTCGTAACGCGTGACAAGATACACATACCCAAATTAGTGTAAGACCGAAGGTAAACTAAAAAAGCATTTAATACGAAGACACGAAGACCAAAACCTAAGGACAGGAAGAGTTTTGTTCCTGAGATACTAATAAACGAATTACTATAAAAGACCCAGATATAATTGCTTAATTACCGTATTTACTACACTGCTTTGATAGTTGTGTGCGTTATCACTATTAACACGTTATGCTTATTATAAACCTAATAAAATTATGAAATTTATAATTTGAGATTAGCAGTACAACTTATTAAGACCCTGTTTTACATTTTTAATAATACGAATTTTACGAATAATTACGAATCCAGTAATCAGATTTATTGCATATCTTTATCTTTTATTATATATTTGTTATGCTCATGCACAGGTAATAAACAAATAGCAATGAGTTTTCTATTTAGGCATAAAATGCAGTGGAAGACGCGGTAAAATCTAAAAGAAACAGGGGCAGTACGAAGTACTTCTACCAATACAGCGGTTTGATAAATGATTTTTAAAAGTGATCTTTATTTCCCTGCCAAGACACTTTTAGTTAGTTAGATTTTAGATTCTCTGCCAAGAAACGTCTATTTTAAATGCAAGACGACCTTTGTTTTAATTGTTTGCAGTAAGGTTGAGAATTTTAATGAAATGCCAAAGGCATGGTTATTTGTAGCTAATTAAGTACTCAGGAGTAGCACATAATTCTTGTTCTTTGGGAGTAACGTTTACGATCTTAAACTCGACAGCCTACGAGAAACTTTGTTTGTAAAAAGACATCCATTTTCTTCTTCCCAACTGACTCGTCAATTTAAAATATATTTCATTCAAAACAGAGACTTCTGCAGCTCCGGGAGCTGAATAGTTGTGTGATTATGTATTTTAGCAATGATCTGTACAAATTTTCATAGGACCGATAGTGTTGGCTACGGATCTGGGGAACTGTGGAGAGACAGATATGCAGGCAGGTGTCACCGCGTCTAATGATGCCTTGATAAGCTCGGCGCATAACGCACAATTTTGAGCGTTGGCGCACAGAGAAGCTTTATCCTCGTCTATAGTAAAACAAAGTAAATAATTCTAAGTGTCTTCTCTGATATCATGCTGTTGTTTTATAATGCTGTCGTCCTATATAATAAATGGCGGCTGCAATAATTATTGAATTCAATTTATTATAATATATTTAATATTTATAAAGAAATTACTTCAAGATTTTTTTCCTTATTAGGAACATGTTTCGAGAACCACTGTGTTCTTATCCTCAGCCTTCGTGAAAGTAATTTATTATAATTACTCAGAGAGCACTTTCACGGTATATTTGTTTTCACAGTGTTGTGAAACTATTTCTTTGTGCTGATTAATAATATAATTAATTAAGTATGATGTCTATTGGATATGTGTCGAGGGCGAGGCGGACGTGGGTGAGGCCGCCACACTAAAATCGTGGTTGAGGCCGATAATTATCTGAATTAATTAAATTTTCTTACATACTAAAATTAACTTAATATTCGTGTTATAAACTGGTAAGTATTTCTTTCTATTGTCAATAAATACGTTTACAAGACCTTAAATTGAATTTTGACAATAAATGAAGTTAAACGAACATCCTTGTTGAATTTGAAATCGAAACGACATTCCAAGATTTGTATTTATATTAGCAAAGACAATGTCAGAATATATTCCAAGTAATTTTAACTTATGACTTCCACCTTTATCCAAATGTATTGTATGCGCTAATGTTAATTTTATTCTGAATTTATTTTCAATTCAAACAGACTTTAACTTTCCTTACAATGTAATAGTGATTATCAGTGGAGGAAATGTTGAGTTAGTAGAGTTAAGTGCAGCCACTAATTTTTTAACCAGTAAATGTAATTCGTTTAATTTTTTTATGAGAAAAATTATTACTTCTAATCGTATAAATAGAAAAATACTTCAATTTCAGTAACACAGAATAGCAAGACTAGATTCATAGGTGATGGGTGATACCATTTCGCATACACAAACTACTCCTACAGTAAATTTTAATTTCATTAAATAAATACAGGCAACAAAATTTTCGTAAGAGTATATCGGCTGTTACATAAGCAGACCACTTTATCTTCAGCTTCACTGAGTACTGTAGCGTATTTATTTTCCGTTTCATAAAATTTTATGTCCTCAAATAACGCTGTAGGTAATGAAGCGTGCTATGAAAGGTTTCTATAATTGCAAGCTACTGCAGTTTACTAGTATTTCATTCTGCTACCTTTCTGTTGGAAAATTTTACCTACATTCTTTCGCACCTTCTGGCTTTACGGGAACGAGACTGTCGTCGACGTTTATTCTAAGTCTTAGTTGAGTGTTAGTTGAATAATTTAATCAGCGGTTATAATCGATACTGTAGTATAATACATAGTGTATAGTACTATTTTATAGTAGTGCGTAGCATTGGTCACGTTATAGTGTGTTAATTTGTTCTTAAAACGCTATTATTGACGGACACAATTTTGTATACAAACTCTGTACACACACACACTAATTTTTTAAAATTTTATACATGACCTCTGTGAGGCAGCTACTGCTAACGGAAACCTCTGAACGTAATTTTTTACATTCTGCAGCATACGAGTATTACAGAAACTCGCAACTTATATTTTATTATAACGATGAAACTTGCAAACATAATAGGAAGTCTTAGTATGGTAAAGTATGGTAATATATGATGATATCGTATGGTAAAGACTGTAAATTGGGTATTACGTAAGGACCATTTTACAATAAATGTGAACAGATTTTTTCTGTAAATTACGGAGAAATCTATTACTGAATTTCTACATTTAAGTACTATAAATTATCCTGTCTAAGTCATTATCAATCACCTAGGCCACCTCGTCCCGTCTAGGTCACCGCAGTGGAGTTTAGTCTTTGCTTCTGTTTTGATTTGTCGGTGTTAGGCAGCGGTCTACTGCTAGTTGATAGAGCTTATATCAAACACCGGACCACAACCTAACAACCAGAAACATATACAGGTGGCGCTTGTAGTGCAAGTATTACATGTTATCTTGTCAGAAAAAAGTACAGTGTATTTCTATTTTCAGCTCCTTTGCGTTTAAAACGATTGTACAGTACGGCAGACAGTCTCAGAATCGCTAGCCATTGTGCATAATGTCTACGCACATTTAGTATGTTTAGTGACATTGTCTTATTATTGTTTCCTACTTAACAGCTCTGAAGAGCAACTTAATGTTTGATCGTATTAGCTTCCTTCACCTTGCTTGACTGAAGTAACACTATAGTATAGTGTAGCTGCTTGTGCGCTTTATGAATTGATTTACAAAAATGATTGTTCTCTGTTCAGTCTTCCTGCATAATCGTTTAACAGAGAATACAAAAGTAAACATTATACAGGAGTATAAACGTCAATATTTAAAGAGTGAAACATGAATTCTTTTCGGTCATTTAAATTTCATTGTTTGATATTCACGTAAAGATAATAATACCTTGTATACTACAAGCTCAAGTTTAATATATAAAAACTATAGCAATAGCAACAAAAATGATCCTGTTTGCGCCTTTTTTGACTAGCGATTGAGTGGTAAACGCTAATTTGTACGTCTCTGCGTCCATTCTGAGTTTTACTTCTGTTTTCGCTTCATTATAGAATATTGCGACAATACAAGCATAGGCTGTAATGCGCATATATGAAGTAAATAAATATTTAAATTAATTTTAGTAATATGTAATAGACGAGCAGGTGTGAAATTGGAAGCTGGCTTATAAACAGGAATCAACAAGATACATCACGCGATTACCGCTGTATGCGTGTACACAAGTAAATAGAGTGTGTGCGTGAAGCCTGTTCGAGCCTGAAAGTTTGCAACCCCACCCCAAATAAATGCTAAATTAAGATTGTATTTCATTTTAAGCAAACCATAAATATTAAAAAGAGTGTAAAACTTTCTAAAAATGCGTAAAAATCAGACACATGTGCAGTGCGAATTCTACGTAATTTTGACAATCAGTGCGAATTCTGTGCGATTTTTAAAGCATAATAATTACACTAATGATGCGATCATTATGATAATTACATATCATGTGTGTAATTAAATTAGACAATATTAGATCACCTTGAAATCCGCATTAAACAGTGCGATTGGCGAAAAAGTGCGAATATGTGAAATGAGACGAGAGTGGGAACACTGACGCCGTGGGGAGTTTTTGACATGCATATTCCTGAGCCAACAGGTGTGGTTTTATTGGTGAATATAAATACGAGCTCAGGAGAACCAAACTCTCTCTTCAAATAGTCTTCAGTCGTGGCGGTACGCTATGTCCGTCTGAGACGCGAATTTTTAATTACTACGGACAGAGTTAGACGCTATGTCTAACAGCAACAAGATTTTTATATCATAAACTGTAAAGTATTACGGAAAATGTTTTATTTCAAGTAGTAATAAACGAAAATAAAAAGTACCGTAACTAAAATCGTCGGACGTCTATGAACAGTCTACAATTACGAACATCAACTCTAGATAGATGGCGAGAGAACATATAGCAGAGGAACGATACGCAGAGCAATAGAGACTGTTTCTATCACAACAGCAGTCGATCCAGAGCAACACGTCATTACAATCTACAGCAGCCGATGGACCATGAAGGACGAGAGACGGGAGGACGACCAGTGAAACCAGAAAAGGCAAGAGGACATCCAGTAGGAGAGGACCGACAGATCACTGGAGGACATGGGACAATCTGCAGAATTTGAGGTGACGAAAAACCAATTTATAATTATCACAGAATAAAGACATTGAAAGATATTAATTAAAACATTTTAAAATTAAAGAATAACTATGTAGATAGAGATAAGAGAATGTAATTCAATTGTAATCAGAATTTTTTTAATGATTTTTTTTTCTTTAATGAATGAACAGTTAATGTAAAGATAATTTAAATCCTTGCTTGGAGGATTTCATTGATTTAATAAGTTAAATTTTTTTATTGAAAGCATATAAAGTAAATTAATTAAAGTAAAGTAATTGCAAAAATCAATTAGTTTTGTTAAAATGATTATAAAGCCGTAAAAGGTATGTCAAGTAAAGAATAAGAAGGTAAATAATACCAATTATAAAGCACACATTCAGACTGAGTAGTCGAGAATTTATATTATGAATAAGAAATGTTTTATATAGAATTGATAATATAAGACATAAGAGATAAAATATATTTTTATGATGAATGAACGGCAATCAAAGAAACATTGAAACGATAGATAATGAATTTCTTATGGTGAAGTAAATATTACTATTATATTATTATTTTTATTATGTTTGTTTGATGTAATAAATGAAAACATATTACGATTCCTAAAAGGACTACGCTTATTATAATTACACCTGAACTCCAATTATACATAAACGGTCTCAGTAATGTTATATGAGCGTAAACACAGCACAAAATTAAATTACATTAAATTTACAACTTGTTACGTTGTAATATTTATGTACAAAACTGTGCTCATGTGTAAGCCTGTATATGCACGTAATACATCGCCGAAACGGAAGTAAGGGTTTTGTAATGTATTCAAGTCACACGTCAGTTGTCTTGTTCTATGAGTTGTTGGTGCCGACTTTTAAACATTCGTCGCGATTTGTTTCCCTTCGTAACAAACTATGAATGTACATGATTCATAGATAATACTTTTCACTTTCGTTCTAAAAGAAGCTTTGTGGTTTTATAGATTTATAATTTATTAAACACTGTCATAAAGGTTGCGTTTTGATAATAATAATGAAAATAACAATTACGTTTTTCGATCGTAACGTAGTATAAGACCTTAACGTTTAATAATTAAAATTTAACTGTTTAATATTTTTTCATTATTTTTATAAGTGTAAATATTTCAATGATTTAGAATGAATAGTATGGACACAAATTAAAGACTTGTCTATATGTCATTGTTAACATACTTTGCAACTTGAAAAATAAATATAGTTATATGTGAATCCTTAAGTATGCAATATTTATTGTGAGAGTATAGTAACCAAAATTATGACCGCTGTAAGCTGTAATCTATTACACAGGTTATCTGTGTAATTCCAAAGTCTTCTGTAGTCACTATAAATTTTATCTTGACCTTACTTTAAAATGTCTTCTTTTCTTGTTTTCCTTCAAGATGTCGTCAAGTATTTTTGGTATTTAAAAGGTATATTGTCCTCCGGAGAGGCAAAATGAGGCTCCGAACAGCATGTTATGCCACTTGTGGATTTAACGCACCAATACTGCAAATCTCAAGGAAATGGAACACAATGTTTACATTTTCATTAAAAATTCGTAGCCTGGTGATTCATCATAGAGACGCATATGATTTTCAACAGGTGTAATTATGATGGTTGCTGAGAAAACTGCAAATATGTTTTCAACTAAGGTGATAATGATACAAAACTTCGGAGATACTTGACAAAAAAAGTAAGTTTAGGGAATTTGTTTCCTTTCTTTCATGGTCAAATTATTAAAAAGCATTTTCACACTCGGACATACCACCCTCGCAGTTTAGAGTTAGAAAAGATATGTGTAATTTACTAATACTAAACTCTTAACTCTGCTTGATGGCGACTCTTAAAATTATCTCAGGGTATCCAAGAAATGATTACTAACACAGTTAACTTGAATGACTGCTAATTTTAATGAACATCTTCATTAAGATATTACAAGTTGCATACAATCTTAATGGTTAACAATTATTGAATTTATACTTCTCATCAATTATCATTGAAAGTAGGTTCATAGACCAATTGAATTGCCAATAGTAATAGAGTTACAAAAAGACATGAATTAATTTGAGTTTAATGTTCAATTTGGTTTACTTGTTAAGTTGAATTCCTTTTGGTTGGTGTATCCTTCCCTCGGAGTCTGCGATCTTGGAGATTGCGTTGTCGGCGATTCGGATAATCCTGTTGTTGACACTCGATGACACTAACACTTGATTACTTCGGTTTCACTTTAATTACCACTGTTCACACCTACTCACTGATTCAGCATGTAACTAGTGTATACTAATTAATTTTGACACCTTAGTAACTATGTGATTAAACTGAGTGCTCGCAATATCAATAATTCATCCCGAATACACTCCCACATTCCGTAACTTCCGAATGCACGCGTTCGATTATCGATACTATGAAGTTCGGTAATTATCACCAAGTTATTTAGTCTAACATTTACTTTGATTTGGTACACTTCGTTTACTGTAATACCGGGTTTAATATTATTTAAACGCACGACACGAATTCTGTACTTATTACTTATTGCAAGTTTCAGTTATGTTAAACGCACGACACGAATTCTGTACTTATTACTTATTGCAAGTTTCAGTTATGTTAAACGGACGACACGAATTCTGTACTTATTACATATTGCAAGTTTCAGTTATGAAATCACAATAACTAGTTATGAAATGCGCGATAACGAGTCTGATAGTTGTAGTGTTTGCCGTAGACTGACTGACAAATTCCCAACTACATTTTTTTATACTCCCTCAAACGTTACCCATACTCAATATTTACAAATCGCGTTCCCATTGGTTTCAAGTACCGCGATATTTGATTTCCTCCAACCCAACTAGTTAAATTCGCCCGCTTAAAAGTGACGCTTTCTCCCATTTGTCAGAAAACAGCGCGTAGCAAACTTTTACCGCGAAAGTGACATGACGCTACTTCGAGTTCTCTCTTTCACCCTCTCTGTCTAAATCCTAACGGTACGGTATTGTCCGAGCACTCAATTTTCCCTCGATTTCACTTAACTTTATTGCTTTTTTTAATACAATGCATTTTACGATTTTACACCCTGTACGTGACTTGCTGAATAACTTTCGCACCGCCAGACTGTCGCCTTGCTTAGGGTGTGTGCTTTTGAGAAAACACTGCCAAGCTGGTTTATAACAGTACCTACATCAAGTCACATTACTTGCATTTCTTATTCTAATATACATTTAATAATCATGTTTTCTATATAAAATCAGCGTAATATTGGGTAGCATTCAATTTTTACGTTATAGACATATCAGGTATATTTTGAAGAAAGTCGTAATGTATGTCAATAGTGCTGCTTGTTGTAGCAGAATAATGCAAAATTACAGTATTTCAAATATTACATTAATATTCAAGTTTCATTTATTAATAAAATCGTTTTTTTTTCTTTTTCGATCGAGCGACGCGAATCCTTCTTTATACTGTTCAATAGTCGTATAAAAATATGAAAGTAATTCAGTTAAAATTAAAGAGTATATTAGTTACTGACATATTAACTTGAAACTAAGGAAAACATGGGATTCAAAATAATCTATTCAAAATTATGTATTGAAATAAATTATATACTTACTTAATCCTTAGCTTTTCTACTTTTCGGTGTAAAGCTGAAATAAATTATAGGCCTATACGTAAATCTTACAAAATAAGCATTATCGTTCCGAAATTCCATTCCCTTACTTAACAAGTGAAAACCTACAGTTAACGAACAGTTCAATATTTCATTAACTCTAACCGAGCATTGTAAACCAGCTGTTACAGTTTTTTTTAAATTTTTGTTATGACTTCCACGATACAAGCGTAAATCCTTAAAGAAGATTTTCCGTAACTTCCTCCTCAGCATTACAGTGACTCAGTAAGGCAATGTGGTATCAGTCTAAGATAGTATTTACTTATTCAGGCTATGGGTACCCTTTGGCTAGGTTAACAAGTTAAATTCGTAATGACAACTCATTAACTGTGGCAAAGATAAAATAAAGTGGGTACAGTTGGCCAAGGCAGTCAGGGGGGAGACCAGCGTTTAATTCTGTATTAATATCCGCTTGCTTTAGTGTACGTTTGCAGGAAGGCACGTTTTTACCATCCACCCCCTCACTTTGAACGGTGTAGGTGGTATCTGTCTACGTTATGTCTAACCGGAAATGTACAGAACGGAAATCGATTTCAAGTGGCTAAGAACCTGTTTTGATGAAATGCCTGTATTATGTAACGAGGATATTTTTATAGTTGACTACTGAGTATGTACAGTATTCAAAATGATTATAACTCTTTTGGTAGTGTACTGTGTATGTTGATGTGTGCATGCATGTTTGTGCATGCTATTTTTTTTTCTTTTTTAAAAACTGAGAACTGGAAAACAGTAAGCCTACACAATCTGGCAAAAGTAGCAAACCCAGTAATACAACTACGTAATCAATGTTGAATAATCAAATATTTTATGTAATTTACATTATATAAACAGATTTAAAAAGTAAATCAAGTGATTTGTGTATAAGTTAAAGAGTGGCACCCCTTGTTCTTACGTTGTGTGAGTTGAGGACGTTCCTAGATATACAACATGAGTTTCCATGATTTTGATTATTTAAGACATCGGTAAAACGCACACGTATTGCCGAGGCAGTATCATTTCCATATCATGATATATCATTCGGTTAGTTATAACGTAGACATTGTGTGTAATGTAGACCAATAACACATCATTACCATTCCATAACGTATATGCTTTAAAATATTTTAAATATGTGAATAAATAACCATATTGTTAATTACTAATCAGATTTAGTTATTGTAGTTTAGTAAAAGTTGTAAATTAAAAATTCCGTTTCCAGAAATTTATTCTGGAACACCTGCTCTACCTGTATAAGCAACTGCGGCCGGCTTAGTCAGTCAGTTACAGTGGAAGATTTCTTCAGTGCGGAAAGTGAGTGTTGTGTTGTAATTAGTGTGGAACTCTTAACAGTTGACATTATTATTGCGTGTGGACAAATTTAGCTTGAATTATTGTATGAGAGTAGGCCTACCTTGTTGATTTTACACTGTGACTAATTAAAGCTGGTAATTAGTGACTTCTCTGGTATCTGTACTTTATTTGCACGTGAGACCGTCGTAACAATACAATTAGTTATCCATTGAAACTGTATCCCATATAAAGGATTACAATCATTTATCCATTGAAACTGTATCCCATATAAAGGATTACAATCATTTATCCATTGAAACTGTATCCCATATAAAGGATTACAATCATTTATCCATTGAAACTGTATCCCATATAAAGGATTACAATCATTTACAAAATCGATCCATATTAAGTTAATATAGTATACATTAATTAAAGTGAAACTCTCTTCTCTACTGAATTATTCATTTTAATTTTTGTAATACTACAGCAATACATTTACACTGCTTATAAACTATCTCTGCAGCATAATTCTACCACAGAATGATCAAACATGACATCATGGGCAGCCCGCAATATGTTAAATGACTGATGATTTATCAGTTTAACTGTTATTCGTGAACGTCTCATTTTCCAAAGTGCCAATGTGTCTACTGCCCGCAAAGACTGGCTCTATTCGTTATCATTAGTAGGAAGGCCCAATCACGTTTCGGGTGATAATGAAATATGTAATACCTCCTTCAGTGCCTGACTTTGCACGCCCAACCTGCAAATAATTGAATTTTTTTTAACGATTATTTGTAAGTTTTCATTATTTTAATTTTTCATCTCGTCAAAAGTAATAAGAAGATACGTGTTTGCCATGTTAAAGTCATTATACGAACAAAGCCCATTTGCTGCCGAGATGAAGTTGCTTACGTCTTGCATGATATTGCCTTTACGCTTACGTATTGTTAGAAACACACACACACACACACACACACACACACACACACACACACACACACACACACACACACACACACACACACACACACACACACACACACACACACACACACACACACACACACACACACACACACACACACACACACACACACACACACACACAACGAAGTATGAGAGCATAGGATATGCTCAGTGTGATATAACTGAATATTAAATGAGTTAAAATGTACTCACATTTAATACATTTAACTCCAATAGTTATGTCAATTCATATTGTGAGAGAGAGTTGGTATTCTAAGATATGAACTACTCAACGTCAAAAGCTAAGAAAGTCACCGAATAAAAAACAATTTTAAAGTTTTGACAGACAACTACAGGATTTAAAACAACGTTATTGAATGGGATAATGTGGAATGATCCTAATCTACAAAATAGAAATTACAACTATGGAAAAGCTTCATGTGGAGAAAAATGCTAAAATAAAGGAGAATTCCACTAAATAAGCTTTTAAACACATTTAAAAATCACTGTCTCCAGAGATTCACAGATTAGGTCCAAGGTCTGTTCGTATTCCACGATCTGTCTATTCATTTACTCGTTGTAAGGCTAGTTTAGATTTATTGTAGTCTGACGTTCTGTTTACAAGAAGGAGCTTTCTTTGGAAAATTCATTTACGCTATCATTTAGGGAGAAGAACTTACTCAGCCTACAGGCCTCTCTTTGCTTTGTTTATGCTCTTAGATCGTGACAGCCGGTTTCCGTTTTGGTTACATCTGTGGTATTCCTTTTTTTAGAGTGTGTTTACCACTCCAGCGACAATGGAGATTTTACTGGAAATTTTGAATTTCACCATTCGTCTCTGAAATGGTAAAGACAACATATGAAGAATAACTACCTAACGTTTAGCCAAAACCTGTACAAAATAGCTTCCTGCTATTGGCATTTATTCATTTATTGTTATTTCTCAGTAGGTATCGATACTTTTCCAATCTAGAATTCAAATCTCCAGCAAATTAAGATTATAGTGGTGTTTATTCATTAGGTTGCAATATGTACATTTTAATCGACATAAAATTCTGCAGCATCAAGTCACTTACCTTCAACTGTTGCTTATGTTTCATTAACGTCATATAGTTTTATTGTATTTCATACCGGAGGGTAAGACATCGTTTTCCCCTACTATTACATTTATCAATTTGTTTTCTTTCACTACTGATTTTCCAGCGTTGATACTAGACTAGCGTGATACAATGCTCGCGATGATCAACCACTGTTCGTGGTTTCTTTTTGGTTGTTTTTAATTTTATTATTTTAATTGAAAGAAATAAGATTTTACCAGCTTTTTATTTTCCGATAATTTTACGGAATACGTTAGTTAAGGTAATGTAAGTATTAAAAATCTCGTATTCTTAAATTGGCTTCGTTTTTTACATTATCCAAACTCCTGAATAAAATTAAATATAACACAACGTAGCGTTAACAGGCAATGATTTCACGAAACAATTTGGTTTTTCGAATATTTGTTTGTATGTTATTCACTGCTTTTTCTGTTGAAATATTTGTCCATAAGTGGTGGTAAGATAATATGTTGATGTCCGTATATTACACAGAAGAATGTAAGTAACATGTGTGTGTTATTTTCATGTGTATGAAAATTACATGTAGTAATTTATATGCGTAGAAATCCTCACTGTTGTTTAAATGGAGGACATGTATCTCATTACCGTACATAACACTTAAAACAGGCGTTTGATTTACGTTAAATACTGTAATTATTGATTATTAGTTTTAATAGATTACACTATCATTTAATTCGCACATTGCGGGTACTAGGGATATGAGTGGAATTATTTAGGTGTGACTATGGAATAGAGTTGAACACGCTAATTAACTTACATTTAGCGTAGGCCTATTTCACAGAAGCGTAGTGTGTGTGTGTGTGTGTGTGTGTGTGTGAGAGAGAGAGAGAGAGCACTCGTGTATTCAGAATTTTCTTATAAATGCTGTAATAGTCACTGAACAATAGTACTGATTCCAAAGCATTCAGTTGTTTATCAGTAATTGGATAGTTTGGAAGACAGCTGATTATGCCCCCCCCCCCCCCCTACAAAAAGCAGTCATTTGCGGACGAGTAGAAAAACATAGCGTGACGTCGTAAGTAGGTGCTAGCCGTACTCCATTATTTATGGGGTTCTTTTAATGTAACTGCTGGTGTTAATGAAAATGTATATCTCGTGATTATTAACTGTAGATATCTTGTGACATGACCAGCAACTATAATTTGTGTAGCCTTAAACTCTTGTTTCGATTTTAGACACCAACTTATAGATCCACATTCTCTTATTTTCCCGTCTCTTTGTCTTTGTCCGTATTTCTAACTGTCTGTGTATTCATATATAGACTACGTGTGTATGTGTGTGTGTGCGACTGCGTGCGCGCGGGGGGAGAGAGAATTTGGTCTTAGGGCGTGCGACAGATACTCTCTATGTAGCGATGCATACAGAATGACGTTATCCGAAATATTTTTTAGACGTAAATCTGTCATACAACGGCATAAGCTTTATATAATCATCCGCTGAATGTCCAACCATGTTGGACTTTCAAACCTCATACGTTACGCCTCAGGCATGTTATGTTACATGAGGCGTTTGAGAATTTTAGAAATATTTATAGCCTACGTTCTTACCTGTTAATTAGTTACTTTTCAGGAATGAATCAAAAATTATATTACTAATGTAATTAGTATTTTGCTACAACTCATGCAATTTACTGGAAGGATTTCCGGTGGTAAACAAGTTTACCAGCGAATAGACTTATAAAATAATGATATGAAATTTGATCATTTTATCAATTTTATCAAAATTATCATTTTGTGTTTTATGAAGAAACAAACAGACAAGATATAAATTTAATAAATAATTTAATGATTTAATAAGTTGTCCTACCTCCAGATAATAGAGTCTGACGCATATTATTTTTACTATTACCTGTCTATGCATTCATATATTTCACCTCCACTACTCAGTGTGTGTGTGTGTGAAGCAAAATTATAATTGTGTAAAGATATTGCAGTTGTAATAATGAGTGCAACTGTAGCAGAGATACTTAACTACCGGTTAGGTCGTAGGATTTGTGTGTGCATTAGGTTCAACATTAATGTTGCACAATAAATCTTACTGTCAGTTGTGAGGAGAAGATTTTATTGCCATGAAATAATTACTTAAATATGTGTAAAAAGAAAATTTTTGAGTCATTAAAATTATTTAAAAAGATTAAATGTAAAAAAGAAATATAAATTTTAAATATCCCTTAAGTAGCCATTTACAAGCGTAGAACATAATTATTATACATATTATAAATGACATATGCATAATAAAAAAGAACAAACATAAAACACATATGTGAATATAAACAGGATGGTCACCGCTTCATTCAAGGACGACATATCTAAACCGACATCATCTTAGGTGATAAACATCAGACAAGTTTATTTGAAGACTTTTATTTTTCGCCTGAACACGTGTCTGGGGATATATTTTTACTTTCTCACTCGCTTTAAAATGCCCGATTTAAGAAAAATTCGTTTTTTATCTATTATTATCGTTTAGTTCATTTAATAATAAGATTTAGTATTATTTTTTATGAACGACTACTTACAACACGGTAATCCATATTGCAAGAAGTAACTTACGGGCGCAATCCCGCTTTCAGTACTATTTCATACTACAGTGTTCAAAATTGTGTGTATTTCAATGGTTGATAAGAAACAGCATCCACCCGAAAAGGTATCAAGTAAATACTTCTCCATAAAAATTCTTGAATGTATGACAGATATTGATGAAATGCTTTAAAGGTAAAAAAAATAATTCACTAATAAAGGCGGACTGTAGCGATTGGTTTGTATCATTTATTGGGGTATCAAAGTAACTTCCCTGTGTACCTGCACATGTGTCACACAGGTGCGCATTAAAGTAAGTGGGCTAGCACACTAACATATGTGTATTAAGTCCTCCAACATCCTAAATAGCGATTTGTATTTAGTGAAATAAGGGTAAATAAGGGTAATATGAGAGCTGAGTAAAACAATTATATGGCGCTTGGCTGTTAACTTTATGTTCCGGGCTCGATTATCGGGCAGCACCATAACACCAAGATGCGTTATTTAACCCTCAGTTAGTACATCCTGGAGTAATAGACGACTGAAACTTAATGCTGGCTCACAACTTACCTTCTACGACGTGCGGCTCAAGCTTGCAGACTATTTTATTTGACTCGCCAAACCTACTTTCATGATACAAAAAGTAGTTATTGTTATTATGTTCAAGGAATAAACATGTTCTTCTTCTACATCTTATTGTTCAGTGAATTGTAATTCTTAGAGTGAAATGAAATTCTGTTCTACGCATTAACACTGTAATAGCAAATTTGCAAGAATAGTTTTTATGCAATTGAAACGACTGCCAACTTAATTGAATTTAAAACAAAGAAAACTTCTTCAACATTCTGTATGGCGCGTGGATGTGTGTAGTTCTAAATTATTATTAAGAAGAGAAACAGCAAAGCTTAGGGACTCTGCAGACAAGGAAATATAGAAGGAGCAATGATATAGAGTTTAAGAGAATTATTGGTAAAAATTGTGAAGAAACCTCACCAGGAAGAGTTTTAGGGTAAACACCTAATTAAGCATAATACCTACCTGCTTTTCACAATAGGACAATCGATGGAGAAAAAGCTAGGCCAAGTCACATTTATGCCAGGTCACTGTTCTCCGACCAAGTGACTGCAGAATTTGGCTTGAAAGGAAACATGTATGATGTATGTTAAGCAAAGAGAGATCTATAGACAGATCTTACGACTTCAGAGTGTGGCCACTAACCAGATTGCTGCTTGAAGTTGAAGGAGACAATGAAACAACAAAACCTGAGTAATATATTTCTGATGTAGAATAAAATGTAAAAATAGAACCAATTGAAGTAAATTGAATTTACTTCCTAACTTAGGTAGTAAATTATTTTCCTGATCCTGGTATGGAAGAATTAAGAAATCAGAAGATGTAGTTAGTAAATTTGGTTCTATTGAGTCAAATCGAGGGTAAAAGGCATGTCGGAAGACCCAAGCATCGCTGGATTGACGCAGTGGCAAGGAATGCTGATATTTTACTTTACAAGAAAACGTTGGACAACAGTCGCCAAGGACAGATGATTATGGAGGTTCGACTCCACACAGTGACGCCATAGAAGAAGAAGAAGAAGAAGAAGAAGAAGAAGAAGAAGAAGAAGAAGAAGAAGAAGAAGAAGTTAGTAAATATTAATAATGTTGAAACCGCATGAAAAACTGTTGGTTCGCACCCACAAACCTCAAGAATATTTTTGTTATTTAAGGAAGTTGTGTGCAGTTGTGAGTTAAACTTAATGTTGACGCAAACTTCAAATATTTACTTTCAAAATTCAACTTTTAAGTTATTATTTTATTAATAAAGACCTCTCTCGTATAGCACTACTTGCCACGTTTTTAATTGCAACATAACGGTAATATTCTGCACTGTGTAAACATTTCTTTTAATAACTTATACAATTCACAGCGAGACTGGTGCAAGGTGTTGTTGAGACCTCTCTACTGACACGGACATGAAAAGTGAGGCAAAAGAACTAGAATACTACAGGGGCAGGTGACGACATCAGGATTGTCTCGACGGACATTAATGTCAGTATTAATGACTGTATTTTGTCAAATCCAGCGTTATCCTGCCTTCATTGTGTAACAATAACGTCATTATGCTCAACAACATTAGTCATTATGTAACAGCGATAGTGTTTTGTGTGGATACACCTAAATGTCTTCATCGTTTGATTATTACTGTTATCAAAACATCGTTCGATTATAGTTGTTCGAGGACAGATGAAAAACGGGAGGCGATCATTAAATTAGAATAACACATTTACTTCGGAAAAACAGTCTTCACACTTGTTTAGTTTAATATTGTGATCTACAGTTCTAAAGGACATCTAAAAGTTACGTGCAGTCAGTTCTGCTATAAACATCAGTTAGTTCAAGAAAACAGAAAATTTAAAATAAGTGCCTTAATTATAAGAAATTTAGAAATCGTACACTGCAGTGGTACAAGATGCACGTGAAGAATAATTTATTGCGCTGGTCACGAAAAGTATGAAAACTCGATTGAAGAGTTTAAACTACGTACCGGTACTCGATGAACTCGAGCGAGCGTGAGAATGGGTTTGGAAGAAAATTAGAAACTGCGTGTACAGACAAATGTGAAAACTAAGGACAACAAGAAGATGGAAAATGAGAAATATTCTTGGTATACGATTACAAACTAGTGGACATCACCTCCTACAGTTTTTGCTTAGCCATCTCGGTTTCCAGTCACCGCCTTTCCTTATATCTACTTGCACATTAGAAACGCAAATATAATGAGTCAAAGCGTGCACCGTGTTTGGTGTGGAACCACATTCCTATCTATGCTCTATTCTCGTACAGCACATACAAATTGTAGATTTTACTACGACAACACTATCCACTTTACAAGGTTAATAACTTGTCTGCTGATAATGTGTTTTTGTGAAAATTTCAGTTCTCTACTTTTTTTATATATGAGCCTATAGGAAACACGCCGATTTCTTATGGAATATCCATTTCTCATCAGTCATTGTGATCTCAGCTTCATAAAACAGTTTAATTAAACCACACTACCAAATGGGTACATGCAGTGGATGTAAATTGTTTACTGAGTGTTAATATTTACAATTACATGTTATAGTGGTCAAAAATTTTAAAAATTTATAATTTTGTGATCAAGAGGTACGCTCACACACACTCGAGTTAACAACCCAGGCCAGAGTTGTAAATAAGAACAATTAGACACTCGTCAGACCCGACGCCAGTGAAGAAACAATGAGGAAACGTCCGACTACACGTAACAATAGAAATTGGGAACATCGTTGACAGAACGAACTCAGCTCAGATTTACAACACCAAAACAAACCAGACAAAAGACAGAGCCCGGTAGCCCGGCTACGCAGAAGTTAGAAGGAACACATGCTGTGGGGTTAAGTTGTAACGCGCGTACGTATGAATGAGATACTCAATAACAAAGGGTGCAGAGAGGTTTTGACGAATATGTAGACAATGGGACGGGTATTCAATGAATACGAGATACGTACTTGGCCCAGCATGAAAACAAACCAGGATGACAAGTCAGATTTACAACTAGAAATCGTGGGACCAGTCCAGGGATGACGTCCAGCGAAGAGTTGGTAATTGACGAAAAAAAAAACGAAGGGTGACCGAACAATAGACCAAACACTGCAGATTGTTAACAAAGGCAATAACAGAGAGCCTCGACAACAAGGGAACAAAGGATTGATGGACAGGCAGGCAATTGCTCTACTTTCCGAGAAACAACGCAACGTTCGTCGCTGGGGTACTTCGGGGGATGTCCAACGACCAACCAGGATTTGGCATCTTCCAAAGGAACTGGTGGAGAGAGTAGTGACGACTTGGACGACGAATCAGGAAACCGATGACCGTAGATCTGCAAGGTGGAAGGAAATCCTGAACCTATCAACGACGGCCATAGGCGTGGACGTGAGAAAATTGCATTCTGGTAGAGGGTGCTTGATAAAAACTGTTTTACAAGGACGCGGAGCAGAGAGTAGTAAGATTAATAGTTGTAGTAGTAATAGTAATAGTTTGACTCGGTAGTTTTTACTCAGTTCTTATTTCGACTTACTCAAATTTTAAATCAGTTAGTCAGTCAGTGACGCAGTTATAACCAAGTCTCGGTCTTAGTCGAACTTAGACATTTTCAATTCAATCACAATCTTACAAAACGTTGTGTTCGATAGATCATCCAAGTTACCGAACTTACCGCAGTAACACGCAGTGCGAATGTACATAAACATCGTTGAAAATGTCAAGTGTATACGAGAAACTTTAGAATACGTTCGGCATGCATATTAAGCATTACGAGTGAATTAACACTTCGACAGTAGAACATTGTGCGACAATTTTAGACATTATGAAACATTATCCAATCATAATCATTCTAATTTTGAGCACATGAACTAAGTGGATTAACACTCATGAACACTAGTGCACACATAACGCGCATCACGTCCAAGGTAGACAAAAGTATCTAGCTACCTGAATCACGCTTACAGTAAACACGTAATCAAACTACACCAATAATAATGATTGCTTCTTTACTACATAAAACTGTAAAGACACTTATTCCAAGCGGATAACTCCGAGATCACACTACACAGAACGCGAGTGGGGATTATCACGAGTTAAAGTGTCAGTGCGCATCCATCAACAGCAGTAACCACGTACATGGAACCATCAACGGATAGGATACCACACCGATGGAATTGTGGATATGCTTTTCCAAGTTAAGTCCTTATGTCCTTAATACTAGTTAATACTTACTACTGCACTGTCTCTTTTCAAAGAGCTACACCCCGAGAAAATCTATATAAATCGTAAACATATAATAATGTTAAATAGTAAAGTCACTCATATGAGGGCATTAATGAACGCATTTAGCTTAGAATGAAGTATATTTGGTTGTTTATTGTTTGTGCATATTTATATTATTGTGTGTTATATTTTATAGCATTGTATGTCTTGTTTTCAGGGAAAAACGAAATGAGTATTATGATTTATGTTATTACGCGTTTTGTTTGAATGTATTTACATAATTTCATCTGTATATCAAGAATTTATTTATTCAATAATGTGTAATAAATAAGTATTTATTGCGTTATGTATATCTTGCGTTCATTATTGCAATCAACCTCAAATAATTAATTTGTCATGTTTCAATAAATTCTGTCTTATTGCTTACAACGATAATTAAGAGTCTCAATAATTATGCTAATTAACAGTGAATACACTCAACCACCCAGTAAACTGTCAGAATAATATATTTGCGTAATTATATTGATTTGACAAATATTCAGCTTAATTGAATAATTTAATAATTTACATAAATTAGCATAATTGCACTAAAATGTTAACTGGGAAGCAGAACCTGCTTGTGTCTCACAAGTCGTGTTTGTCTGCGTGATCTACTGGCGCATAATACGATACGACAAGTTTGCGGTTATGCTAAAGAGCGTATGAACTTGCCAACAATTTATGTAGTTAATGTACTATGTTTTGATTTGTATGTAACAATTCGGTATGCTGATAAATATAAAGAATAAGTATTATTTACGTGTTACAACATGTATTTGCATAAAGTGTGGAACGAATAGTTTTGATTTCTGCGCACAGTGAAGTATGTCGGTCGTGTGAAAAGAAGTCATATGTAAAAAAAGGAAAGTAACCCCAGTGTACAATAATGATCGAAGGACTTTAATAATAAAACGCTGTTGGTAAATAACTGTCAAATAACAAGCTGTCTAATCTAAAAACTGCCTAATCAGAGCGCTCATATTTTGTAAGAATCCTCTACAATGTAGTGCTACAGGGAACGTAGCATCTTCCATGTGTCATAGGTACTGAAGAAAAGTTAAGTTCACCTTCTATGATGGTAATATTTATAATGATAAATTACTTAAGGGGGGTGGGGGTAAGAGTATGTGTTCGCTCCTAAAATTAAGTTATAAAACTACTTGCTGAAAATAGATCAGTAAGTCAGGTGAAAAGATATATTTTACTTTTGTTTAACTCTTCCCGCAAATAGCTGAATCATTAAGTGAAGCCAGTTCAGTAAGAGATTATTTTTTATATGAATGGTATTTCCAGATTTTTCAAGAAAGAAACATTTTTGACATTAAAATATACAAGGAAGGAAGAAGATGTTTACAACACTTTAATATCCTGTATGACCAAAAATGATCATTACTATAGAAGCTTATGAGTTGAGAAACTTAATTCCATTACTGCTGACGGCGCACCTTCAATGATAAGGGTCCAATAAGTAGTGATAGTTAAAAATCTATCATGAAAGATTTAAATTATTTTTTAGGTACAGCTCCAAATGTTAAGTGGTAGAGTTTGAAAATATAAGATATCAACAAAAATGTGATCAGTATTGTGAATTAGATACACTTATATCATATCATCTAAGTTGACGTTATATTATATCATATTATGATATTAACGTTAAGTTAGGTACATTACAGATGATCTGAGAAACAATCAACTGTATTTAGAAACAAGGTTCGCTGAGATACAAAATTAAAGTTTTACAAGCTTATGGAGGTCCCTGTACTGTCCTATGGGTGGTAATTATGGACAACACCCAAGAAATAAGAAAGTAAAATACAGGCCTCGGAAATGGCATTCTTAATTGCCATTAGGGAGGAGTTAAAAGGTATTCTTAACTTGACCTTTTAAAGAATGAGGTCATAAGAGAAGACTCACAAGTTGTTTACTTGAATGAAAAATTTAAGATTAGAAACTATGGTGGAAAGAACACTTAGATAGAATGTCTGATTCCAGACTGACCAAACAAGCCTGGAAATACAAACCTATAGGACACAGGTGTGTGGGTAGACCCACGAAGAGATGGCTGGACAATCTTTGAAGGCGAAACAGGCAGCACCTTGCCTATGCCTTGTTGTGAAGAAGATGATGATGGATAAACTTATACTAATAACCAAGAAGAAAATTCAATCTCTGTGAAAGACATAGTCCATACACACAGATTCTGCTGCAGCATAAATTTAATGAGCCAGAAGAGGTAGTGTCAAAACAGATATATATAACTTATACGAGACCAAACGTATTGAGATTAAAAATAAGAAGAATCCTACTAACAGCTTTGGATCTTGCATTTTTTCATTGATATGACCACTAAAATTAAAGAGATATATAAAATGTGTTTAGTTCTGATAGTGCCGGTATTGATGTCTACGTTCTACCGCCAGTTTACGCTCACTGGACTTTCACTGATCCTATAGTCTGTGTGACCCACGAGTCAATCGAAATCCCCACAAGATATTTCGTAAACTTAGGATGTATCTATAGGCAATGTTGATATTGTGTGAAGGAGTTGGCCGTTTTGTCCGCCATTCATGTGTTTTGGCTATTTTAGTTTCTTCCGTTTCCTTGTTTTTAAGGGCCTTGTCGAATTGTATATTGCAAAAAAATATTAAAAGAAAAAAGTATCTATATATTTGTTAAAAAATATAAGTGAACAGCGGAACGGATACCACCTTCGGGACGCGTACAAGAAATAGGAACACAACCAATTTTTTTGTTTCTTCTTATAGGTACCTGTTCCAAAAGAAGCCGAATAGAACGAGGAACGTGTGCAACAAAAATGGTTGAAACTAAATTTAGTTAGAATAGAAATTAAGCCGAATTTTCATTCGTATTTAATATAGGCTAATGCAAGTACGTACCTTTAAAGGAGGTGGATAGAATTAGACCGCTGTGAACGTGGTTTTGTTTGGAATTATTCATTGTGTGCCAAGAAAAATAGTTTTCAGATAGGCCTTAAAATAGCTTTGAACTTTTATGGTTGCCGTTGTTGTAGAGAATGTTTTAACAGCAGTTAGTAATATTTCTCCTGTTAACAATAATCATATTGCGTCTTAAACAGGGACTCAATGATATAAAATTTCTTCAGTTACTTTTTTTTCTTATAAGCAGACGTTATTTTTTCCTCTTTTAATGTAGCGTTAAGTTCCTTTGTTTGTAGAAATATTCTTGCGCTTCTCCTACTATATGCAGACAACGATCACATTAAAATGTTAAGTCAAGTTCAAATAACCGAACTATTCTGCCTTTGTTTTACTGTTACACACTTCAATAAAGAGGCGTTGTATTTATCGTAAACATCATAGTCGGCTTTGTAACAAAACGTTACGTGTGTCTGCTTTAGTCAACCACCACGCAACAGGGGGCTTTGGTTGTTATGGTTACACACCCTAGACAGAGACATCTACATTAATCCCCATTACTGTATCTACAGTCCGCACGACGTGATCCTCCTGTAAAGACAATGGCATTCTTCGTGTCTTAACAAAAGCACGCTAATTCCCCCCTTGGCTCAATAATAACATTAAGGCGTCGGCTTCCTCCCCTAATTGTGGTTATATTGTTTAACTAAGCTTTGTCTCTTTACATAAACTTGCTTCTCTCAACAAATACTTAAAGGTCTCCGAAATTGTTTTACTAGCATACTGATGAGGTTACATTGGATTAGGATCATTTAGCTGCAACCTTTAATATCATTTTGGAGCTTAATTTGTCAAGAAATATGATGTTCAAACTTAACGGGTTTCTGTGTACTATACAGATTTAATTAAATTAGTCAATTAGAGTAGGCGGGAATTTGTGAAGTGAGAACTAAGTTAACTTAGATACTATTATGTAATTCGCTTTCCTTATTGATATTCGTCATTAAAAATTTGCTTACCTTTAAGTAATTGCAAACCAGGTTTTTATTATAGATATCAGCAAAGTCCAATAAGAAAAAACGGGTATGCCCATATTTATCATCTTTGATTATAAAAAAAAAAAATTGTGTGATGACAGACAATTGAGAAAATTGAAAACAGTTTATTAACAGATGAATAGTAAAACTGAAAGTGTATTAATTTCTGAGTCACAATAATAATACTAAGTTAGCCTTTCCCTATGTTTTGTGGTTATTTCATTTAAGTAAACTATATTTTCGTAAATAAACTCGATTCCCGATTTCCTAATCTATTGTAATTCTGTTAGTTGCTACTATATTATTCTGAAAGGCATTAATTTTGATTCCACGTTATATTTATTTTATTATTATTATTATTTTATTTTGAATCTTTGTTTTTGAGGTCGGTAGTGCCGACTTTATGAAACTCATTGATTCATTCATGTAGCAAAAAGTAGTAGTCCTATTTTATTCCATTTGCTAGAAATATTTATACACACTCAATACGGCAAAGTAAATATTCAGAAATAAAATATTTACAATGAAAATATTTGCAAATATTTACAGATACCCAATCGTACTCCATAAGGCAAAGTTTTCACATTTGACACTTTCAGCGTCTGCAGAATATCTTTTTACCAGTTTCCTGGTACCGTTTATTTATTTTGTAATGTAGTATGTCATCTCTATTGTTGCTTGACACTTAAATTATGTACATATTGCAACATCACAATTGCTATATTGCGTACCTGAAGAGTACTCCACTAACTATCGAATAAACAACCAGCTAAGTCTTGGGATTCTGTGTTTGTCACGTAACGTCCTTGTTGTTGGACAATAAATTTTTATGTAAGATGAGAGGAGAAAGATTTTGCGGCGTGGAGTAAATACTAATAAAACCATTGATTTAGTAAAAACAAATTTTTTAAAAATTGAACAGAAATGTGAATTTAAATGTCACTTTTTAAAAGAAGCTGTTTCAGAAGCATTAGTCGGTATTCACAGGTATTATACATTATAAAAATACAAATCATAATATACAAGCAACCATATAAACAAAAATTGAGACAAGGTTCTAGATACTGGGTGCCTACTTAACTTCTACTTATAGTCTCTTTTAAGAAAGATTAATTGTTAATTTTTCACCTGTTTATTTTCGTGGTTGTTACTGTGGTGTGTGTGTGTTGTGTACTGGACGATGTTGATGATGATGGTGGTGATTAGGTTGCCGAAGTTTCCACTTCGATCATCTGTCGGGCAGAGTATCATCCGTCAGGAATGATTGGAGTGTGTTGTCTGTTGGACACAGTGTTTCCCCGTAAAGAACGATTGGAGTCTGTTCTGTCGTTCAGAATCGGCCGGGTCTTTATACTCAAGGCACGGTGACAGGTCGAAGAGTGCTTAACAGGCCTTCTCAAACCTGTACAGACTTGTTCCACGCGTCGGTCTTCCATACATCACGTTTTGCGTAATTTCACACTCATAATTAGTGTTCATGTGCGAACTATTAGAATCATGAGATTCGTGATACTTTTGTCTTTATTTACATATTAATTAATTGATCGTCACATATTAATTAGTTGCCTAATTAATACACTTGTTTATAGTTCGGTTGTAATTTCACCATTCGTCTTTAAATTGTAACCACACATGTGTCATTACGCACGTCTTAAAACGACATAATTCACTCTTCTGTAAGTATTGTCAATGTGCAAATTTTTATTAAATAAATATACTATTTGTTCGTATTTTATGCCTGTTGAACTAGAATTCACTACCACAACGAAGAGACGTGTGTACACAAAGACATGATGATTTCCTGCAATCGATCAGGTGAAAGCAGTACGCGCGCGCGCGCACACACACACACACACACACACACCTCCACCCCAACCCAATATCACAAGTAATTAATTGTTCAAAACAGGTGTTTAGAACAGGTTACGAATTGTTCAATTCTTGTCTGTTCTCGTATGCACCATTTAAAACTATTTACAACTGTTTATCTTTATTTTATATATACAAATAAATTACCTTGGGCGAATATCCAAATATGTATCATTGCAATATTAAATGTAATATATATATATATATTACATTTAATATTTATACCTAAATTTACCTCAAGATGTTATTTTTCTATTTGGAACATGTTTCGGGTACTATCTTGTACCCATCCTCAGCCTTCCGGTTTTTTTGTCTGGTGAAGTACATATGTGTTGTTGGTTGACTATTGTGGCTTCCTGTTGGCTTCTGGTATTTCAAGTTGGTTTTATTGTGTGTGATTGCGGTGTATGTGTTAGTTTTTTGTGTATTTTCAATGTTGAGTGCTTTGAATATTGTGTCATGTTTTGTATTGATTTGTATTTGTTCAGGTATTGTGCCGTACTGAGTTCGGCAGCGTATTATAAGAATTTTAAAAACGAGCGCCGCTGACGTCACGCACGGCCACACGGCTACGGTAGATTGTTGTTGGCACACAAATGTTGTGCAGCTACGCAATGCAGCTGGCAGCGCCAATGTTTCTGTACATTCTTGCATCCAGAGGTTACTTGGCTAGGCCGACACATTGAATCGGCCTCATTTCTGTTCTGTCCTCCAACCTAGTCATCTGCTCTCGACTGGCGGATACCGTTTGTTCTGGACTTCCTCGGCTATCACTATGGTTGGCTAGATAAAGTGTAGCTCCAGGTATGTACAAGTCAGCGGGTTCTGAAAATATTCTAACCCCAAATATATTTTTACGTTTCAGCCTCTATTAAAAATTTATACTTGTGTGTGTGTGTAGAGCAGTTTTCGATGTGTGCGTTAACGCAATTACCAAATTAAATTGATATGAGTGTAAATGTTGTGAGCTAAATTGACTTCAATAAAGATAATACTAAAGCATCTCGCACTCAGCTGTGTTTGGTGTTATTAACGGTTATGAAATGCGTAATTGATTAATTGTCATATTTCAACGAAATACTTAAAAGGTAGTTGGTACATAAGTGAAATAAGTCACAGCTGAGCAGCTTAATACTGTTTAATATGAATTAGTGGCGATGTGTGTGTGTGCTGTTGATGTGTAAAGTTAGTGTTGGAAGTTAATGTGGACGGCCTATGTGGCGTATTTTCTTTATGACACCCTCTACAACCTATTGTATGTCCAGGTGCTCGAACAAGGGCGAGATGGGTGTCGGGTGGACGTACATCTGTCCACCCTAATGGCAGAGACAATCTTATAGCCACGATGCCGTCAGTCGAGGACAACTTAGGACTCTTCCAACGCTTAGCTGCACCCGGGACTTGTGACACGACTGTGACATCACTGAGCCGCGCCTATACGGACTAAGTACACCGGACAATCCACGTGGGAAAATTCTGATTATCTATTTCTCTCTCTCTACAACATGGTGAATGCACAGAAGCCGCCAGAAGCTCACTCGTGAAGTTCTGAACATTATACTCTAGCACAAACTCTCATGTTCAATTATGTTATTGCATGTGTGAACATTACCGCAGTACACCTAATGAAGTATCTTATAACTGTATAATGTGTAAGAAATTACACGCATACACACACATCCGCAGTTTGCTGTAAGATCTAACTTTTCAGCTAATTAAGACCATTAGGGAGTTAATTATCTTGTGCTATCATGTCATCTGGTCATGGCTGAGTTTTAATAACGTAACGGGGGCTGTCTGATGCTTTAGATGAGAAACTATTTTCTTTCACACACATACTTAGCGCTTAATGATTAAAGTCAGGGTCGTTTAGCTGGTTGAGTTTCGGGGCGGTCACTTACATTCTCTGGTGTGAACTACCAGGGCAAATCTATGCTTAGGTGCTGAGATATTCAGTTTACGCTGTCATTTATATTTGTACCTATCTATACATATTAGGGTGCATTCATTTACTGTAGTTGGAATGGGTTTATGAGGAGGTTAGTGTTGAAATGAGGGATGTTTTGTTATTCATGTCGTATATGTGTTTGTGTGTGTAATTTTACTATATTTTGCTGGGGGAACATGTAACGGATTTAAAAAGAGAAAAACCATAAATGTGCTTACTGTGACAACAGGCTAGCCTATTTGATACTATACAACACTTATGGATTAGTATTGCTTTATGAATGAGATTATTACTAACTTTGACTCATACATAATCAGGCAGAAATTTTGCAATTAGGTCAATATCAAATTCACTTACTTTGTGACATCATGAATTAATTGATATACATATATATATAATTCTGCCTTTAATGGTGTGCTCACGCAATCAAGAACTTGTCATGTATGTAACATCTTGCAGGTTGAATAAAGCACACGCTTGTTGGTTAAAAGAGTTTTTCATTTGCAAGTCCTGTCATTCACCTGGGGGGACATGTCTGTAATTGTATTTGGGCCTTGCACACTTTTGCTTCCTCTAGGTTTTTTCACCTAGTTCTAAATATGATGTCTCTCCCCCTTTACCAAAAAAACTTAATAAAAATAAAATTAAATAAAATAAAAATTCAAAAAAATTACAAAACTTAGAAAAATAAAAGGGGGGTTTCAAATGTTAGATCAGAGCGTGGTTATGATTCTAGGTAGGTAGCATTTCTGCCTTATTTTTTCTTTTCTTTGGAACTTGAGAAATTTTAGAATCTGGGGACTTACATTTATTTCCTTAAATGAAACTTGCTGTGGCTACAGACATGTCAGCTGGTGTTAGGACTTGCAAATTATTTCAAATTATTTTTAATTAGAATCCAAGTGTTGCAAGAAAACTTAATGGTAGTATAAATAATTAATAGAAAGAATAACCAAAAAAATAAATAAATAGCACATTTTATAAAATGAATAAGGGGTTGATGAAGTTTAAAATAATTTAATATGTGTTAGTGTTTAAGTGATTATTTTGTGATGTTGAGTGTGAGATGAATTTTGAAAAAGGGGTTATAGGAATGTGATTGATTTTTTTTATGAATGTGTGCTGGTTGATTTCACTTGCACATACCCTGGAGCTCAACCAGATTCTGGACGTGATGAGGGCCGTCAGTACTTGTCGATTTTGATTGTGATTTGTCTCCTGGATTAGACTACGTGTTTTCTAGCACCCCGTTATATGGTAATTGTTTATTGAGGGCGTTGCGTTGCAGTACCATGTATTTTGAATGCGGTTATGGTCCGACCAAGGGCATGGATGTGATAGTTTATATTTTCGATTATATCGAATTTTATGTGTACTTGGTGGATGGTATGTAGTGAGTTAGTTTGGTTGTTTTGTGTCGTGTTCTCTTCTGGGCATTTTGTATGGCTGTTTCTCTGCTTTTATGACACCCATCTCGTCGTATCGCTAGAGTATTCTGGAGCCGCTTGTATGATCAAGTTCTTCCTGTCGTTCTCTTTAATTATTGCTTTTACGTGGTGTGTGTGTGTGGATTGCGCGGTCATGTCCATTTCTGTGAATGTGGACTTGTTTGTCAAAGATGAGCTCGAGTGGGAGGTACGGTTCCGGGAACGGAAGCTGCAGGAGACTGTTGTTTCATTAAGGAAGCAACTCCGTGAGGCTCTTGCCTCCGGTGAGGCACCGAGTGGGAGAGTATTACTTACGGATGTCACAGCCGAGGTGGAGCTGTGCTCGGAAAAATTTTCAGAACTGCGCGATTTGGCCGAAGGCCTGCAGTCGGCGGCACCCACCTCTACGGCTAGACAGAGGGTACGCCAACGTTTACAACATGTTCTATGCCGTTTACAGAATGCTGAATCACAGGCTGCCACCTCGGAATTAGAGAAAAATGTTGTCACTCTTAGGGAGCAAGTGGCGATGGCATTGCGGGAGTTTTCTCTCGGCCAGCGTCGCCACGTGGATGCGAATTCCGGTTCTTCTTCATCTTCTGTTGAGACGGCAGCCAGGGTGGAACCCCCTGCCCATGTTCTTGCCTTTTCGGATATGGCTACAGCGAGCTATCACAAGCTCCCTAACCCGCTGTCGGATGTCATTCAGCGTCTCCCAGTTGTCGATGGTCTGGATCCCGAGGCGCTTTTGAGATTCTTGCGCATATTTTTTCAGTTGGCCGATTTCCCTGGACTGTCGGAGCGGACTTTGCTTGAGCTCATTTACCCGTACTGTCGGGGATCTATGGCTGAGCGCGTGACAAGTACCCTTAGGGATGGCGGTGGCATTGACCATTTCCATCGGGAAGTCCTGGACGCTTTCGTACCGGGAAGGTTACACGACCGGTTAAGACATAAACATTTTTATAGAGTTCAAGCAAGCGGAGAGTCCCTTGCTCATTTCATTTCCAGTGTTAAGGACGCGGCCCGGATCCTGAGGCTGGGGTTGTCTGAGTCTGAAGTTATTCACACTATTTTGGAGGGCGTGACGCCGGAGGAACGGTCACGTTTGACATTCGCTGTCCGTCCCCAAAGTTTTATTGATTTGGACCGGCTGTGCGCCGAGTCAACCACTATACGGGGTAATGACGATATTAGAGCCCACGAGGCTAGGAGGCGTTCAGATCGCCCTGATTTAGAGCGACGAGTCGGGCAGCCCGGGTCTTGGGGTCCTCGGCCTGCGCCGCTTCAGAGCTGTGAGGTACGAGAATTATTCTGTTCTAGGTGTCATAGATCCGGTCACGTTGCGCGCTATTGTCACGATGCTAGACGGCGTCAAGGGCTTCCCGAAATGGTTACTTTCCAAAAAACGTAAGCTCTCGGGGAAGATAAGTAGGGAGTGGTCTTCCCCGTTAGGCCGTTCGGTTCCGGTTTCACTTAACCCCAGGCGGGTAGTAAATCCCGGATCATCGGGCTCCAAGTTCCTGCGAACTGTCCCCAACTACAGTTCAGTATGCCCCTTCCTGTCGATCGAGTTGAAAAAGGGTCAGCTCAGAGCCTTGGTTGACTCTGGATCAGCCCGATCCATAATTTCATCTAGAGTATGCGAGGACCTTGAACAACAGGGCTTACTATTAGGGTCGGATCGGTCTTCCGTGGTATGCTGGACTGCATCGCGGGAAATTCTGCCCATCTCCCGGGTGGTTTCCCTAAGTATTAAAATCGAGTGTTTTTCATGGGTGTGGCGATTTTTGGTTTCTCCGGCTCTGGGAGTCGACTGCATTGTGGGTGCCGATTTCATCTCCAAGAGTGGTCTCGTTTTAGACATACAAGGGCACCACTGTTATTTTAAATTCAATCGGGAGGTTGTCATTCCTTTCCTTGGGTACCAGGGAGCCAAGGGAGGTATCCAAGAGGTTGTGTGTCCCGATTCAGAAAGAGACCATCTCACTCCGTCCCAGAAACATGCTTTGGATCATTTGTGTGAGCAGTTCCCCACTGTATTAACTCCCAACTTGGGGCTCACACATCTTTTGGAGTATAAGATCCGTTTGACGGACTCCGCTGTAGTACGTTCACGCCCATACAAATTCGCTCCTCCAAAGATGGATGTTCTTAGAGAGAAGGTACAAGAGTTGCTTAAACAAGGGGTCATTGAACCTTCCAACTCTAGTTATGCAAGTCCAGCATTTCTGGTGCCCAAGCCTGGGGGTAAACAGCGTATGGTCATAGACTATCGCAAACTAAATGCTAATATTGAGGTGGATTCAGTTCCCCTTCCCGATTTACATTCCGCTTTCGATTGGTTTAGTGGGGCCAGGTACTTCACCATCTTTGACCTCAATGCCGCTTATCATCAGATTCCTCTGTCTAAGGAAAGCCGCCCTTATACGGCATTCTGTGTGCCATGGAATCTTTATCAATATACTAGAGTACCCATGGGTCTGGCCGTGGGGGCTCAAACCCTCACGCGACTACTCGACACTGTATTCCATGATGTGAAATTTATATTCATTTTCAATTATCTTGATGACCTCTTAGTCTATAGCAAAACGTTCGAGGAGCATCTGGGTCACCTGAGAGAGGTGATGTGCCGATTGAGGAGTGCTGGCCTCACTATCAATCCAGACAAAGTCAAATTTGCACAAAAGAGTATTTCGTTTTTGGGGCATCTCGTCTCATATGGGGGTGTGACGGTCGACCCGGAGAGGACACAAGGCATCCGAGATTTTCCTCCCCCTAGGGATGCGAAAGGTGTTGCCAGATTCGTTGGCATGGTCAATTTTTATCGTAGATTTATCCCTAATGCCGCGGAGATTGCTGTACCTTTAAACGAACTCAGAAAGAAGGGTACCAAATTTGTGTGGGGAGAGAGGCAACAGCGGGCCTTTGATACCCTCAAGGAGGCGATCGTCTCTCCCCCTGTGTTGAGGATGCCTGATTTTTCAAAAAAATTTATTTTGCAAACGGACGCGAGTTCTGTTGCGCTCGGGGCGGTTCTGTCCCAGGAAGTCGATGGTGCTAGGCAGCCGGTGGCATTTATATCCCGAACCTTGACCCAACAAGAAAGGAAGTCTTCAGTGTATGAACTAGAGTGTCTTGCTGTCGTGTACGCTCTAGATAAGTTCAGGCGTTTCTTGGAACACGCTGAGTTCCTGTTGGAGACCGATAATCAGGCTCTCTCCTGGCTTCTTGCTCATCCCCGGCAGCTGGGTAAAATAGGGCGTTGGGTGGTCAAGATCTCATCCTTTAAATTCAAAGTGCAACACATCCGGGGAACACAAAATGTTGTTGCAGACGCCTTGTCACGTATGTTCTCACAACCCAGCGAAGCCAACTCTGAGCAACCCTGTTCCGTTCTGCTGGATTTTCCTTTGGCCTTTACTGATGTGTTGCCCCATCAGTTAAATGATGAAGAGTTGGGTCCTATCATCCAACACCTAAAAGAGGGTAACGTGCAGGTTCCATATTTTCTGTCCAAGGGCGTCCTGTGCTGCCGAGAACGAAAAGGACGTGCCCCGAAGGTTGTGCTGCCTAGCAAACTCGTGCCAATGGTCTTCAGTTACTATCATGATTCCCCAATAGGTGGCCATAAGGGAATTTCGAAGACCATTTCCAGTATTAGGAGGCATTTCATCTGGAAGGGCATGGACAGGGACATCGCGGCTCGTGTGAAGGCATGTCATCTCTGTGGCTTGAGTAAGCCTGCTCAAAACACTAAATTGGGTCTATTGTCATCTGATGTGGCGAGCAAACCAATGGAGAAGTTATTCATAGACTACGTGGGACCTTTCCCTCGTAGCAAGTCGGGTAACGCTTACCTACTTGTTTGTGTGGATGCTTTTTCCAAGTTTGTCTGGCTACTGCCCTTACGACAGGCAAACACTCGCTCAACCATCCTTATGCTACAGTCCCATGTCTTTCAGCATTTCGGTTTTCCGTCCACCATTGTCTCTGACAATGGACCACAGTTCATTTCGAAAGATTTCCGGCGAATGTGTTTCGCTAACGGCATCAAGCATGTGACCACTTCCCCGTACTACCCTCAACCGTCCCACGCGGAGAGATTTAACCGGAATCTCCGTTCAGCTCTCATCGCCTACCATGCTGAACAACAGGATTGTTGGGACCTTAATTTGAAGTGGTTGCAATTGGCATTTAACACGGCCCTACACGAGAGTCACAAGGCCGTACCCTTTGAAGTCATGTTTGGTTTCTCGCCAAGTTTGCCGTTGGACAATTTGTGGCACATTGAGGATCTTCTACCTAACGATCCGAAGGTCACGACTGTGGACAGATGGCGGGAGGTCCGGAGGAATTTGCTTCGTGCGCACGAACGCGTCCGTAGTCGCTACAATCAGGGGCGAACTCCGAACCCATTTAAGATTGGCGACTTGGTCTACTGCCAGAGCCATCCGATCAGCTCAGCCATAGATAGGAGGGCCGCTAAACTATGTTATCGTTGGTCGGGACCATACCGCATTCTTCGGTTTGTGTCCCCGTCACAGTGAAATTGGGTGATCCCGGAGGGGATGTTGAAAGAGTAACCACTCATATTTCAAAGCTAAAGTTTTGCCATAGGGCATGAGTTAGGGATGACAGTTAGTCCTATAAAAAGGGGGGAAACACTATTTGGGTTCCTGGATCTCAGTTATTAGATTTGGGAGGCCTTGGTGGTCAGTACTCAGAGCCGGCCGGCGATTCTTCTCTTTCTCCTGTTCTTTCCTGTCTCTTCTATCTGCATGCGGACCAGGGCCCGGCGAGCATGCAGGACTCACACTTACACCTTCTCTTTCAGACACACATTCACTGACTCACACCTCTTCCTTCTGCCTTTTCGTTTTCCTGTGTTACTGAACCCACCAAGAGCGGTTTTAGAATCTGAGATTTCCTGGGTTTCCCGCAGCCGTCGTGCTTGAGGACTTGTTTGTTTTGGGTCAACCATGTTGTACTTTTGGGGTGAGGGTGTGCCGTACTGAGTTCGGCAGCGTATTATAAGAATTTTAAAAACGAGCGCCGCTGACGTCACGCACGGCCTCACGGCTACGGTAGATTGTTGTTGGCACACAAATGTTGTGCAGCTACGCAATACAGCTGGCAGCGCCAATGTTTCTGTACATTCCTGCATCCAGAGGTTACTTGGCTAGGCCGACACATTGAATCGGCCTCATTTCTGTTCTGTCCTCCAACCTAGTCATCTGCTCTCGACTGGCGGATGCCGTTTGTTCTGGACTTCCTCGGCTATCACTATGGTTGGCTAGATAAAGTGTAGCTCCAGGTATGTACAAGTCAGCGGGTTCTGAAAATATTCTAACCCCAAATATATTTTTACGTTTCAGCCTCTATTAAAAATTTATACTTGTGTGTGTGTAGAGCAGTTTTCGATGTGTGCGTTAACGCAATTACCAAATTAAATTGATATGAGTGTAAATGTTGTGAGCTAAATTGACTTCAATAAAGATAATACTAAAGCATCTCGCACTCAGCTGTGTTTGGTGTTATTAACGGTTATGAAATGCGTAATTGATTAATTGTCATATTTCAACGAAATACTTAAAAGGTAGTTGGTACATAAGTGAAATAAGTCACAGCTGAGCAGCTTAATACTGTTTAATATGAATTAGTGGCGATGTGTGTGTGCTGTTGATGTGTAAAGTTAGTGTTGGAAGTTAATGTGGACGGCCTATGTGGCGTATTTTCTTTATGACACCCTCTACAACCTATTGTATGTCCAGGTGCTCGAACAAGGGCGAGATGGGTGTCGGGTGGACGTACATCTGTCCACCCTAATGGCAGAGACAATCTTATAGCCACGATGCCGTCAGTCGAGGACAACTTAGGACTCTTCCAACGCTAAGCTGCACCCGGGACTTGTGACACGACTGTGACATCACTGAGCCGCGCCTATACGGACTAAGTACACCGGACAATCCACGTGGGAAAATTCTGATTATCTATTTCTCTCTCTCTACAATATGGTGAATGCACAGAAGCCGCCAGAAGCTCACTCGTGAAGTTCTGAACATTATACTCTAGCACAAACTCTCATGTTCAATTATGTTATTGCATGTGTGAACATTACCGCAGTACACCTAATGAAGTATCTTATAACTGTATAATGTGTAAGAAATTACACGCATACACACACATCCGCAGTTTGCTGTAAGATCTAACTTTTCAGCTAATTAAGACCATTAGGGAGTTAATTATCTTGTGCTATCATGTTATCTGGTCATGGCTGAGTTTTAATAACGTAACGGGGGCTGTCTGATGCTTTAGATGAGAAACTATTTTCTTTCACACACATACTTAGCGCTTAATGATTAAAGTCAGGGTCGTTTAGCTGGTTGAGTTTCGGGGCGGTCACTTACATTCTCTGGTGTGAACTACCAGGGCAAATCTATGCTTAGGTGCTGAGATATTCAGTTTACTCTGTCATTTATATTTGTACCTATCTATACATATTAGGGTGCATTCATTTACTGTAGTTGGAATGGGTTTATGAGGAGGTTAGTGTTGAAATGAGGGATGTTTTGTTATTCATGTCGTATATGTGTTTGTGTGTGTAATTTTACTATATTTTGCTGGGGGAATATGTAACGGATTTAAAAAGAGAAAAACCATAAATGTGCTTACTGAGACAACAGGCTAGCCTATTTGATACTATACAACACTTATGGATTAGTATTGCTTTATGAATGAGATTATTACTAACTTTGACTCATACATAATCAGGCAGAAATTTTGCAATTAGGTCAATATCAAATTCACTTACTTTGTGACATCATGAATTAATTGATATACATATATATATAATTCTGCCTTTAATGGTGTGCTCACGCAATCAAGAACTTGTCATGTATGTAACATCTTGCAGGTTGAATAAAGCACACGCTTGTTGGTTAAAAGAGTTTTTCATTTGCAAGTCCTGTCATTCACCTGGGGGGACATGTCTGTAATTGTATTTGGGCCTTGCACACTTTTGCTTCCTCTAGGTTTTTTCACCTAGTTCTAAATATGATGTCTCTCCCCCTTTACCAAAAAAACTTAATAAAAATAAAATTAAATAAAATAAAAATTCAAAAAAATTACAAAACTTAGAAAAATAAAAGGGGGGTTTCAGTATTAGTTTTTTTTTCTGTTTTATGTTTGTATATTTGTAGATTTTCCCATATGTTCATTATGGTGCCTTTGTGTGGTATATGTTTTATTAGTGTTACATTGGTTATGTCTGGGAATTCATGTCCTGTGTTTATTGCATGTGTGGCTAAATTGGATTTATATATTTTTGGTTTTTTGTATGCATTTAGGTGTTAAAAATAACGTTTTTTCAGCTGTTTTTTTGTTTGTCCTATATAACATTTATTGCAATCTTGGCATTCAATTTTGTATATACCGTTAGTTGTTGTATTATCTTTGTTGTGTGAGCTATTTAGATTTTGTAATTTATTTTTATTAGTTTTGTATGCTATTTTTATACCTGTGTTTTTAAATAATTTTGTTAGTTTTGTCATTTTATTATTTATATATGTGAATGTGAATGTGGCCCATTTTTTGTTGTTGTTATTATTTATGTGTTGTTCAGTTTGATTAATTCTTAATTGTTCAGTTATTATTTTGTATTTGATTTTATTTTCTATTTTGATCATAGTATTTTTATTGTATCCATTTTCATAACCAATTTGGTATATTATATTTCTTTCTTTGTCAGTTTCTTGTTTGTTTAGGGGTATTTTGTACATTCTGTTAAATAACTAACGAATAAAATGCTGCCATTTTATGTTGTGGTGGGTGGTCAGAATGGTTAGGTATAATGATGTTAGTGGAAGTTGGTTTTCTATATATTGCATATTGTATGTGTTTGTTGTATCTTGTGATGGCAGATAACTAATACCTGAACAAATACAAATCAATACAAAACATGACACAATATTCAAAGCACTCAACATTGAAAATACACAAAAAACTAACACATACACCACAATCACACACAATAAAACCAACTTGAAATACCAGAAGCCAACCGGAAGCCACAATAGTCAACCAACAACACATATGTACTTCACCAGACAAAAAAACCGGAAGGCTGAGGATGGGTACAAGATAGTACCCGAAACATGTTCCAAATAGAAAAATAACATCTTGAGGTAAATTTATGTATAAATATTAAATGTATCATATACATCAAGAAACGGACTGTAGCAGAAAGTGATTGAAATATATATATATATATTTTTTTTCGTTTCATTAAATACAGTATTATTGAACTAAATGATAATAGAACATGACTTGAATTTTACATAATAATATTAACTGATAATATTTTTCAATATTTACTAAAAAATAAATGTTTATCTTTAATTTTCGTAGTTTAGTTTAAAACATTTAACCCCTTATTACCACCTGGAAAAGGAAATCCTGGCTACTTCGCTGTACTCTGTAAATTAAATTACAGTAACTCTAAAGCGTATATATAATATATATACTACTAATCATTGCATTAGTATTAATACAATGGAATGTAATTTACACTAACCCTATGTTTATTTGTAGGGCTGCAATGTCGACAAAATTATTCAAAAGGTGGGTTGAACTTAACTTTAAATATATTCCTGTAATTCGTTTTCAAGAAAAGAATAATTATTGCATTTTCTTTCAACCCTACATTATCCATCGCTTATATTGTGACTCGTGGGAGTTTCCTGTTTCCTATTATTAAATCAAATTGTAAAAAAACAATTGAGAGGGGAAAAATAAAAAACAACCTATGTTGTGAAGTTGCGTAAAACTGTCTGACATCATCCCTTCAGTACCTGTTAAATTAATTGAGGATATACCCCTTAAAATCTGCCGGTATCAGCCCCGCTTTTGATTGATGATCCAATCTTAAGCAAAGAAACTATAAATCAAAACGGCGCCATGTTGGGGAAAACGAAGTATCTGGCGTCTGATGCAAAGGGCAGGCTTGGATGTTCGTGTAATCTTAAATAGTAATTACGTTTTTCTAGTAAATTTTAAATGACGTACCATCATTACTTATGATTTTTATGAAACTGACTGCAACAGTTATTTACAACGTGATTAGAGGAACGAACGTGTAAATCTTTATACGTCGAAGCAGACTGATTTCACTGCGAGATTATTGTAGAAATATCACTTCAGAGACACTGTGGCTCAAGGTATCAGTTTATACTACAAACGGATTCAGAGAGACACCAAGAAATACTAGTTAAAATTTTCTAAAACTTATCAAAAGTTTATGATTTTCTCTGTAATTACATATACCTATATCAATATTACTATCTCTTCAACCTTAATGTAGGTCTAGGCACTGCATATTTACAGTACTTGAATGTTGAAATTCAGATAGTCTTCATGAAATCGATTTACTAATGTGGTTATAAATACAGAATGTTGATCAGTGTTAACATTAAGTTGTGTATAAAGAAGTTAAAATTAAAAAGCCACAGTTTATAAAAAAAAGACATAAAATAAAATTTTTAACTTTACCCTTACAAGCATTTAGTGTCACATCTTGAAAAGTAAACTTCTGTGTTCTCTATACCATTTGTGAATAGTGTCCATTTATTGAACTGGCTACTCAGAAGCTACAGAAAGAGCTGTAAGTGGTTCTTACAAACGAATAATTATAACGCTTTTGAATTCCACAAAATTCTGGATAAAAAGCAGCTGCAAATTTTAAAGCGTCACAATTAAATGTCCTAAAAAGCATAGGCTTAAGGATAGGATTATCTTATGTTTATGTGCCATGTAAAATAATTTTTTCTTTACGATCGTTAAGTTTTTTCAAACGGTAATCTCTTTTGGTTACATTACGAAACAAAACTCACTGATGAGTGTCTCAAAAAAAATTCTTAGACTTTTTTGTTTCACATCTGTGTTCAGAACTCGGATAACCGACGTATGGCTGTCACATAGGTGTGAGGTTTCTATAGGAAATTCAGCTGAAGGGTTGTTACTAGGACATAATTTATTCTTAAGTTATAAATGACATAATATTTATAATTTTCACTTATAATATGTAATAAAATTATAAATGCGTAGTGTACACTATTTTGCTAACTGGTATTAGCGAAATGACCAAGTTATGTTTAAGAAATACTAATGGCTTCAAAGAAAGCATCTTCCAGAATAATAGGGTGTATTTTGTAGTAGTAATAATAATAACTCTGTAATCATCTAATCATATCTAGTATACTGTCAATTTTTACTATGTTTGTCGAAATCTTGTAGTCATTCATAATATTAATTTTATATTATTTATCATTTAATTTTAAATTTCATAAGTTTCTAATTTTATTTTTCCTTATAATGTCTACGTTGTAGCATGACAGATAATGCACTAATAATTAATTAAATTAAGATCATAAAAATAATTAAATTACATATACTCAAAGAATGTCAAATGAAATTCAATTACACTTCAAAGGAAAACACCACTATAAAATAAAAACAATAATTAAATAATAAAAATGCAACAATAAAAGTCAAAGAAAATAAATTAAAGGAAACTCATATTAAAAAATCAGGAGATTACCCAGGAGATTAGGAGCAGGTGATAAATATAATACCCCAAACACAAGAAGAAACAAGAAGAGGAAGATTAGTATCAGGTGATAAACAAGATATCACGAAATCAAGAAAGAAGAGTAAAGTTAGTATCAGATGATAAAGAAGATACTCCAAACCCAAGAAGGAAGAAGAAATTTAAAAGCAGATAATAAAGAAGATACTCCGAACCAACCATCGGACAAAATAACACTGAGTACCTTGGTTTACCCAAGAATGAACACAAGAAGGAAGACGAGAAGAAAGGAAGAAATAGGATGGAAGAACCACAATAAAAACCTATTATTAACTACCATTAACCCCAAACCAAATGATACCATTAAAGAAAGTATAACACCCCAAAACCTTATGAAATTGTAATTATTTATAAACAAAAGTATTGTGTAGTATGATAAGAAGTGCACCAACTAAAGTTATTATATGATAAAAAATAAACAAATCTTCACAGTCCATGATGACTAAAGGTCTGGTCTGAGAATAATAAAACTCAAATATAAGTCAGAACCAACACTGAATGTGTACTAGTGGAAGTGTTTTTAAATGTAATAAACTTCAAGTTGTAATGTATCTATAACTTAAACAATGTGCTATAAAATAACTTTTATATTTTATAATTAACAAGTAATGAAATATTAAAATGGAAAATATTTCCAATATTTCATTAAATAAGGTCACTTTGTTATCTCAAGACATTCATAGGAATGCCAATAATAAAGAAAATATGTGAGGGAAATGTTTACTGTACAAGGGGATTTTAGATAATAATAGTATAATCAGAAAGGACTGAAAATAACTTAAGTTTTAATAGAGTTAAGAAGTTTAAATGGCTGATATTGTTCAAAGCCATGAACTCCAATTTTAAAAAGAGTTCCAATAGAATAAGGTCTATATTTTGAGTAAGATGTATTAGTTATATAACAGCATACATACAAATTAAAATGTTTAAGTATGGATGCTGTATTAATTTATAAAATGTGTTAAATTTATGTTCAAAACAGTTTAAGCAAACATGTCTAACTTTAAAGACTGCTGATTAATGTTAAATATTATTTTTTGTAACAGTAGCATGAATTAGATGCTACGAATCTCAATAATTATGTAAACAATTTTATTTCATGTCATGTTAACTTTTAAGAGTCAGAGGAGGTGTAGAATTAAATTTATTTGAAAAAACCATATATGTAAAATACTAAACTCTAGACCAAATAATGAATTCACAAAAATTAATATAAACCAGTTAATTCACCAATGAACCATGTAAACTAACAAGATTTATGTAAGGTAGGTCAATTAACAACTACTGTAAATGATCCTATGATTTAAAAGAGTAATATAGAAAAATATCTTAAATTATTGAAAATTTTCGAAATGTAATAATTAAATATTTTAGAGGAGAAATAGTAAATTAATAAATTATCACTAAAAGACAGTTCAAATGTTAAATTTATAAGGCTTTAAGGAAAGCGAAAGATTTGTGACCATTTTAAATTTATTATAATTATATTAATAACACTTAAAATGCCAGTAATGGCGTACAAGGACGGAAACAGGTTTTTTGGGCCTAGATTTCCAAAAAGACAGAAATATGGTAACTTTAACAAAAATCTCAACAAATGTGGACTATGACATATCAAATTAAACAGAATGAGATAAATAAACCAATTATATGGTTAATAGTTCATGAAAGCGAACAATAAACAAAAAATATTCCATATATAATGTACCTTGGAATTATGTACATGGGAAGTGAACGTTATTTTAACAATACTTTTCCAATATTAACTTGGCAAGATATTTCCTAAGATGAAGGAAGTAAGTTAGTTCTTTGTTAACATTCAAACAGGACGGTTGATGATGAATCGCGTTCTAAAACCGTATTAACGAAGTGTAATGGAGTAACATTAAAAACCAGTGAATAACGAGAGTTACACAAATTGACACTTTTTGGTTTATAAACAATGAATTACTCTACGACAACGGTGAAAACGAACAATACACCACATAATACGAGTGATTTAAACCATTAAAACTACCTAATATTAATATTTCACTATACAACATATTAACGATTCTTAGCCACGAACAAACATAAAGTGAACACCTCTAACCGAAAACAATTAACACCAGTGAACACTGAACACTCATCCAGGATACCTCAAACAACATAATAGACAGTATACACGATTACGGAGATCCATAAAACAGTTATAAAGGTGAATTTATTGTGAGATTTTCCAGCGACCATATACGTTAACCTCATCAATTCTGCCAGCCGCCATGATGGTCCCGTGATGCACTGCAACCTTCCAGACTGATTTCATAGAAGCAGCATTGGTTTGAGAATTCAATTATATTAAACATTATATATTATTCACAATTTGTTAATTATTAATTATTAAGATTATTTTTTGTATATGTTATACTTTCTTGGCCTGCCCTTCTCTGACTATATAACATAATCGTTAAAAGAACCTTGTTTAATACTTATGTAAAAATTAACCTGTAATCACAAATCGATATATCCCTGTGACAGAGTCGAACAATTGCTCTACATCGATTTGACATCGATTTTTATAAATTATTGTTAATAAATCAATTTATTTCAACTATTTGGATTGTAGAATTATTTTACATTTTAATTTAAGGGTTTAATTAACTACAAGACTTCCTGGAAGACGAGAAATATTAACTAAAAGTGAGATACTGGAGCAGCGCTGAAAATCATTAATCGATTGCTGAAAGGAGATAATCTGATTAACTCCAGATTTTGTTAAAATCTACCAGAAGTGTAAATTAAACCAAAATAACCTCACAGAATTTTGAATTTTTAAACAAAACACAAAACCAGGATTAATTCTAAATTTTAACCATAACAAACAAACATAAAATTTTTTTTGAACAAAAAATTTTTTTTTTAAATACAATTTTTTTCTTTTCGTTGAACCATACACAAAAAAATTATAATTATTTGTAACCAGTTAACAGGTCTAGTTACAAATTGGCGCTCGCAACAGTGGGGCTTAACATAGTCGAACAGCGGCTTATTACCAATTGACACTCCCCACAGTGGAGCGTACATCAATTTTTATTTGTACAGTTACAACGTTCACTAAGAAATACAAAACTGCAGCTGTTTTAATATAAAATCCTCATTATTGCAGCAACAGTTGACAACTGTCGCTCCCTACTAGTGTAAATATAAAAATACTTTGGGCCGAAAGCTCTTAGTATTTTCAGTGGCAAACTTTTTGCTGCTATTGTTTCTTTCATGCATCTGCAGGTTCAAATAACTTTTAATGGAAGTTTTTTCCTCTCTTACCAACGCAATCTCGTCTCAGCCCTTGATACTTCCCCAAACTGCGAAAGTCACCATCCTTGTATCCAATACGCGACTTAATCGAATGTCGTATTGGAAGTGTGCGTGCGTGTGAATCTGCAAGCGCGCAATATCTCATTATTTCTGCCATCTTAAACTGTTTTTATGACATCTGTGTAAACAGCTTATCTGTGTATCCATTGCCCACAAAGACTTAAAAACAATTAGAATCTCTTACCTTTAGGTTGTAATGTAATAAGATATATGCAAACACACAAAAACGCACAGAAACAACATCCAAAACGAACAGACATAATTTAAATCACACATACTTCTTGAACATATTTCACAAGCCACACCAACTCTGGTCTTTTGAACGACGGCGCAGTCACGAAAAGCAGGACGGTCAGCACTCCTAGTGGCAGACTCTCATAAAGTCTAACGGAGCGAAAGCTAGTTTACGCTATAAGCAAAAGATTTAGCATTTTTATCAATAATAATGTGTGATCCGAGTCGGCAGTATTTTATACAGTTAACTAATAAGCAAGTTTCTCTATAAGCATTAATATCTTACAGTAGTTGTTCAATTTACGTTTTACACGAATAGCATTGTTTTAATAAAGAATGACTGTGACACGTATAAAAACAAAAGAAATGCAGTTCATTTTTTTTTTGCTGTCCAGTTCGAGATATCGATATGGAAGGAAGAATATTTTGCTGTATGCTAGAAATTGGAAGAAATTTAGTAGCAAAAATAATATCACCATTTCTTCGGGTTACACAAAATTCTTTATGTATCTTCAGGTGCAGCTATTACCCTTTTTATGTTCCACTAAAGTTAGGTTATTATAGAATAATTCGTAATAATTTGTAAATTAGATATTAAAAAATATTGAGAGGACTGTACATAATAAGCAAAAGCATACAAGTCCGTATTAAAAAGTACAGTAGACAGCACTCCGAAATTGATATAAAAACATGTCTTCTGCGACGTACTCAAGCTAACTGTTGCAAAAACAGTACATTGTACACAAAACATCTCAAGGACCATGATTAGAACTGTTTGTAGAAGCTCTGACATGCAAAACCGAAGTAACTGGCCGCAGAATGTAACAACGTTAACACGAAGCACTACGCTAGAAGACGAAAATGTTTAGTACCGTTCAGAATGATCGCTACGTATCAACGTGTTTACAAAAAGGCATAACAACGCGTGACCGGGTTAGTCGAATCGAAGTACGGACGAGTGAGGTTATTATGTTTATGATATTTAGTTAGGTGACGATTTGCTAGAGATTTAGTGAACTTAGATTTTTAGTGATGAATTAATTGGTGCAGAAGATTGTGAATAATTAGATATTGGATCACTGTGAAGAAAGCTTGGATTAGATTTGTAATTATTAAATTATATCTTGTGTGTGTTCAACTATTTCACTGTATGGATTAACGTAATTTAGGTTCCATTCTTATTTATATTTTTCCTTCTTCTCCTTTTGGGAATATAATCCTGGACGAATATTCTCCTTCAGTGCCTCCAAGTCAATCCAGCCATCTCAATCGAAGGCAGCACATTTTTAATTTTTCTCTGACCTTCTTTTAGCATTTTATCAGCATTTTATCAGAGATTCATAGTGTAGTTAATTTAGAAGATAGAAACCGTTAAATACGTGGAACGTTTAGGCTCTGCAGTTATTATTTCTACGCTTCGAGCTTAGCCAAAAGGCCGAAAAGCCTTTCTGTTGTTACGCAAGGTGTATACTATAGCTTCTAATTCAAAAGTAAGAAACATGCTTTTAAATGGAAGATGTATCTTTACTGTAAGCTGACACATTGTGTGGCCCACCAGTAACACTAGAGTGACGTCACTTTCAAAACTAGTACCTCAGTAGGCAGTTAGGGCGTAACTGATTTCTCTTTGAGATACTGAATGAGAGTAGAGCCGCAATGTATCATGGTTGCATGTTGCAGCAGGGACAGATGGAATGTATTCCGCCTCTGTGGTCGGGATTTAACAAGGAACGATCTACAAGATACTGTTTGAACTATGTGCGTGTAATCCGATACGATACGCCTTTCCTAACGGAGTCCTCCTCTAATATCAACGTATAGGTGCAGATGATTATCATAAGGCCATCATAAGGTTAAAACAATGTTATGTTGGGCGTTCACTGTGTTGGGCTTTTGTGTTTGTCAGACTTCGGTGTCTCAGTCGGATAAAATCTATCTTAAAACAATTTTTTGTATTGGAAACGGGAAGCTATAAATACAATCTTTAAGGAACGAGCTGAACTAATAACACAGCTTAAATGAGGTGTAGCGTGTGGTGTCTTAATGTTTGTATGTAAATCTGTTTCAAAAAAGAAAATCATCAGTGGCTTCCTGCATATTGCAACATTCAGGAACGCAACAGAACGTCTTCAGTGACACAAGTTGACTTTATGCCCTCTTCTTCTATAATTTATTTTTGTTGTTTTTAAATTCTGTAACATAAATTACATTCCATGTAATGAATGTAAGTTACATGTTGTTACCATTATAAACAACAGTGCGAGGAAACCTGTACAATTCCGAAAAGCGTCAAAAGAGTAATTCTTATTATACGCTTTTATTTAGCTTCACTTGTCTGTAGTTCTCTATGGTACAACTTTACAAGCTAGCAAGCTGAAATTTAGCACACACACCTATTGTAGATGACAGTATACTCTTTATATTTTAGAATGAGAATGTCTCAAAATATCATTAGACCTAATTTATAGCAGCTTGCTGTTTTGGCGTAATTATATGTAACAAATATAATGTGACAGGGCTATACAATCAGCCTTGACACTTAGCAACCTCACACATTTATAGTAATTGTTTATTATAGTGCAGTGATTTCTGACTAACGGCCTGCAAGACCTTTTTATGCGGCCAGTGACATTATCTTAGAAAAACAATTTAATAATTACTGTTCTTACTTTTAATAAGAAATGAGCAATAAAATATTATTTTAACTGAGAATGGTCACGTAGGAGAAATCTATGAAAGTGTTTCACTGATTCACAAACAAACGTACAGTAGATTCACATTATGTGTTTAATAGCATGTGTGTTTGGTGTAGGTATAGATAGTTGCACTAGTACTCTTTTCGTTTCATTATTACAAGGCCCAGGCCGTTTTTAGCAATCCTTCGGCTGGACGATGCAGCAACTCTTGTTTGATTTTAAGTCCCTGATTCATCACACAACTTGTCACACAAAAAACCCACTCACTGAGCTCTTAGAATTCAATAGCACGCACTGGAGATAAGAGAAGTGATCAATCTACCAAACTACTATTATATTGATAACTTAAAGCAACAAACAGTGAGACAGTGTTTGTCGGAAAATATCACAAGTTTAAAAGTGGTAAAGTACGTGATTTTTAGGAACTTGGTGCGAATATTCAAGAAAACATAAAGGATTTTAACATAAAATTTAAATAATTTATAAAGTGCTGGAAAATAGGATCTTGCTATTTAAAATCTGTTTGGTGCTGTCACTGAAAAAACCCACATTTACCTAGTATTCTGTAATTCACAAGCTGATTTCTTTCTACAAATCAGGCAAAAAAAAAAGTTCTGATTTCTTTAAGCAGCTACGAAATTCTACGAAATTTTGGACAGAAAATGACGCCGAGTTTTAGGAGTGCATACGTCTGTCAAAAGGTATTCTCCACAATGAAGTTAATAAGGAATCACAGCTGAAGTCGCCTCCCAGATTATTCTTTGCTTCATCTACTGATATTAGCAACGTCACAGCCCGATGTCGATATTCCTGTTTAGTGGCTGAGAAAATCGATCTTAGTTGAAAATTTTATATAAATATAAACTGTTCAATATCTTTTTTACATGTTCATTATTATACTGGCATATTAAAGCCTGTACAGCTACATGCATGTAGTAAACTATGTACTTATTTACAATTAAATATTGGCTTTTCTATTTTTTCGTTTCTTGTCAAAAATTAATCGTTAATGATTCGGCCCATCGGTAGGTTCCTGAGTATAACTGTGGTTTTTAGGCGCTTTTTAGTTAAAAATGACTGGTCTAGTGGAACAAACAGAGAACATGCAATAACAAAGAAGCACAGTCTTCTTTCTCAATGCTTCACGAACTGATGAAAGTAGAGCTGAACAAATCTCCATATTAATACAGCAAGTCAGCAAAAACCTGTAGAACTTGGGCTGGGGCAGTTTGCAAATTGTTTATGTTATACACAGGCAGACTTTACACACCCACAAGCAGACACACGCGCAAGTGGGTGAAGTGGTTCCGATATCTCAGAATTATAAATTTTATTGTTTATACAAGTAGACTTAGTTTTAAACTAAATACTTACAATAATAATACGGATTTACCATTGAACCATTATCACTACTTCCAGTGCGAACCGACACACGCCCGTCCACTACACATGACTCAAGCGATAACTATACTGAGTTGAAACCTACGTTGTATACTGTAACCGTATTTTAATTGAGTACACACACAATTATTCAAACATCTGACGACAACAAGATGGCGACAGAGACGGAGGAAACATTATCACCATCATCATACACACGTACAGTTGTTAAGTCCAAAAAATTTATACCCAAAATTACATTCATTCCCGTCCTGACCTAGTGGTGGTAAAGCAAAACTTTCCCTCACACATTATTCTTTTGCCTATTACCTTCGCGAGGGAACTGTCTTCTTCCTCATTGTAAGTGGGGCAAAACTGACACCCGCTACTCAAATATCATAATTTTACACAAATCACAACCGTTTTCGCCATGTCGTTATAAGATAACATAAATATTAAACATGGGTCACTATGCATTAAACATGGACGACTTCAACTCCCCCTTTAGTTTTGGCGCCAATGTTTCCCTCCTAAACTTGACAATTGAGTACACAATTTGTCTCCAATGCCGGTAATGAACTACTGTAAAACAACACACTAACGACGACAAACAAATACATCAACAGCATGCTACAACAGAGTGCCGTTGTAAATTAGCGGTACCTTTCACTTTACTATTACTAGGTTCGACCCTGCCAGTTTTAAGCGTCGTTGCCAACTCTACCATCTGATCGTGTGCACATCTACAATTTAGCATGTAAATTAGGCCTATATCATTCGTGTATAATGCGCACCCACATTTTGGGGAAGAAAATCTGGAAAAAAGTGCTCATTACACACGAGAAAATACGGAATGTACTGGATTTGAACGTTAATCGTAAGTAATCAACAGTATTTACTAAAATACAACAATTAATGTTTAGCATTAATGTCTCCCTCTATTGTTACATAGGATGTGTGATTTAGTTGTTCTTTACGACGCAACTATTAGTACATTTTTGTTTACAACACAAGTAACATACAGTATGGGCAATGTGTACCAACAAAAGAAAGTGGAATAATCTTTGTTAAAGCCAAAATTATGAAATTAATTAGCGTTTCCGGAAATAAAGAATCCAACTGCACTTTTGGACAATGTAGGTCTATTTACAAGTTGCTGATGATAAATGTTCTTGTTCTTTAGGGAACCCTGACAAATTTCTAAAATATAGGCGTAATTTCCCAAATTTCTAAAAGTGTCTGAAAGGGAGACATTTATGAATTAAAAAAATATTTAGTTTATAATTCGTATTTTAAGTTGCAAAAGAAATTTCTTTTAATTAAACTTTTCAGTACGCTATTTTAGGTTGCAATAAAATGATGTCAATAAAAGTCATAAAAGGATGGTTTTGCTTTCTTTTGTACAAACCTAAGAAATTAAGTTTACAATAATTTAAGCGTTTGTCTTATAATATTGTTACACACACTCACACATGCAGGGTGTTCTAAAGATGTCGGAAAAAGTCGGGAAATGATCCTACTCATTAAACGGAAGGAACAGTGTCCAATAAACTTATGCCGAAAAACGCTTTATTTTCCGTCTTCATTTTTTTTTTTTTAATTTATTACTACAAACTAGAATGAAGTATGGAGCTGACATTTGGTATACACAGTAAGTGTAATATTTCTTATAGTACAAACAAATCAAAATGTTTTCTTAAAAATTTTCAAAATACCGGTGATGAAAATTTTTATTCTGTTCTTATAGCAAAACACTTTATATTACAGAACACATTAATCTTTTTATTCTTAATCCTACGATACTTTGTTTATGGTATAACAAGTATTGAAAAAAAAAAATAGCTGATTTATCACACTTCTTTCCTAACTAAACATTTGGTTAATTGAGTTATAAAAAACTTGTGTATTTTTCTACGTTGTTAACGTTATTATTTATAAATTTAAATAAATATTTCATTATTTATATATCTCGTTTTTAAAATATTGACCATGGTATACTACAGAATATGAGTGAGCATCCGTTTGAGTCATGAGTTGTCATGCTGGTTAAATTCAGGATAATTAAAACATATTTGACCATGATAAACAACGTAAAGCAATTTCAAACTTGTAATTGTAATACTCAGGCAATAATTGTAGTGCAATCATGGTACAATAACGTAAATGCAAATACGTGGTCGTTCTTACGCAGAAAATAAGCTAATGTTTTATTATGGAATAAATGTAACGTCTCTGTTACTTTTTATCCAAATTCCATATCAAACCAGTTTATGCTAAATAATTACAGAGTGCTAAATCTCCACAGGTCTTTTTCACTGTCATAACTCCTCTTATTGTATCATTACTGTGTTCAAATTGTTGACAAATAAATCCAAATCCATTTTAAATACAAATAAATTATATTTATTTTATTTGTTGCTATTTATCTTATCTTTATATCGTTTTTATTTTCTAGTGTGTCTTCAATTACCAGTTTAATCTTACATTACATGTATCTTCAGTTGCAGTTTTAACTGGTGCATTATCTAAATGTAAAACTTTTTAAAAATTTTATTGTTACATCTATCAATTTAAAGACCTAAGATATCACAACCAAGTTGATTTGTACCAAAGGAAACAGAGGAAGTTAGTTACGATCACGTTACTTTATGGTGGCAGATTCATTCTGTGCGAAAAGCTGCCATAGTGGAGACTCATTGTGACGAAAACACGGAACTGCACATGCTCTTGACGCTAAAGCTGACGGCCAACATTAAGTAAATACGATTGTAATTTTAAAAATTCACAAAATATGTAATTTCGAATCAAAGATTTTTCTGTGAAAATATAGCAATTGGCTAACAAATGACTAAAATTATAACAATGAAACTAATTATTACGTTCGAGAAAATATGAAAGAATTTGAATTGTATGTTATTGATTTGTTTTAATATGTTATCTGCAGATTTAATATGTTTTAAAACACAAATTCACATTTGTTTTAATATGTTATCTGAATTTGTGTTTTAAAACATATTAAATCTGCAGATAACATATTAAAACAAATCAATAACATACATCCAAAATTACAATTCACAGAAGAAAAAGAAAATCATAATAAAATCAACTATTTAGACATAACCATCACAAGATACAACAACCACATCAATATGCAATATACAGTAAACCAACTTCCAGAAACATCATTATACCTAACCATTCTGACCACCCACCACAACATAAAATGGCAGCATTCTATTCACTATTTAACAGAATGTACAAAATATCCTTAAACAAACAAGAAACAGACAAAGAAAGAAATATAATTTACCAAATTGCTTATGAAAATGGATACAATAAAAATACTGTAAACAAAATAGAAAATAAAATCAAATATAAAATAAAAACTGAACAATTAAGAGTTAATCAAAATGGTCAAAACAAAAATAATAAAAACAATAAAAAATGGGCCACATTCACATACATAAATAATAAAATGACAAAGCTAACAAAACTGTTTAAAAACACAGACATTAAAATAGCACACAAAACTAACAAAAATTACTACAAAAACTAAATAACCCACACAACAAAGATAATACAAGAACCAATGGTATATACAAAATTGAATGCCAAGATTCCAATAAATGTTACATAGGACAAACAAAAAAACAACCGAAAAAACGTTATTTTGAACACCTAAACGCATACAAAGAACCAGAAATATACAAATCTAATTTGGCCACACATGCAATAAACACTTATAACGTCAAAATTGTATACCTTGCAATTTTACGAGAATTAATCAATATTAAACAGATATCAGAACAAATATGTAAAAATAAAGTTAAAGAAATACCGTTAGAAAATATCAGAGCGGTGTTTTTTTCCAAAGAACGCACCCTGGCGTCTGGCGACGGTTAGACGGCAAAAAATAAGCAAAAGTCACGTACGGGACATAAGGTAGTAAAATTATATTATATTTAAGAAACAGCAAAAAATAGATAAGGAGCTGTAAAAGTTAAGTGCTTATAACAATGAGTACCGTTATGTTGAAGCGAGAGAATTAGAGAGAGAAACGGTGTTAAGCGTCAGTTTCCACTACACCAAGAGAAGTTCGGAACGCGCAGTTAGTTAGCGAATAAGAAAAAGCGTCAGTTTTTTAGCGGTTAAATCCTCTTGTCACATTGGGTAGAATTGAATATCGCGGCACTTAAGTCCGATGAGAATGTTTAGTGTAAATATTGAGTGGGGGTAACAGTAGTTTGTGTATAAAAAAGCGTAGTTGAAAAAGTAAGTTAGTCATCGGAGTAGCATTCAATTAAAAGAATAACCGAAGCTATGTGGTGTAGCTGAGTAAAGGACTCGTAACCGTTATTTTAAGTTAGCGGAGATATTATAACAATTGAACTTGTAATAGTTATCTCAAAGAATCGTAACCGTTACTTAAGTCAGCGGACAATTCACAAATATTGACTCGAAGTCGTTATTGAACCAAATAAGTAATAGTGAATTCGGAAGTGAAAGCGGCGGAGAAGTTACAAGTATTAAAATCGTAATTGTCAATTCAAGTACCGGAGAACGGTTAATAAACAGTTAAAGTGATCAGTCTTTACAGTAACAGTGAATCGGCGGGATTCCACAGAGTAATTCGTCAAATTAATAAAGAATCCGGCGGTATCGATCTGTACTTTCCGTGTTGCAAGCACTTATCTTAATTAAAATATACCAAGGTGTTAAGAAGGTATATTGGTTAATACGATATATATATATATATATATGTAGTGTAACTAATATAATTATAGGTGCATATATTATTGTGAAAGTGATACCAGTGTATATGCAAATTGTTAATACTCAAGCGAGTGGGGATGACAAGGATCTACAGTATCAGCGGATGACCACGGAGCGACTGGACCGACTACTTTCGAGTGGATAATCCTCAGCGCAGATTTGGGAATTCAACAAACAAGTAAAGCTTATAGAACACTCAAATTATATTGTATTCATGTTTAAAGTTTATTAGATTCATATTGGCAACTCAATCCGTTCTAAAAGAATCCACTAAAAGAAAATATCAAACGTTCTGAGCAAATTGATATTGTAATATTATTGAATTTATAAAGCTTATATTAATGTAATAAGTGAATGAAAAGGAATTATTAAATAACTATTTATAATATCTATATTTGTGTTATTAAATTATTTAAATACCCTGAGTAAGAGTTATATATAATAGATTAGTAAAAACTGTTATGATACTTCTTTATAAGAAATATTATTAGAAATTAAACCAGAAAATCTGTTATACACTGGACATGAATTCCCAGACATAACCAACATGACACTAATAAAACACATACCACACAAAGGAACCATAATGAACATTTGGGAAAATTTACAAATATACACACATAAAACACAAAACAAACTAATATCTGAACAAATACAAATCAATACAAAACATGACACAATTTTTAAAGCACTCAACATCGAAAATACACAAAATACTAATACATACGCCACAATCACACACAATAATACCACTTTAAAGTACCAGAAACCAACAAGAAACCACAATAACGACAAGCCAACAAGCAAGTACTACACCAGACGCAAAATTACGAAGGCTGAGAATGAGAACACAATGGTTCTCGAAACATGTTCCTAATAAGGAAAAAAACATCTTGAGGTAATTTCTTTATAAATATTAAATATATTATATACATCATTAATTTCAATAAATATAAATTTTGTATAATTTGTATAAGTTACGGGTAAATAGACAGGTCTGAGATTGCAAAAATATTTCACTGTTAGATTAGGGGAGAATTAACCTGTTTCGACAAGCAGTGAACACCTGCTCAATTGTGTGTGTGTTTTACGTGTATCTTGTGTGTGTTAGTGATGCAGGCATAGAAAGGAATCTCAGCAACCCGCCCCAAGTAATTAATAAAATAGTTATTTTAATTCACTTTGCGAAAACTAATTAGTGTATGATCAAACCAAAGGCACCAAAGTGTGTGTGAAATTTATAGTTATCCCCAGTAAAAAGATGACGTTAATAGAACACGTTATGCGAAGACAGTGCAAAATAAACGTGCCAAAAAATACGCAAATTACCCTAAGACGCTCAAATTAATATTGTGAGTGCCTAATCGAATAAGCTATGATTTGTGCTATCTCGATTCCGTGCAAACATTGCTATTTGCTGATAATTGCAAATAGATGAAAAGGTTCGGGAGTGGGGGCTGTCCCGAGATATGCAGGTATCGACAGGACGATTTTGGAGCCGAGTGGCGCGGAATCTCGAGAGGGTATAAATTAAGGTTTCGACCAAAAACCCTTCTCTTCATTTCAAGACACAGTTGCAGCCGAACATGCTGTCCGTCGGCAAAAGAGTTTATTTTTATTCTATAACAAGTTGCAGTAACAAACGAAATAACGTTCGTTAAATTCACGACAATATTACGGAAAAAGTAAATACCGCAATAGTAAGTCTACCAAGAGTATATACGGGAAAGCTGCTATAGAGCGACGCTGGACTCTAGACGTATCCAGGAACATGCTGCCGTAGAACGACGCTGGACTCTAGACGTATCCAGGACCACGCCAGGACAAGAGGAATGGAAAACTAACTCTGAACAACGCTGGACCCCGGACAACAATCCTAAGATCATCAGAAATCGAGGTGACATGCGAAATGCATTTTAAATGATTTGTAAAAAAAAAGAGCTCATAAAGACGATTTCAAAAGACAGTAAATTAAAACAAAGAAAAGTTTATACTTAGTAATAATATGTTAAAATGTAAATAAATGTTTAGTCGTAAGAATGAGCGTTCGCATATATATAAAAGCATTAATAAATGAAAGAGAATTTAAAGTAAAGAGAGTAGAGTTTATTATCAAAATAGATAGTACAGTGATTAGATATTTGAAGTATAGAAAGATTAATTTAAAGTTGAATATTAAAACAAGGCCAGTCTACAAGAAATTAATATAAATTTAAATTGAATTTTAAATCTTGGTATAGGCTGAGCGAGTAGAGGTCAGATCTGAGATAAGACAATTTATTTCAATATAAAAATATTTTTTTTATAATAAATTAATAAACCAATTATTAGCATGTCTAGATATGAGATTATTAACATGTTTAGATATAAGAGATTTTTTTAAATATGTGTAATGTTGCATATCATAAGATATAAACATTTAATAAAGAGCAATATCGTGACCGACAATATTATTAATGATGTTTATGAATATTTATAATAATGAATAAATAATAAATATGAGTTTTAAATACTGATAAATAAAAATACTCTTATTATAAATACACCTGGTATAATTATACAACCTGCATGAATTACTGTATATCGGATTTACATATAAATTCGTTGTATAAGTTTGTATCCCTTGAACGTGAGGCGTGACATGCCCACATGTATATGTATGTATATCTAACGTTGTATAATTTTGGCGCTCCAAGATCGTGGGGCTCCACAAATTTAAATTATATATATAAATTCGTTGTATAATTTTGGCGCACATGAACGTGTGGCCCGATGCCCACCATTTAACTACTAGAAATGTTGTAGTTAAATGGGTGCTCTAAAAATAAAGGTGTGTTAAATGAATAATATATTAAATGTAATAATTATTTATATTAAACATTAACTGTATGTTATGTTAATTGTTGTGTACAAAAAACACAACTGGCGCTCAACAAAATAAACAGGTGTAATTGTAAAATGAGTATATAAAAATAAATAAATAATAACAGTTCAACAATAAATAAATAAAAGCTTGCATACGGTTCACTAATAATAATAAATTATAAATAAATATTTAAATACAAAATAATTCAACATGACGACTCCAGGAATCTTAGATATGGAGGCCTTTCGAAAAATGATGTGGGCCATGATGGACGAAGTAGTTACAAAACAGATAGAAAATTTGAATGCTAAACTTAAAGAACAAACAGAAAGTTTAGAAAATAAATTAGAACAACAGACTGAAAATTTTAATAATAAATTATAACAACAGACTGAAAAGTTTAAACAGGAACCATAAAAATCACGGAGAGTTTAAAAGAATTAACTGAAAAGGTTGGTGATACCAACTCACATATTGAGACTATCACAGAAAATGTATGTGAAAGAATTGTTAAGCAAACGGAACAAATATGTGAAATGATAGTTTCTGAACAAACAATTGTAATTGAAAGTAAGAGAGAACAGACTTGCATAATTACTGATGATAATTTTAAAACAATAATAAACTCTAAGGAAGAATGTAAAATACATTTAATTAAACAAACGTACCGTGCTAGCGGAAGTATCCAAAGTAGTGGTTACACTCACACACAAATAAAACAAGTTAAAAAGGTAACACGATTGAAACAAATCACACGCGACAAGGGTACGCACAGTAAGTATCGATTGAACGATAATCATAATGATATTCACAATAAATATAAAAACTACAGAGGTTATCATAAACGGCGAATGAAAAACAGTCGACAGCTGTTTATATAGGCTTCAAACGGACTGACCATACACAATGCATTAGTGACGAGAGAATTATGGACGTACTGAGAGAGGAGAGAGAGGTTATTCGTCGCAGCTAAGAAACAAATTCATGCCGTACAAACAGGTGAGTTACGCAATGACGTCAGATGAGCTCACAGTCGCTATGTTACAATGGGACGTTAACACAATGAGGGTGCGAGACGGAAATAACTGTACATGTCGGCTAATATACAACATCGGCGACTACACGTCAAAATACAATGAATTTCCTGTTGACGGGCTCAATGCAATTGTTATAATGGTGAGGGGTGGAAATCAAACGACACCGCACTCAATGCTCTATAGAAATGAAAAATTATTTTTAAAAGAAAAATATTACTGTTAATTATTATTAATAAGAAAAGGAGTTAATTGATAAGAATAATATGTGTAAAAAGATTAAAGAATTAATAATAGAAAGAATGTTATGTTGTAAGAAATGGTAAGGAATGTTATTATTGCTGTTGTTATTAATTTGAAGAAAGGATTAGAGATGAGAACTCAATGTTAATTGTCAGAATGGCTGATCAAGCGAAATCTTCATACCTTAGTGCAAAGGTAAGGACACAGAAGATAGCGATAGTGAAAGTCAAGGACAGAGATTATTTAGAGCTCCAAATACTACGATTAAAACATCGAGTAGAGTTAAGCACATGAAGTCTGGATGTAGACGTGTTTCTACGGTAGTCATCTGTAGCCGATAATGACTGACTACGAAGCTAACGAAAAAGGTGTATTTCAGAAAGTAATGGTAAGGATGAAGAAAATTATTAGCGATCAGAAAGGTAATAGTAAAGAAATGTAATAATTGGAGGTAATGAAGGTTAATGTATTGTATAAGATTAATTAAGAAATGTTAATGTATTGTATAAGTAATATAAGAAAAGTTAAGAAAGATAAAGTGATGTTCATGTTAAGAAAAGAGTTAAGAAGCGAAGGTAAGAATGTATGAGTAAGGAAATGTAAAAGTACAGAGAGAATCTACATACCTATGTGGAAATGCAGAGTATCCGAAAGGACCAAAAAGGAGAACGATAAAAAAAAATTTAGCTGCGTATGAATAATGAGAAGAGAGAGTAAGAGTGGGACAAGGCCACTGAATCAGTACAGGTCTACGTACCGATCAGCTGTATAATGGGGGTGAATATTGCATACCACCACGGTGAAAGTTAGATTGACTTACTCATTATTATGTGTTTGTTTTACCGAGGTATAAACTTAAGTTAAGTTAATATAACATTATTATACTTGTCTAGAACAAATAGACAAAAAATTTAATAAATAAATATTTATTAAATTTTTTTCTTCTCAGGCAGAGGAATAATGCAACGATACAGTCATACGCTGTATTAGGTATCGCAAAAATTATTTTAGATTGCAAAAATATTTCATTGTTAGATTAGGGGAGAATTAACCTGTTTCGACAAGCAGTGAACACCTGCTCAATTATGTGTGTGTTACACGTGTATCTTTGTGTGTTAGTGATGCAGGCATAGACAGGAATCTCAGCAACCCGCCCCAAGTAATTAATAAAATAGTCATTTTAATTCACTTTGCGAAAACTAATTAGTGTATGATCAAACCAAAGGCACCAAAGTGTGTGTGAAATTTATAGTTATCCCCAGTGAAAAGATGACGATAATAGAACACGTTATGCGAAGACAGTGCAAAATAAACGTGCCAAAAAATACGCAAATTACCCTAAGACGCTCAAATTAATATAGTGAGTGCCTAATCGAAATAGCTATGATTTGTGCTATCTCGATTCCGTGCAAAACATTGCTATTTGCTAATAGTTGCAAATAGATGAAAAGGTGGGGCTGTCACGAGATATGCAGGTATCGACAGGACGATTTTGGAGCCGAGTGGCGCGGAATCTCGAGAGGGTATAAATTAAGGGTTCGACCAAAAACCCTTCTCTTCATTTCAAGACACAGTTGCAGCCGGACATGCTGTCCGTCGGCAAAAGAGTTTATTTTTATTCTATTACAAGTCGCAGTAACAACCGAAATAACGTTCGTTAAATTCACGACAATATTACGGAAAAAGTAAATACCGCAACAGTAAGTCTACCAAGAGTATATACGGAAAAGCTGCTATAGAGCGACGCTGGACTCTAGACGTATCCAGGAACATGCTGCTGTAGAGCGACGCTGGACTCTAGACGCATCCAGGAACATGCTGCCGTAGAACGACGCTGGACTCTAGACGTATCCAGGACCACGCCAGGACAAGAGGAATAGAAAACTAACTCGGGACAACGCTGGACCCCGGACAACAGTCGTAAGATCATCAGAAATCGAGGTGACATGCGTAATGCATTTTAAATGATTTGTAAAAAAAGAGCTCATAAAGACGATTTCAAAAGACAGTAAATTAAAACAAAGAAAAGTTTATACTTAGTAATAACATGTTAAAATGTAAATAAATGTTTAGTCGCAAGAATGAGCGTTCGCTTATACATAAAATCATTAATAAATGAAAGAGAATTTAAAGTAAAGAGAGTAGAGTTTATTATCAAAATAGATAGTAAAGTGATTAGATATTTGAAGTATAGAAAGATTAATTTAAAGTTGAATATTAAAACAAGGCCAGTCTACAAAAAATTAATATAAATTTAAATTGAATTTTAAACCTTGTATAGGCTGAGCGAGTAGAGGTCAGATCTGAGATAAGACAATTTATTTCAATATAAAAATATTTTAATTTTATAATAAATTAATAAACCAATTATTTAACATGTCTAGATATAAGATTATTAACATGTTTAGATATAAGAGATTTTTTTTAAATATGTGTAATGTTGTATATCATAAGATATTAACATTTAATAATGAGCAATATCGTGATCGACAATTATTAATGATGTTTATGAATATTTATAATAATGAATAAATAATAAATATGAGTTTTAAATACTTGTAAATAAAAATACTCTTATTATAAATACACCTGGTATAATTATACAACCTGCATGAATTACTGTATATCGAATTTACATATAAATTCGTTGTATAAGTTTGTATCCCTTGAAAGTGAGGCGTGACATGCCCACATGTATATGTATGTATATGTAACGTTGTATAATTTTGGCGCTCCAAGATCGTGGGGCTCCACAAATTTAAATTATATAATAAATTTGTTGTAATATATATATATATATATATATATATATGAAGTAATTTTTCTTTATTTCGCAAAGACGTATGTAGCTAGCACATAAAAACCAGGCTTACTCGTGAGATACTCATTCGCTTATGAAACGTCTGAGTCTAGTGATTAAGTCAAATAATAATTAATATTTTTCAGTGTTTCAACCTGATCAAGATAAACAGAATAAGCTTGTAATTCTCATAACACTGGCAGAATGATTACTCCATCACGTCACAGTCATAATGATTCCTTCACAACTATTAATTTAACCATGAGTCTTGTTTTAATTTAATCATATTATGCATGCCATCCGTAGACGAAGCGCACTCCCCTATCAAGAGTTTCAATACCCTTGCACCCGCATCTGTCGACACTATAGAATGTTATAAAAGTATATATGAATGTTAATTACTAAAATGCTTTTTATATGCAAATGTAGTCATTCATTACCTCAGTCAAAACAGAAATTGAGGTCATAAAGGCTTAACAAGTGATGAATTCCGTTTGTATGTTTTTGTGTTTGGTTTCTATTACTGTAAAATATTATAATAAAAAATATTATAAAATCTTACAATTACGACCACTTAGGGTCACAGCTGGTTGTACCAGCGGTCGGGTACATTTACCTTGATGTACATCCACCATTCCACTAAGTACCCCTTCAGAAACTATTTAGAAAGACTGTGCAACCCGGACATGGGAACCCTTTTAATTATTCGCCATCGATTCCTGCAATGATTCTCTATTCACGACTTCAATATCAAGTTTTCTGCTATTCGTTTTTGCTGCGTTGTAGTTGGAAGAAATTTTAAAAACATTTCAGATCTTAGATAGAGAAGCAAAACATTGTTCAAACGTGCGATGTAAGTAATAAAAGTATTTTTCATTCGTGTAACACGGAGACAATACACGGTTTCACTAATATTTATGAGGCTTACTTGTAATGGTGGCTGAGAGACAATAAGAATCTAATTTATTCTTCGTATTGTTTAAATTAGCAGCCATCCTTACTATTTCTTTTATGAATTTGCTAACTGCTATAATTTTTTATTGTTCGACTAAGCTTTTCGTCATTACTGACATCTTCAGGTCTTGAACAACCTATCTTCAGGTCGTTGTTCAAGACCTGAAGATGTCAGTAATGACGAAAAGCTTAGTCGAACAATAAAAAATTATAGCAGTTAGCAAATTCATAAAAGAAATAGAATCTAATTTAGTCCACGTTATCCAACGTAAAATTAAAATATGATCTGACTTCTTCAGCAGAAAAAAATACTTAAATCACAGAGGTGCATTTTAATATACAAACCTTTTTAATTATGTAAACCTTTATGAATCTTTTTTTATACTGTTACGACGGTCTACTTGATCGTCGTATGGTACAGTGGAAAGCAAAATACAAGACACCAATTAAGTCACTAATCACCAGCTTTAATTATCACAGTTAAACAGTTCGTAAATTAACAACACAGTCTCTTACAACAAATCAAACAAAAATTGTTCACACGCAATAAAATGTCAACTAATATAAAACACAATTGTATTACAATTATACCGCCCGATTATAAAACACAACACTTCGCCACAATAACCACTTGAACACACAGAATAATCACTTGTAATTGCACGACAATAAACTGAACTGGACGGACAACTTGTATTTATACCTCGTCGAAAATCTAGATTATTCCACATACTACGTATTAGCTCTACACTACGACGTAATTGATTGCGGCCTTGACACACTGCGCGCGGCTTCTTACACAGTCTGGCAAAGTCTCGCGAGCGCATGTTGACATCAGATACGCATGCAACATTATAGCTGGATTCCTCTGAAACATTAGAGAAACACGTAGATTGTTCTGTAATGTCGTAACAATGCCCCCTTCTTAAGCCTGTTCGTCCCGAACTGGCAAACCGTCTCTGAAGTAATACTTAGTCAGGCGATCTAGGTGGACGACCTTGAACTTTCGCTGTCTTTCCTGTTGAATCCAATAAACAACATTGTTGATTATTTTTTTCATAGTTAGGCTGAAGGTTTGGTGAGCGACCACGACGGCGCTTTGGGTTGAACAACCAGACCTGATCTCCTTCTTGGAAACCCACACTATTGCTGCGAATGTCATACCGAGTTTTCATTTTATCACTGGCAATTTTCAGCCGTCCTCTTACCAAGCGATTCATTTCTCGCAGTTGGTTTTCTAATTGCGAGGAATAGTTCTGTGGCCCTTGGGTCTGAGTCTCAGATGATCCGAACATTAAGTCCCCAGGAAGACAAATCTCCCGGCCAAACACCAATTTTTCTGGAGTCATGCTGGTTGTGTCGTGTACTGATGACCTATACGCCATAAGGAATAGTGGTATACGTTGGTCCCAGTCTGTTTGGTTCTCGTCAACAACCTTCGAAAGATGTTGAAGTGTCCTATTGAATCTCTCAACCATTCCGTCTGACTGAGGATGCAGAGGTGTTGTCCTGGTCTTTCGAATTCCGAGTAGACGGCATAATTCTTTAAACACTCCTGATTAGAAATTTCTCCCTTGATCCGTATGGATTTCCATAGGGGTTCCATAAAGGCAACAGAAGTTGTGAACTAACTCCTTGGCCACAGTGGTAACTTTCTTATTTTGAATTGCATAGGCTTCCACCCACTTAGTAAAGTAGTCCCCTACAAATATGATGTACCGGTTTCCATCGTCAGTAACTGGGAATGGTCCAGCAATGTCTATGGCAATTCTCTCGAAAGACAGTCCAACGTTATACTGTCTCATTTTTCCCCTGTTCCTGGTTTGTGGGCCCTTGCTTGCAGCACATATTTCACATGTCCGAACCCATTCCTCTACGTCGTGGCGAAGATGAAGCCAATAGAATCGTTTCCGTATTTTATCAAGGGTTTTGTTAACGCCAAGATGGCCTCCAGACGTTCCATCATGCATCTCCTTTAAAAAGAGACTGCACTTTACTTCTGGGAACTATCAACTGCATGACCACGTCTCGTCCATCTGCACTTTCCCAAGCCCTTTTCAGCAATCCCTTCCCTAAGGTAAGGGATTCCCATTATGCCCAGTAGCTCTTCAGCTCTTCCGAACCATGGCAGATATCTTGTCAATCCGGGCGGCGACTTTCCTATTTCCTCTTTTCCAATCAAGATCGGTCCAATGTCTTCATCAGTCATCTGTTCTTGTCGACAATCTTGTGTCGTCCAGCTGTCAGCCAGAAAATCTACAGTGATGGCTTGAACATGTTCGCTGGCGTTTTGTTTTTCCTTTCTGTGTCAATGTCGGTAGTCTTCCGGGCACGGTCATAGTGATAAGCCATACGCATTACCATGCAGGCGCCCCCGCCGATGTTGCACCTTGAAGTTGTACTCTTGCAGAAGTTCGAGCCACCTTGCCAACTGCCCTTCCGGATTTTTAAATCTCAAGACCCATTAAGCGGCCATGGTCGGAGCGTAATGAAAACTCCCTTCCAAAGAGGTATTTACGGAAGTGCTCCAAAGATCGGACGATTGCCAGCAACTCTCTCCTTGTAACGCAATAATTTCTCTCTGGTTTAGGAAGCGTTTTGCTGTAATACGCTATTACTCGTTCTTCACAGTTTTGCACTTGAGACAAAACTGCTCCTGGACCAGTACTTATTGCTTGCGTCTGTGTCTACGATGTTCTTCCCTTCAGAAGCTGGGAAAGCAAGAATTGGCTGCGAACATAATGCAATTTTCAAAGTCCTAAATGCTTGATCACACTCTCTCGACCACTGGAAGTTTTGTTCATTTTCGTTAGTTCATGTAGTGGTTTAGCGATAGTAGCGAAGCCTTTAACAAAACGTCTGTAATATGAGCATACTCCCAGGTAACTCCGAACATCGTGTTTACTCTTCGGAACTGGCCAGTCTCTTACGGTGTCTACTTTATTAGGATCCATGCTAACACCCGCTGCCGAAACCAGATGGCCCAGATACTGTACTTCCTTCTAGAATAGAGAACACTTCTTCCGGCTCAGCTTCAGTTGGGCACCGTGAATTCTAGTTAGAACCTCCTTAGGTTTTCCAAATGGTCTTTGAAAGTCTTCCCGATCACTATGATATCGTCTAAGTAAACAAGGCAAGTTTTCCATGTCAGCCTCGGAGTACCAGATCCATCAATCTTTCAAATGTTGCCGGTGCATTACAGAGTCCAAATGGCATGACGTTAAATTGGAATAAGCGACTTGGGGTCGAGAAAGCGGTATTTTCCGTGTCTTCTTGATGAAGACCAACTTGCCAATATCCACTCTTCAGGTCCAATGTGGAAAACCTCTGTGCTCCGGACAACGTGTCGAGTGTATCGTCAACGCGAGGTAATGGATAGCAGTCTTTCTTTGTAACGTCATTTAACATCCGGTAGTATATGCAGAAGCGTAATCCACCATCCTTCTTCGCTACCAGCACTACAGGAGAAGACCAAGCACTTGACGAAAGCTCGATTATTCACTCTGGCAACATGTCCTGTACTAAAGAAGACATTTCCTCTTGCTTAGATAATGTAGTCCTTCGAGGAGGTTGGCGTATCGGTGTTGTGTCCCCGGTATTGATGCGATGTTGTACAAGAGAGGTTCTTCCCAATGACTGAATTCATGTATGAGGTTCCCAATGAGGTTCTTCAAAAACAATCTTTGAATTCATGTAAAAACCGTCTGAGTTCTTTTACCCACCACTTGAGAGGTCGTTAGAAGATCTGTTCAATAATTCCTGCAGTTCCTCTGGTAATTTGGAAGTATCCGAATCACTTCGTTGCGTCATTCCGGCTACCCAGGCCACAGGAGTCAATTTGCCTAGGAGCGTATTGCTTTGTAAAGTGACAGCTTGAACCAAAATATTCGCCACTCTAATAGGTACATTTTCGGTTTTTTCAGGTTTTACTAAACATCTGGCAATTAGTATGCCCGGTGTGCTGACTACCTGGGGTTCGAATATAGAACACTGGATGCCCCTAGTACCTACCTCGGTTCTAACCATGATGCTCTTTTCGGAGTTTGGCGGAACAGTTACGCCAGCTTGTTTTATCACGTCCATCGATTTCTCTGGTTCTCTTCTTTTCCGATTCTCAAGACATTGTTTTTGAAGTCGACTATAAATCCATATGCGTTCATAACGTCCACACCAAGTATTGCTTCATCCACAATGTCTGCAACAATTACTTGATGATTAAACTCAAATCGACCGAGGCGTAGGTGTATCTCCACTTTTCCAAACACTTTTACAGGCCGTCCAGTAGCTGTTCGCAAGCTGCAAGAGCACCAGATTGGCTTGAGATTTTTCATCACGTCGGGGCGCACAATGAAAACGGTTGCGCCTGTGTCAACTGTAATCGAGGTTGGCCTTTCTTGAACGAATCCTGTAACCACCAAACTCCCGCTACTTTTCTGAAGTGTAGAAATTGCGTATTGTCTAGGGGCTTCGTTCCTCCAGTTAGTCAGCACAAGCCCCGTTGTACCGACTACTGCTCGTTTCCCTGCTGCTGAATTCTAACCCGACAATCTCGTTGTAGATGTCCAGGTTTCCCACATCTATAACACTTCGGTCTTCCATCCTTTCTTATTTTATTCTGTGGCGCCGACCGTCGAGTCTCTGTTCCTTGTTCTTCTTCCTCATCTTCCGTGCCGTTGCGATCTTTTATTGCGCGGACTTTATGACTTGTCCAACCAGACTCTGATTTGGCGGCCTCAAATTGCAAAGCATATACCAGGGCGTTCACACTGTTCTGGTGTCTTGCCATTCGTAACACTTGCTGTAGTTCGTTATCTCGGACACCGGCAGTAAATGTCTGCATCGCAAAACTCGTTCGAAAATCTTCTGGCGCTTCAGGATACGCCAGTCTAATTAGTCTGTCAATACTTGCTTCAAACTCCTGAAGGCTCTCCCCGGAATGCTGTCGCCTTGCTCTCAACTGGGTGCAGTACACATCTCGCAAATTTTTATCACCGTACCGAAATTCTAGAGCTTTTATCAACTCGGCATAAATGTTCTGGCTGTCAGGTGGGACTTTCTGTAGTAGAACGAGTGACACTGCCTTGTCTTTCTCTGTCTAATTATTTGCTCATGCAGCAGCTTCAAATTGGCGGAGACAGTGACTGCTTCTGTCAAAGGTTGGAGCTTTGACATAAACTGTTCCTACTGCAGGCAAAGTTACTTTCTCTACTGACTTATTTTCTGTGTCTTTTCTGTCTTTATCATTGGTACAGTCTGTTCAGAAATTTGTTTTGGTTGTATCTTTATGAAGTGCTCAATTTAATTTTTAATTTTTTTTGTCTTATGTTGCCATTGAGTTTTCTACTGCAGATATTTTTGTTGACATAGCTTCTTTCCCAGTCAAGACAGATTTTTCTACTTCAGCTATTTCATTTGCCATGGATTCTTCTACGTTAAATATTCTGGTAATCTGATTATTAAGCTCACCTTGAAATTCACCTACGTCACCACGTAGGAGACCCAATTCTGCGGTAGTATGTTCTTGCATCTGCTTTCGGAGGTGACTTTATTAACAAAGACTTAACATCAATCCTTGTGGCCTGTTCACCCGTGTTAATTGCCTGCTTCTCCAAACTTAATATAATTGTAAACGTATGTTATATTCTATCACTGTCTTATGCATACAGTTAATCTTAATATGATAGACATTTTACATGATTTTATATTATGATGCAACTACACTTTTCCTGATACTTTCATGTTTATATTTCTCATCTATAAGCTTGAAAGCAAGGAAATACTTGAGAAAGTACAGAATAAAAAAATAAATACATGCCCGTAGAATGTCAAGTGTAAAAATTTCTACGAATCAATTCGTATTTACTGTCATGTAGGACATGTTTATGGTTTTAAAATTTAATATGAACGCTTACATTCTGTTAATTATGTTAAGTATTATCACCCTTTTCAGTAATGCCACATAGAGTGTCCATTATGAATGTCAGTATTACCATTTCTCATCATTATCACCATTAGAAAGTAGCTTAGTCACTTTATTTTATTGTGTAATTAGTAGACAATATCACACGGCCTCCACGGTTATAGTAATATGAATTAATGATACACCGGGTACAGAAACAACAGGCTTTGTTATCTGTCCGTGTAGGAATAATTACTTTCGGGTAGATAAATTGAAATACTGTGTACCTGTTTGGGAAAGAGATCCGGTGCTATAGCGTCACTAGTATATTATTCCAGCGTTCAATATTTATTGTCCCCCAGGTACACAACAGATAAGAGGGCCGAAGCAAATACGCCTCCGTTGTAGTGGTGTGGTGGTAATGCTTATGACTATTCCTACTACTTATAGAGGGACTGAGACACAAATTGCATACTCGGCCATTACATCAAATCAGAGACAGCTGTGTATCTTATTATTAGTAAACAATCTAACTGCAATATCTTGCACAATCGAATTCCAAAATATTTTCATTACCAAAACTCAGACTCATTTTCACTTAAAATTTAAAAACCTATTTATGCCTAAAGTGTAAAATAACTAGAGTTATATTTTTAATCACTAGTGTGCTGCTTTTAGGCAGTTTCTTTGGATATTTTTGCAGCGAAGCCTCCGTGTTAGTCTCTAGGTTCTAGGACGTTTGCCCCGTTGTCCAAACAGCAACACTAGATTTCCCGTACATAGTGAATCGATATTCTTGACCATGGCATAATAAGCAAGGACATTGAAGACGAAGAATAAGGAATGCGTCTGCGAGGCACTTAGGACACTTAGGCTTCGGGTGCAGTTCGAAGTCTGACGCCCAGGACGAGTCTCGAGTTTAGAAATCTCTACTGCCTCACTACCAAAAGGAAGTTGGAGAAGTCATCAGGGGAGACGCCGCTGTCCCTGTCGGAGGAGTCAAGGTCACGCCCACAAATCCAATATCCGAAAGCAGAGGATGGCCATCTTGTAGCTGGATGAAGGAGGAGCCACTAAACTCCTTGACGGTCTCGGTCTGTTGCGACGAAACAACATTTTTACCTGTTCTTACGCGGCCAATTGCGGCCCGCACTTTCACTTACTGACCGAATCAGTCATTTAGAAATGTTTCTATTCTGAACTTCGTTGACATTTTAATTCTGCAATTTTTATTTGTGATAATTAACCTCTTTCTATTAATATTTTTGTTACGCTAAGTTAGTTTAAGTTAGGTCAGGTCAAGTTAGGTTAGGTTAGGTTAGGTTAGGTTAGGTTAGCTTAGATTAAGTTAGGCCAGGAATGAATAGAACTATAACGGCAATTTTTGTATTATTATAATAAAGTGAAAATGCAATCGATAGCAACTAACCGGGTTTTACACGATTGGGTCGCACCTGACCACGGTCCCTCCTTGAAGCGGGCGGCATCAAGATCGGTTGGATCTACGGCAGACTTCTCGTGACGTGCTGCTACGCATACTTTGGCTTCGGGAATCGTCCGGCGGGTTGCAAGTGATCCGACAAAAAGAAGTCGAGTGTCTGCATTCAGTGTAACGGTGTGGGCTAACAAAAGAAGAACTGCAGAGCTGAGCCGTGTTTTGTGAGCTGAGTGTTTCATTTGTTAGAAATGTGGCTCGGAGCCTGAAGCTTAGAGACTTGTTTCCAGATTGAGGGCTTGTACGGTTTTCAAATAAGCCCTCGAGAAAACGCAAAACTGCCTTTGCCGATGAAGATCCTCTAAAGAACGCTTTATAGGAGCAGACCAGCGGATCCCTTACAAGAACTGCTAAGGCCGGTCGAGGTGGTGAGCAGTTGACCATTAGTAGCAGTATCGAAACAAGTACGGTCTGCGTTGGTACACCGACTCGGTACGGCTGCATCTGGATTCCAGACGGACCGAGCCATCCCCCTCAAGCCATGGTGCCATAAGCGGATTTGTGTGGGTGAATTTTGGCGACATCACTTATGTGAACTGCTATCTCATACCAAACGAGATCATCAACGACTATCGGGAGAAAGTTGACGCGCCAGGGTCTTGGATGGGACCTGCCTGCAAGAAACGCAAGAGGACGGTACCTAATGGAGACGGCAGCAAGAATCGGGCTCGCTGTGGTCAATGTGGGAGGCGCCTCAACGTTCAGGAGACCTGGTTGCGCTGAGACGATGCCGGACATCACTCTTGTGTCCGAGACGGCGGTACAAAATCACTTGGGCTGGAGGATGTTAGAAGATTATACTGGGAGTGGTCACCAGTATATCATCTTAGCCCTGAGAGGAAATCAGCGTAGTTTATTCCGGTAAAACACCTGCCTGGAACGTGTCCAAATTGGACGAAGACATCATCGAGCCAGGACAGGAAGGACCTTATTGAGGCCTCGAGGCCTTATTGAGTTAGGACAGGAAGTAGTGATGAACAGCATGGGCTCTCCAGAGAAGGTTGTCGGTGAGACAATGTGCCTCGTATGGCGGGCCTGTAATGCGTCCATGCCCAGGAGGGCAGGACAGCCACGTACTGACGGTCTGATAAGATTGCGGATCTCAAAACAGTTTGCTTGAACTCACGAAGTAAGGTGACCAGACAGAGGAGGAGGAACGGGTGTGTGCAGCCGAAGCCCACAAAGAATATCATCTTGCGTATTCTTCCTACATCTTGAAGAATTGAGGGAAGATACTGAGATTGAGGGAAGCGGCTCAAGTGAAAGACTCTCAGGAGATACTTAGACTCGGCTCCCTGGGTTCTGGGGTACAGGCTTGTCATGCGCAGGCTTGGTTACCTATGGTGGATGAGCAACAGATGCGCTTCATTGTGGACAGTCTTTTACTTCTCATTCGTTGAGGGATCGAGAACAATATCCTCGTCTATCGGAAGAGGTACATAGTTTACCAGGGACTAGCTGTTATAGACTGCTGGATCTCGAACAAGAATTCACCAGGTCCAGATGGTATTCCTGTAGAGGCATTGAGATGGACAGATGGATACGTTCTGGCCCTCAGTTGGTTCTGGACGTATACAACCTCTTCGTCAAAGACGGAGTTTTCCCGAACAGGTGGAAAATACAATTGTGCGTGCTGGTCAGTAAACGAAGAGGAATACGAGTTCCAAGTCAGGAAGCAAAAGAGTCATCAGAGAGGTAGTACGGGTTCAGGAGGGCTCGGTTCACCATTGGTGCTGTGCAAGAGATTTTGAGGGCCAACCAGGTGGCTTAATAGGGCCATCACTTCTCCAGGAATATAGTGCTACTCCCTACATTGGATGTGCTAAAGCGTTTAATTCGGCGAGCAAACCTGCTGCAACCCTTTGCAGACGTTTTCCGCATGCCGAAATACCACCTCCGGATGATAAGAAGTTACTTGAGGGACAGGGAGCTAAGGTTCGATACAGTAGATGGACAACGCGGTAGAGAAATCACGGGCGGCATTACTCCGGGATCTACCCTCAGTCTCGACCTGTGGAACGCCTTTTATGATGGGATTGTGCGTATGCAGAAGCCTTTCTTTTCAGCTTACACGGACGACGTGGCTGCTGTGATCGCTGCAACAAACACAGAGGATGCGCATTGCAAGTTCAACCAGGTCATATGGGTAGAGTCAGCTCCTGGATGGAAGAACATGACAGTGCTGGGAGCTATAAGGCTAGATCAAGAAAGTCGAGCTAGATAGGTTGGCATGGCGAGGTGGATTATTTTCTTACCCAATTCATTTCAGGGCACCGATACTTGTATCTGTATAGAACTGGAAAGGTGAAAGCCCCGTTGCGTGTCTGTTATCACTCTGCCTTCGACGATGAACACCACACGTTCTTTCAATGTAATTGTGGGATTTGGGAAATACAAAGATCGAGATGGAGATTAGCCCCATGACACCCTATAACATCATAGACGTCGTGCTCAAGAGAAGAAAGCCCTGGAACAAGGTGAGGATGGTTCTGCGGCTAACGAAGTCGTTATTAGACCGAGTCATAAGGTGGATAAGAACATCAAGCTGTAGGAGCCTAGTAGGCAAGATACGAGAGACCACCCTGAAGTAATACGATTGTAGTCCCGGCGGTGTTCTCTGACAGATGAGAAGAGGTTTTTAGTGGGTGAGAGTCACACACAGCGGGAGACCAATTGGAGGTCTCCTGACGGTGTATAATGCATTTTTCCTCCTCCGCAAAAAATTACTACTACTACTACTACTACTACTACTACTACTACTAATAATAATAATAATAGGATTGTTAATGTTATTATTATTATTATTTGGCTGGAACATGTCCAAACTGGACGAGGATTTGTTGGAGGATGTCATCGCGATCGGAAAGGAGGCGGTGATGAATAGCTTGGGTTCGACAGAGGAAGTCGTTGGTGCGACAATGCGCCTCATACGGAACGCCTGCAATGTGTCTATGCCCAGGAGAGCGGGACGCCGCGGGGGGAAGACATACTGGTGGACAGACGAGATTGCTGACCTCAGGAGATGTTGCTTGCACTCGCGTCGTATGGCGACCAGAAACAGACGGAGAAACGCGAATGCAGCAGCCGAAGCGCAAGAAGAATATCGGCTCGCTAGAAAAAGACTGAAAGAGGCCATCAACAGAAGCAAGCGGATCAAGTGGGAGACCCTCAGGAGTGATCTAGATTCTCATCCCTGGGGTCTGGGGTACAGGCTTGTAATGAGCAGGCTTGAGCCCAGCCACGTAGCCCAAGGCTGGATGAAAATTAGATTCGCTTCATCGTAGACGGTTTGTTTCCTCGTCACCCGCTGAGGGATCGAGAGGAATACCCAGGCCCATTGGAAGACGTCCCGATTTTCAGTGAGGACTAGCTATCACTAGCTGCTAGCTCCCTGCGCAACAAGAAGGCACCAGGGCCGGATGGTATACCTGCGGAAGCGCTGAGGATGATCGCTAGATCCTGCTCCCAGGTGCGACTTAATATGTACAACCGCTGCCTCAAAGACGGAGTCTTCCCGAAGAGGTCGAAGATCCAGAGAATAGTCTTACTCAGCAAAGGGAAGGGCGACCCGAATTTCCCGTCGGCATGCAGACCTCGTTGTATGCTCGACACGGCGGGGAAACTACTGGAACGTCTACTCAGGCCTCGCCTAGTAACGGCTATTCGGGATACGGGAGATCTGGCAGCGAGGCAGTACGGGTTCAGAACCATTGGAGCCATATAGGAGATCTTGAATGCTATCCAGGTGGCCTAGCGGGGTAATCACTTCTCCAGAAGGATGGTGCTACTCGCTACACTGGACGTACGCAACGCCTTAAATTCGGCCAGGTGGACAGACTTACTAGCGGCTTTGTAGGCCGTCTTTGAAGTGCTGGATTACCTGCTCCGGATAATACGAAGTTACCTGAGGGACAGGAAACTTCGATACGACACAGCAGATGGGCCACGCAGCAGAGAAATAACAGGAGGCGTAGCTCAGGGCTCTATTTTGGGCCCCGACCTGTGGAATGCATTCTATGATGGAATCCTCCGGATGGAGATGCCAGACGATACCTTTCTGGTAGCATATGCTGATGAGGTGTGTGCCGTGATCACCGCGAGAGACGCAGAGGAGGCGCAGCGCATGCTGAACCAGGTCATGCACAGGGTCCGCACCTGGATGGAAGAACACGGCCTGAGCCTTGCGACGGAGAAAACAGAGATGGTGCTGCTCACTCGACGACGTATACCCACAATTACACAGTTCGTGGTGGGGGAAAAGACGAAAACATCAAAGCCAGCGGTGAAGTATCTAAGGGTGCACCTGGATACTAAGCTCTCCTATTGGGAGCAAATCCGATGTTCCTCGGAGAAAGCCTCTAAGGTCGTTGCTGCGCTGAGCAGGCTAATGGCAAATGTCGGAGTCCCAGCTGCGGGAAGACGGCGACTGTTGATGTCGGTGACCAACTCGATTCTCCTCTACGGATGCGAGGTTTGGGCCGACGCACTGAAGCAAGAAAAATACCTCAAGCAGATGGCCGCGGTACAACGAAGAGGAGCACTTCGAATTGCAAGCTCCTACAGAACGGTGTCGGAACCAGCAGTGTTGGTCGTCGCTGGAGTAATGCTAATAGATCCGACGGCCGAGGAGAGGAGGAGGGTCTACGAGACCAAGGAAGCCTTGGGGATCGTAGAAGAAAGAACAGTGGTCAGGGCACACTCCATGCGGAGCTGGAAACTACTATGGGAGCAGGAGAGTCGAGCCAGGTGGACGGCGAGGTTGATTGGGAACCTCCCTGAATGGGTAGACAGAACGCACGGCGAGGTAGATTATTACCTTACTCAATTCCTGACAGGGTATGGTTATTTCTGTGCATACCTGCAAAGGATGGGTAAGATGGAGGATCCGTCGTGCGTGTACGGCGACTCAGACTCTGATGACGCTCATCACACTTTCTTCGAGTGTCAACGGTGGGTGCTGGAGAGGCGAGGACTGGAATCGGATATTGGCCCCATGACGCCTGATAACATCATAGGCGTCATGTTCAGCAGCAAAGAGAACTGGGATATGGTTGTGACCTTCGTAAGAATGGCCCTACGGCAGAAGAAGCCTGAACTGGACCCTCTCACAAGTCGATGATATAGACAAAGCTGTAGGAGCCTAGTAGGCGCAATACGAGGAGCCACCCTGAAGCCGTACGAATAGTTGTTCCAGGGGGGTTCCCTGCCTGTAAAGTGGAGGTTTTTTGGTGGGTGCGAGTCCCACACACCGGGAGACCAGCCGGGTGTCTCCTGATAGTGCACAATGCATTTTTCCTCCCTCGCAAAAAAAAAAAAAATATTATTATTATTATACACATGGAACGTTGCCTTTAAAATACTTGATGGAGTCCTGAGGCTCTGGCGATAGGCCCGGACGTTACTGAGAGGCTACCGGTGGATGGAAATGCTGGAGCGTGAGGCACTTGTTGCCTCCAAGTGTCGCTGATCAAAGCAGCTTGCGAAGCCTCCATGCCGCAGAAGAAGCGTCCTGCCGCGGGAGGTGTCCTCCTTACTGGTGGACACAGGAGATCGTTGTTTTGCGCAGAAGATGCCTCAAGCTATACCGGGAAGTGCAATGTGTCAGGTGCCGCTTCGAAGCAAACTTAAAATCCTCAGAGCACAAAAACGCGAGGAAGATACTCCTACGGGCCATAAACCAAATCAAGGCTCGCTGCTGGAGAGAGATGGGGATAAACAATAACAGTGAAACTTGGTGGCTGGGATACAAGCTGGTGACCCAGAAACCGGGTGCCCTAAATTTATCTATTCCCATGGAAGCGGTTACCATGGAGAGAATATGTCGGCTTTCTTCCCCATTCATCCACAGCGAGGCGGGTTTGATCTGGGATACGTCGGCAAATTCAGCCTTTTCTCTGGAAAAGAACTTGAAACGGCTGTCTCCCTACCCAGTAATAAAGCGCCGGGTCCATTGAGGATTACAAATGGCATGCTAAGGGCAGTCTTTTAACACAGGTCAGTCTTCTGGGCCTGCTGCTTAACATGTATAACGTATGCCCGACTTCGGAGGTCTTTCCTTCCTACTGGAAGGTTGCCCGTCTCATGTTTATCAGCAAAGGAAAGGATGACCCAGAACCTCCATCGTCTTATCGCCCTCTGTGCATATTGGACACAGAGAGAAAGGTGCTTGAGAGGCTCTTTCGGACGGGGCTAAAGACAGCGATACAGGTGGCCGGTGATGTTTCTCCAAGCATGGCTTTAGAGCGGGAAAGGGGAAGTCCACGATCTACGCGAGCAGAAGACAACAGTCATTTCTCCCATCGGGTAATGATATTCGTGACGCTTAATGTGAGGAATGCCTTTAACTCCACGAGGTGGTGTGACATGTTGAAGTACTCGCTTCGTCAATCTGCGTACCAGAGTACGATTACCTGAAGCGTCGCTCCCTTATGTACACAACTAGGGAAGGGCAGTGGAGAATGGCGGTCACGTCTAGGGCAGCCCAGGGATCGGTTCAAGGGCCGGACCTCTGGATTGTGGCCTACGACAGTCTGTTGCGAATAGAGATACCCGAGGAGACTTGTCTGGATGGATACGCTGACAATGTGACTGCACTCGTCGCGACTCGGTCCGTTGATCTGACACACTCAAACTAAATAGAGTCAGTGCGGAGAGTCATTAGTAGGTGAATGGCGGCGCACGAACTGTCGTTGGCTTACAACAAGACTGAGATTTTAATCCTGACCAAGAAGACGCTTCCAACCATCTTGGCTCTTCGGGCCTGGGATGTGACCGTTGAAACGAAGCCTGTAGTCAGGTATCTCAGGGTGTTAATCGGTACAAAGATGAGTTTCTTCCACCAGATACTGCATACGGCAGATAAGGCTGCTAATGCTGTGACGGGAGTCCAGTCACTTCTCTTGTACGGCGCAGAAGTGTAAGTGGATGCCCTGAACAAGATTGTATACCGAAAAAGACTGGCCCAGGTGCAGGGGAAGGGAGCTCTGAGGGTAGCCTCCGCTTATCGCACCGTATCTGAACAAGTTTTTATAATGATAGTTAGGGTTGTACCTACCGATTTTGTTACCAAGCTGTGCACCTTACGAAAGCTGAGGTCAGCAAGGGGAAGTAGCGTATCTCGAATTTGGTCTTGGGACGGGAGTTCGGTCGAGTCCTCTTCATACAAAGGAAAAACAAGATAAGACTGTTCACAAGATACTCACTGACTGAATTTATTTTCTTATATTTCATATTTCGAACGTATACGCAAATGATGTGTAATCAATCCTTTGTAAAAAAGAGTTATTATTATTTTACCGTACATAGCTGAAAAAGTAAGACAACCTAAAAAATAAAAGATTAACAAAATTATCGTACGTTTTTTCGACCTTCACGTGGGGGGGCGGTCCCGTTTCCCCCTCGTCAATACGCCCCTGCAAGGGGATAGCAAAACACCAATATAGGCCTGATAACCTTGAAAGATGACAAAGATCTTGGGACGAGGAGACGAGAGGGAGCTGGACCATAATGCTGATCAAACACGTAATTGTGTTGTGCCGGCGCGGAGCCGGCCGTTACAAAATATTTTAGAACAGTTTCATTTTATTGTAACATAACGTGAAGCACTCGCGACCTTTGTTCGGCGGTGTGAAGGGGAGCGGCATTGTGTGCCGTTGCGCGCGCAGCTCTACTTGTGCTGTTACGATTGTGTGCCGGTGTCCGGCAGTCAACGCTTGCCTCTGCTAGAAGAATTGTCCTCCATCTCCTCTCTTCGATTCGTTCTACGCAGTAACTTTATCTTATGCTTGGCTAAGCGTAATTGGCTCCCGGTAAGTTTGTCTTTGTATTTATTCGGCTTATAAATAATTATATTTGTTTGAATAATTAATAACTAAATGCTACAGTATAAAATACGTAATAATATGTGTGTGCGACCTGACAAAGTTATGTAAGAGATATTTCTTACTGTTATACGTAACGCCCTTTATATAGCCATGCCTTATTAGTTTCGGTAATAATGCGAGAAGTTTTAGAGAGTCATTCTCATAGTAAAAGTGCATTACATAAAAATTAATCAAAAAAACTTGGTGCGCAGTCAAGTAGTGAACTGTGTCGGTGCATGTAGTATACTGTCGCCGTCTTTGTTAATTATCTTCACAAATAGAGAATGAAGTGTGAGAGCGTCTGTGTATGAAACTTAATTGAAGGTAAAACATTCTCAATGCTGTGAGTGACTTTCTGTTAAATTTTTTTGACCAAATAATGATTACTGCTCTGCACGTGGCCGGTTTAACCTGCAAAATTTTGTCGAAGCATGTTGACTGAGTACAGTTCACTTGTATTAAGCCACTATTTAATTAAGTCTGTTCATGGCTCAAACTTACTTATTCATTGACTGAATTTAGACCATTTAATCAAGTTGTGAAAACTTTAATTGTTGAATATTGTGCCTTTTAGTGAGAGTTAGCTGGCGGCCCTTTAAGAGGTTAATTACCTCCACTCGGGTGTACCCTTTTTATAGACGTTCTCTAATTTACTTGATTTCTTAGGGTTCTCGCACTAAGTCGGTTTCCTGGTCTGCGGTGGGCTGATCATCTGCTCAAGCTGTGAACCATGTCAAGATCGCCTACGAAGAGGGAGATGGAGACGGAATCACTATGTTGCACTCGCCAGCACTTATGAGGTGACATTTATGCTTTTTCTTTTTGGGGGCCGAACCGGCAGTGTGCCTGTTTTATGTGAATAACTTAGAAGCCAGGGGACCCCGTGTCCAGACTGTCTATTGGGAAGTGAACTGTGATCATGACTCTGAACACTCTCGATAAAAATTACTGAACTTTTATAACCATTTTCTATAACACTAAATGCTATGACTGTAAGTGCGTGCTGCACTGCGGGAGCGCGCCAGCCATTTCACTCTTGTACCATTTTACTGTTGTATCTCTTTTTGCTTTTACTCATTACACAAATTTAGGTTACCGCCCTGTAGCCCTGTTCCGGCTGGAACAGAGGTGTATAAGAAATTATATTGACTTTGGTTTCACATTTAAGGGTTGGGGGCTTTCCTGAAGTTTTTTTGGGACGTTTTAAGGGTTTACAAAAGGGCACTTAGTTTCTTGGACACGCGCTGGGGCATTCTCAGACAGGCTGATGTCCTGTCAAGTTTTGTCAACTACATGTGGGCGCGCTCCCACAGATGCCAGAGCACAACCACCTTATTGTATTCCTTTTATAATTATTTTATACAGTTAGCTGAGGCTAATCGGAACGATTTATTAATGTTCTTGAAATATTTTAGCCGATTTTGCCCCTTGCACAAGGGCTAAGCTGATTGTTTTCTTAACTGGCAAACACATATGGGTTGACTTCACACGTAGAGAAGTTGCTGTTTAATTTTGAATATAAAACTGGTTTTCATCCTTTTCTTTTTGGGTAAATTAAATAGATATACATATTGTCAAAATCTTCTGAAATTGTAAAGCCTCAATCAATTAATTTCTGTTATTAAAGTACATAAGGATTTAATTCCTTTTTGGGATTTTGTGAAGTCAATACTGTCTAGAATTTTATAAACACTGTCTGGAAGTAGGTGAGGAGTTTGTTAACATTACTTGGTGCTGTGAACGGAACAAAGGTTCACACACTCATCATGGGTCATTAATAAACGGAATGCTAGACAAATGGGTGGTCCAGTTTCATTTATGCGTCATGAATTATTCGTCTTTAAAGGGGTTTGGAGTTTATGTTATCCTACTGAACGGGTTGCCGACGGGCGTATATTTTATCACTGCCGGGGCATAAGATGATAGTTGCTTTACCCGGTGGGTGGGTGCGTTACAGGGGCATGCGTGTTGAAAGTAAATGATTGTGAGTTGTGTACCTTGTGTTCTGTGTGTGTGGGTTGTTATGTGTCTAGCTAGCCACACGATGGGGAGAATTTTACATGTGTTTGTGCATTTTATATTTTATTTATGTATGTAAATTTAACTTATATACTATTATATACACTTGTTCTGATGCAATTCTATCCAATTATATACACTTGTTCTTAGGTAAACTGGAATTATATATGCTAGTTCTGATTTAAATTTTTTTATATTATATATATGTATATACATTTACTTTGTGCACCCTTATGCACACTTATGCTGATGTACACTTAATTTATACATGCTTGCCATGATGTACCTTTTGGTAGTTTTTTTTATATAGATACATATATTTATCTTGTGCACATGTATGAATTCCAGAGATATAATAAATCTGTTATTGTTATATTATGGCTGAGTTCATTGCAAGTCCCGTCATACTGGACCCAGCATAATTTTTGCTTCTCTAGGCTCCTGCCTAGTTCTAAATAACTTGTAACCTCTCTTTGAAAGCCAACAAGCAAGGAGATAGAAATTTAACAAGAAATAAGATAAATACTAAAAAGCATAGAGAGGTTACAAATGGTAGCCGGAGCGTGGTTCATTCTAGGCCTGAACCCTTGGGTCCTGGTGTGTGACGGGGCTTGCAGACTCGGAAATATTAATGCAGTTGTAAATTAATGATTGTTGTAACATAGTTGATATATGCCAGTGTAGGCTAATTGTAGGTTGTTTAAATTGTGAGTCGGGTCGCACCACTGAGGCGTTCAATTATGTTGAAAAAAAAAAAAAAAAAAAAAAAGATTTTTGATAGCTTGTATAGCCGGGGAGTCTCAAGTGTAGCCAGGGATGATGAGAGTTGATGGGGGAGTTTAACTGGAGTTTCGCGTGTTATATGGATGGGATGCGGTATGGCCCGATTGGAAATCGGTACCGGAACCGATTTGTGTCCGGTTGATGTCGAATGATTCTGCATTTCTGAATTAGGACTTGTAGTTGAGGGTTAGTTGCTTGTTGTGAATTATGTGTTGGCACGACGTGTGTGTCGAGTTGCTGTTTGCTGTTATATGTGTCTAGTATTGTTGTCTCTTGTCGCCTTTCGTGGGGGTTTGCATGGTTCAGAATAGGCCAGGTTTCCGCAGCGCTAGAGAACCCGGGGGTCTTCTTGATGGAAGAACAGTACTCAAGGTTTTCCTGGTTTAGTGATTTTCGTTTTGATGTTGTTTGTGGTTTGTTAGATAGGTGTTTAGAGCAGTGGCGGCATGAGTGTGATAAATCCCGATTTATTTCTCAAGAACGAGTTGGAGTTTGAAATTAAGTCCCGGGGTGGGAGGCCCCAAGGGGATGTTGCCTCTTTGAGGAAGCAGTTGAGAGACGCCCTCGCGTCCGGAGGCACAACGTCGCTTGTAAAGGTCACTGATGTGACGGCCGAGCTTGAGTTGTGCCAGGAGAAGTGGGGAGAGTTGCGGGAGGTAATGGAAGATTTTGAGTCGGCCCCTTCCAACCTCAGGGCAAGACAGAGAGTACGGCAGCGAGCGGAACACCTGCAACATAGACTGGAGAACTTGTCCGCACAGACTACAATCGCGGAAGTCAGCGCTACGGTGAAGCTGATAGCGGAACAGGTGGCTAAAGCATTGCGGAACTTCGAGCCTGTGAAGTCCCCGCTTTCCGTGAGCTCTCCCCAGCCTCCTGAAATGAACATAGCGCAGACGTCGAACCCTGCGGCTCCATTGCCGACGCTTTCGGGAGGAGCGCGTATCTCGTATAATAACTTACCTCACCCCATGTCCTCAATTATGCAGGGGCTTCCGGTGGTAGACGGACTGGACGTGGACCAGTTGATGAGTTTTTTTCGGATTTTGTTTCAGCTGTCCGACTTCCCGGGGATGTCGGACGGCACACTTCTTGAACTCGTGTATCCCTATTGTCGGGGGTCTGTGGCTGAGCGGGTCGCGCGCACTATACGAGATGGCGGCAGTGTGGCGTCTTTCCATCGGGGGGTGTTGGACGCATGCGTGCCTGGGCTTTTGCGTAAGCAGCTGCAGGACAAATATTTTTATCGAGTACAAGCACACGGGGAGAATATTTCGAAGTTCGTGCAGAGCCTCCGTGAGGCGGTCCGGATTTTAGGGTTGGGACTGCCCGAGAATGAAGTGGTACAGTGGATCTTCGAAGGGGTTACTCCCCAGGAGAGATCGCGCTTAACTTTTGCCGAGCGACCGCGGACTTATGAAGATCTGGAGAAACTGTGTGCGTTATCTCGCGCCATACAGTCCGTAGATGAATCCCGTGGGCCAGTAAGGGCCAGTCTTGGCGAACCCCGAGTGGTAGAACGACGGGTTGTTCAGTCCCAACCGCGGCCAGAGAGAAATAATGGCGATCGGAGCGGACGAGTGAGAGGCGTTGTGTGCTTTCGCTGTCATAGACAGGGGCATGTTGCCCGCGATTGTCCGGAGGGTGGTATGCGTCCGGCGCTTCCCCCGAGGGTCCGGTATCCAAAAAACTAAATTATCAGGGGGGGACAAATCGGAGGTTGTCTTCCCCTCGTTGCAAGACTTTTCTGAATTCTAGCGCCTCCAGGCCGAGGATAGGTCCAGACTCTTCTCATATCAAGGTCCTTACCACTGTCCCTCAAAAGGCTTCTGTATGCCCCTTCCTGTCGCTCGAGGTAAAGAAGGGTCAACTCAGAGCGTTAGTTGACTCCGGGTCAGCCCGATCTGTCATCTCATCTCGAGTATGCGCGGACCTTGAGAAACAGGGCTTAATAAAAGGGTCGAGTAAGTCGTCTGTGGTATGCTGGACTGCTTCTAGGGAAATTCTGCCCATCTCCCGGGTGGTTTCCTTCAAGTTCAAGATTGATGGCTTTTCTTGGGTGTGGCCTTTTCTGGTTTCTCCGGCTCTGGGAGTCGACTGTATTGTGGGTGCCGACTTCATCGCTAAAAGTGGTCTCGTGTTGGACATCCATGGGCACCAGTGTTATTTTAAATTTAATCGGGGTGTAGTTATTCCATTTCTTGGATACCAGGGAGCTAAGGGAGGTATCCAAGAGGTTGCTTGTCCCGATTCTGCACGAGATCATCTCACTCCCGCCCAGCAGAGAGCTTTAGACCGTTTGTGTGAGGAATTTCCCTCTGTCTTAACTCCCAAGTTGGGACTCACACATTTATTAGAATATAAGATTCGTTTAACAGACACTCAGATAGTGAGGTCACACCCATATAAGTTCGCCCCTCCGAAAATGGCCGTTCTGAGGGAGAAGGTTCAAGAGCTTTTAGAGCAAGGGGTAATTGAGCCTTCTAATTCCAGCTATGCCAGTCCAGCGTTCCTGGTACCCAAGCCTGGGGGTAAGCACCGTATGGTAATCGATTACCGGAAGTTAAATGCTAATATTGAAGTGGATTCGGTTCCCCTTCCGGATCTCCACTCAGCTTTTGATTGGTTTAGTGAGGCCAAGTACTTCACCGTGATTGACCTCAACGCGGCATATCACCAGATACCCTTATCCAAGGAAAGTAGACCGTATACGGCGTTTTGTGTCCCGTGGAATTTATATCAGTATACGCGGGTTCCCATGGGTCTGGCGGTGGGCGCCCAAACGCTCACGCGTCTGCTTGACCTAGTGTTTCAGGATGTGAAGTTTAAGTTTATTTTCAACTATCTAGATGACCTGCTGGTCTACAGCAAAACCTATGATGAACATCTGAGCCATCTCAGGGAGGTGATGAGTAGGTTGAGAAGAGCGGGCCTTACGGTCAATCCGGAGAAAGTGCGAATCGCCCAGGAGAGCATCTCTTTTCTGGGGCATCTGGTGTCGCACCAAGGCGTTACTGTGGACCCTGAAAGGACCCAGGGTATCCGGGATTTTCCCCCGCCAAGGGATGCCAAAGGCATCGCCCGGTTTGTGGGGATGGTCAACTTTTATCGGCGGTTTATCCCCAATGCAGCGGAGATTGCCGCACCCCTAAATGAATTAAGAAAGAAAGGGGTCAAGTTTGTGTGGGGCGAAAGCCAGCAAAAGGCGTTTGAAACACTGAAGGAAGCTATTATTTCCCCGCCGGTGCTGAGGATGCCGGATTTTTCTCAACCGTTTATTTTACAGACGGACGCGAGTTCGGTGGCGCTCGGGGCGGTTCTGTCCCAAGTCGTTGATGGTGCTAGGCAGCCTGTGGCCTTTATTTCACGAACATTGACCCAGCAAGAAAGGAAGTCATCAGTATATGAGCTAGAGTGTTTGGCAGTGGTATACGCTCTAGATAAGTTCAGGCGTTTTCTGGAACACGCTGAGTTCCTGCTCGAGACCGACAATCAGGCTCTCTCTTGGCTTCTTGCTCACCCCCGGCAACTGGGTAAGATTGGTAGATGGGTGGTTAAAATCTCATCCTTTAAGTTCAAGGTGCAACACATTAGGGGAACTCAAAATGTGGTTGCAGATGCTTTGTCACGCATGTTTTCCCAACCCAGTGAAGCCCAATCTGAGCAACCCTGTTCTGTTCTACTAGACTTTCCGTTAGCCTTCACTGATGTGTTACCCCATCAGTTGAATGATGAAGAGCTGGGTCCGGTCATCCAAAAAATAAAAGAGGGTAACGCGCAGGCCCCATACTTCTTGTCCAAGGGCGTCCTGTGTTGTCGAGAAAGAAAGGGACGTGCCCCGAAGATCGTGCTGCCTAGCAAGTTAGTGCCCATGGTCTTCAGCTATTACCACAATTCCCCAGTAGGTGGCCATAAGGGAATTTCGAAGACCATTTCCAGTATTAGGAAGAACTTCATCTGGAAGGGCATGGATAGGGACATTGCGACGCGTGTGAAGGCCTGTCATCTGTGCGGCTTAAGCAAGCCTGCTCAAAACACTAAGTTGGGGTTGTTGTCATCAGACGTGGCGAGCAGACCGATGGAGAAGCTATTCATCGACTACGTGGGACCTTTCCCGCGTAGCAAGTCAGGTAACGCCTACCTACTTGTCTGTGTGGATGCTTTTTCGAAATTTGCCTGGCTACTGCCCTTACGGCAGGCAACAGCTCGTTTGACCATAAGCGCGCTTCAGAACCATGTTTTTCAGCATTTCGGTCTTCCGACCATCATTGTCTCCGACAATGGACCACAGTTCATTTCGAGTGAGTTCCGGCGGATGTGTTTCGTCAGCGGTATCAAGCATGTAACCACTTCCCCGTATTACCCGCAGCCGTCTCATGCGGAGAGGTTCAATAGGAATCTACGGTCCGCACTTATTGCCTATCACGCTGAGCAACAGACTACCTGGGACCAGAACTTAAAGTGGTTACAGCTAGCCTTTAACACGGCACTGCATGACAGTCATAAGGCCGTGCCTTTTGAGATCATGTTTGGATTCTCGCCCGCACTCCCGTTGACTAACTTGTGGAATATTGATGATCTTCTGCCACGGGAGCCCGATAATGGAACTGCGGAGAGATGGAGGGAGGCTCGGAAGAATTTGCTACGGGCGCACGAGCGGGTCCGTCGACGATATAATCAGGGGCGAATTCCGAACCCCTTTCAGACCGGGGACTGGGTCTACTGCCAGAGCCATCCGATCAGCTCAGCCGCGGACAAAAGAGCCGCTAAATTGTGCTATCGTTGGTCGGGACCATACCGTATCCTCGGGTTTACGTCACCGGTGACGGCGCGATTAGAAGAACAGGGTAGTAGTCCCAAAGAGATTACCACACACATTTCTAAATTGAAATTATGTCGAAAAGGGTAAACGGGCTGTAAACAAAAGGGGGGGTAAATGATGGCGGTCTCTGTGCGGGTGGGGATGTTTTCGGTTTTGAGAGAGTGTGCTCCGGGGGCGAGATTGAGCATAATATGGTAGCGGGTAGATGTTTCCCACAGTCCCAGTGGGGTTCGTCTACTTCAGGGATGCGCCCCTGCCTGCGCGAGCCTTGGTTTTCTCCAATTGTCCTATGTCCGGAGGGAGCCATGTCCTTACCTTTACTCCCAGCCCATGACCGGAATCATCCTTGACCATCCACCTTCCGATTTTCCTAACCTTACCCAGAGAAAAAAAAAAAAAAAAACTAGAAAAAGCAAAAAAAAGGAGTTAGAGAGAGTGGAGGGTGGGCGATGTGCGGCGCGGGGTCGATCTTGCTCCTCGTACCGCACATCGTCGACCGCATGCCCTTGGAGCACACTTGTAAAACACAATATATATATATATATATTGGGAAGGGTGCCATAGTCACAGTTGACATGGTGTTCCGTTAGGTCCCAGCGGGGACCACCGCATCATGGGGACGGTCGTCGCCCCCCCCTTTCCCCTTGGCCCGTACAGTATGGTAGTGGTAAAATGGGGAATAGCATTGGGGAATTATCCCGTAATTACATGGGGCAGATGGCCCTGGTTAGGTGGCTATCGTGTTCTGGCTTGGGTGGACAAGCCTCAGGAGGTCGGAACTCAGGGAGCTCCCGAACTTTTCTTTTGTCTTTCTTCTCTGTCCCTCTTTGCTGTGGGCTGGCCCTGATCAGGTCAGCGTGCAACTACCGCACACTTACACTCTACACGTCTTCTTTCGTCTCTTTCGTTTTCCCTTCTGAGCCTCTGTTCTCCTGGGAGCAAGTCTGCCTGGCCACCTTACCCACGATGTCCACCGGATTTTTCAGTTGGAAGTACACTGCAGGGTACTTTCCCGAGTTTTGTGGGGCAACCGGGTTGCCCTTTCGGGGTGGGGGTGTGCCGGCGCGGAGCCGGACGTTACAAAATATTTTAGAACAGTTTCATTTTATTGTAACATAACGTGAAGCACTCGCGACCTTTGTTCGGCGGTGTGAAGGGGAGCGGCATTGTGTGCCGTTGCGCGCGCAGCTCTACTTGTGCTGTTACGATTGTGTGCCGGTGTCCGGCAGTCAACGCTTGCCTCTGCTATAAGAATTGTCCTCCATCTCCTCTCTTCGATTCGTTCTACGCAGTAACTTTATCTTATGCTTGGCTAAGCGTAATTGGCTCCCGGTAAGTTTGTCTTTGTATTTATTCGGCTTATAAATAATTATATTTGTTTGAATAATTAATAACTAAATGCTACAGTATAAAATACGTAATAATATGTGTGTGCGACCTGACAAAGTTATGTAAGAGATATTTCTTACTGTTATACGTAACGCCCTTTATATAGCCATGCCTTATTAGTTTCGGTAATAATGCGAGAAGTTTTAGAGAGTCATTCTCATAGTAAAAGTGCATTACATAAAAATTAATCAAAAAAACTTGGTGCGCAGTCAAGTAGTGAACTGTGTCGGTGCATGTAGTATACTGTCGCCGTCTTTGTTAATTATCTTCACAAATAGAGAATGAAGTGTGAGAGCGTCTGTGTATGAAACTTAATTGAAGGTAAAACATTCTCAATGCTGTGAGTGACTTGCTGTTAAATTTTTTTGACCAAATAATGATTACTGCTCTGCACGTGGCCGGTTTAACCTGCAAAATTTTGTCGAAGCATGTTGACTGAGTACAGTTCACTTGTATTAAGCCACTATTTAATTAAGTCTGTTCATGGCTCAAACTTACTTATTCATTGACTGAATTTAGACCATTTAATCAAGTTGTGAAAACTTTAATTGTTGAATATTGTGCCTTTTAGTGAGAGTTAGCTGGCGGCCCTTTAAGAGGTTAATTACCTCCACTCGGGTGTACCCTTTTTATAGACGTACTCTAATTTACTTGATTTCTTAGGGTTCTCGCACTAAGTCGGTTTCCTGGTCTGCGGTGGGCTGATCATCTGCTCAAGCTGTGAACCATGTCAAGATCGCCTACGAAGAGGGAGATGGAGACGGAATCACTATGTTGCACTCGCCAGCACTTATGAGGTGACATTTATGCTTTTTCTTTTTGGGGGCCGAACCGGCAGTGTGCCTGTTTTATGTGAATAACTTAGAAGCCAGGGGACCCCGTGTCCAGACTGTCTATTGGGAAGTGAACTGTGATCATGACTCTGAACACTCTCGATAAAAATTACTGAACTTTTATAACCATTTTCTATAACACTAAATGCTATGACTGTAAGTGCGTGCTGCACTGCGGGAGCGCGCCAGCCATTTCACTCTTGTACCATTTTACTGTTGTATCTCTTTTTGCTTTTACTCATTACACAAATTTAGGTTACCGCCCTGTAGCCCTGTTCCGGCTGGAATAGAGGTGTATAAGAAATTATATTGACTTTGGTTTCACATTTAAGGGTTGGGGGCTTTCCTGAAGTTTTTTTGGGACGTTTTAAGGGTTTACAAAAGGGCACTTAGTTTCTTGGACACGCGCTGGGGCATTCTCAGACAGGCTGATGTCCTGTCAAGTTTTGTCAACTACATGTGGGCGCGCTCCCACAGATGCCAGAGCACAACCACCTTATTGTATTCCTTTTCTAATTATTTTATACAGTTAGCTGAGGCTAATCGGAACGATTTATTAATGTTCTTGAAATATTTTAGCCGATTTTGCCCCTTGCACAAGGGCTAAGCTGATTGTTTTCTTAACTGGCAAACACATATGGGTTGACTTCACACGTAGAGAAGTTGCTGTTTAATTTTGAATATAAAACTGGTTTTCATCCTTTTCTTTTTGGGTAAATTAAATAGATATACATATTGTCAAAATCTTCTGAAATTGTAAAGCCTCAATCAATTAATTTCTGTTATTAAAGTACATAAGGATTTAATTCCTTTTTGGGATTTTGTGAAGTCAATACTGTCTAGAATTTTATAAACACTGTCTGGAAGTAGGTGAGGAGTTTGTTAACATTACTTGGTGCTGTGAACGGAACAAAGGTTCACACACTCATCATGGGTCATTAATAAACGGAATGCTAGACAAATGGGTGGTCCAGTTTCATTTATGCGTCATGAATTATTCGTCTTTAAAGGGGTTTGGAGTTTATGTTATCCTACTGAACGGGTTGCCGATGGGCGTATATTTTATCACTGCCGGGGCATAAGATGATAGTTGCTTTACCCGGTGGGTGGGTGCGTTACAGGGGCATGCGTGTTGAAAGTAAATGATTGTGAGTTGTGTACCTTGTGTTCTGTGTGTGTGGGTTGTTATGTGTCTAGCTAGCCACACGATGGGGAGAATTTTACATGTGTTTGTGCATTTTATATTTTATTTATGTATGTACATTTAACTTATATACTATTATATACACTTGTTCTGATGCAATTCTATCCAATTATATACACTTGTTCTTAGGTAAACTGGAATTATATATGCTAGTTCTGATTTAAATTTTTTTATATTATATATATGTATATACATTTACTTTGTGCACCCTTATGCACACTTATGCTGATGTACACTTAATTTATACATGCTTGCCATGATGCACCTTTTGGTAGTTTTTTTTATATAGATACATATATTTATCTTGTGCACATGTATGAATTCCAGAGATATAATAAATCTGTTATTGTTATATTATGGCTGAGTTCATTGCAAGTCCCGTCATACTGGACCCAGCATAATTTTTGCTTCTCTAGGCTCCTGCCTAGTTCTAAATAACTTGTAACCTCTCTTTGAAAGCCAACAAGCAAGGAGATAGAAATTTAACAAGAAATAAGATAAATACTAAAAAGCATAGAGAGGTTACAAATGGTAGCCGGAGCGTGGTTCATTCTAGGCCTGAACCCTTGGGTCCTGGTGTGTGACGGGGCTTGCAGACTCGGAAATATTAATGCAGTTGTAAATTAATGATTGTTGTAACATAGTTGATATATGCCAGTGTAGGCTAATTGTAGGTTGTTTAAATTGTGAGTCGGGTCGCACCACTGAGGCGTTCAATTATGTTGAAAAAAAAAAAAAAAAAAAAAAAAGATTTTTGATAGCTTGTATAGCCGGGGAGTCTCAAGTGTAGCCAGGGATGATGAGAGTTGATGGGGGAGTTTAACTGGAGTTTCGCGTGTTATATGGATGGGATGCGGTATGGCCCGATTGGAAATCGGTACCGGAACCGATTTGTGTCCGGTTGATGTCGAATGATTCTGCATTTCTGAATTAGGACTTGTAGTTGAGGGTTAGTTGCTTGTTGTGAATTATGTGTTGGCACGACGTGTGTGTCGAGTTGCTGTTTGCTGTTATATGTGTCTAGTATTGTTGTCTCTTGTCGCCTTTCGTGGGGGTTTGCATGGTTCAGAATAGGCCAGGTTTCCGCAGCGCTAGAGAACCCGGGGGTCTTCTTGATGGAAGAACAGTACTCAAGGTTTTCCTGGTTTAGTGATTTTCGTTTTGATGTTGTTTGTGGTTTGTTAGATAGGTGTTTAGAGCAGTGGCGGCATGAGTGTGATAAATCCCGATTTATTTCTCAAGAACGAGTTGGAGTTTGAAATTAAGTCCCGGGGTGGGAGGCCCCAAGGGGATGTTGCCTCTTTGAGGAAGCAGTTGAGAGACGCCCTCGCGTCCGGAGGCACAACGTCGCTTGTAAAGGTCACTGATGTGACGGCCGAGCTTGAGTTGTGCCAGGAGAAGTGGGGAGAGTTGCGGGAGGTAATGGAAGATTTTGAGTCGGCCCCTTCCAACCTCAGGGCAAGACAGAGAGTACGGCAGCGAGCGGAACACCTGCAACATAGACTGGAGAACTTGTCCGCACAGACTACAATCGCGGAAGTCAGCGCTACGGTGAAGCTGATAGCGGAACAGGTGGCTAAAGCATTGCGGAACTTCGAGCCTGTGAAGTCCCCGCTTTCCGTGAGCTCTCCCCAGCCTCCTGAAATGAACATAGCGCAGACGTCGAACCCTGCGGCTCCATTGCCGACGCTTTCGGGAGGAGCGCGTATCTCGTATAATAACTTACCTCACCCCATGTCCTCAATTATGCAGGGGCTTCCGGTGGTAGACGGACTGGACGTGGACCAGTTGATGAGTTTTTTTCGGATTTTGTTTCAGCTGTCCGACTTCCCGGGGATGTCGGACGGCACACTTCTTGAACTCGTGTATCCCTATTGTCGGGGGTCTGTGGCTGAGCGGGTCGCGCGCACTATACGAGATGGCGGCAGTGTGGCGTCTTTCCATCGGGGGGTGTTGGACGCATGCGTGCCTGGGCTTTTGCGTAAGCAGCTGCAGGACAAATATTTTTATCGAGTACAAGCACACGGGGAGAATATTTCGAAGTTCGTGCAGAGCCTCCGTGAGGCGGTCCGGATTTTAGGGTTGGGACTGCCCGAGAATGAAGTGGTACAGTGGATCTTCGAAGGGGTTACTCCCCAGGAGAGATCGCGCTTAACTTTTGCCGAGCGACCGCGGACTTATGAAGATCTGGAGAAACTGTGTGCGTTATCTCGCGCCATACAGTCCGTAGATGAATCCCGTGGGCCAGTAAGGGCCAGTCTTGGCGAACCCCGAGTGGTAGAACGACGGGTTGTTCAGTCCCAACCGCGGCCAGAGAGAAATAATGGCGATCGGAGCGGACGAGTGAGAGGCGTTGTGTGCTTTCGCTGTCATAGACAGGGGCATGTTGCCCGCGATTGTCCGGAGGGTGGTATGCGTCCGGCGCTTCCCCCGAGGGTCCGGTATCCAAAAAACTAAATTATCAGGGGGGGACAAATCGGAGGTTGTCTTCCCCTCGTTGCAAGACTTTTCTGAATTCTAGCGCCTCCAGGCCGAGGATAGGTCCAGACTCTTCTCATATCAAGGTCCTTACCACCGTCCCTCAAAAGGCTTCTGTATGCCCCTTCCTGTCGCTCGAGGTAAAGAAGGGTCAACTCAGAGCGTTAGTTGACTCCGGGTCAGCCCGATCTGTCATCTCATCTCGAGTATGCGCGGACCTTGAGAAACAGGGCTTAATAAAAGGGTCGAGTAAGTCGTCTGTGGTATGCTGGACTGCTTCTAGGGAAATTCTGCCCATCTCCCGGGTGGTTTCCTTCAAGTTCAAGATTGATGGCTTTTCTTGGGTGTGGCCTTTTCTGGTTTCTCCGGCTCTGGGAGTCGACTGTATTGTGGGTGCCGACTTCATCGCTAAAAGTGGTCTCGTGTTGGACATCCATGGGCACCAGTGTTATTTTAAATTTAATCGGGGTGTAGTTATTCCATTTCTTGGATACCAGGGAGCTAAGGGAGGTATCCAAGAGGTTGCTTGTCCCGATTCTGCACGAGATCATCTCACTCCCGCCCAGCAGAGAGCTTTAGACCGTTTGTGTGAGGAATTTCCCTCTGTCTTAACTCCCAAGTTGGGACTCACACATTTATTAGAATATAAGATTCGTTTAACAGACACTCAGATAGTGAGGTCACACCCATATAAGTTCGCCCCTCCGAAAATGGCCGTTCTGAGGGAGAAGGTTCAAGAGCTTTTAGAGCAAGGGGTAATTGAGCCTTCTAATTCCAGCTATGCCAGTCCAGCGTTCCTGGTACCCAAGCCTGGGGGTAAGCACCGTATGGTAATCGATTACCGGAAGTTAAATGCTAATATTGAAGTGGATTCGGTTCCCCTTCCGGATCTCCACTCAGCTTTTGATTGGTTTAGTGAGGCCAAGTACTTCACCGTGATTGACCTCAACGCGGCATATCACCAGATACCCTTATCCAAGGAAAGTAGACCGTATACGGCGTTTTGTGTCCCGTGGAATTTATATCAGTATACGCGGGTTCCCATGGGTCTGGCGGTGGGCGCCCAAACGCTCACGCGTCTGCTTGACCTAGTGTTTCAGGATGTGAAGTTTAAGTTTATTTTCAACTATCTAGATGACCTGCTGGTCTACAGCAAAACCTATGATGAACATCTGAGCCATCTCAGGGAGGTGATGAGTAGGTTGAGAAGAGCGGGCCTTACGGTCAATCCGGAGAAAGTGCGAATCGCCCAGGAGAGCATCTCTTTTCTGGGGCATCTGGTGTCGCACCAAGGCGTTACTGTGGACCCTGAAAGGACCCAGGGTATCCGGGATTTTCCCCCGCCAAGGGATGCCAAAGGCATCGCCCGGTTTGTGGGGATGGTCAACTTTTATCGGCGGTTTATCCCCAATGCAGCGGAGATTGCCGCACCCCTAAATGAATTAAGAAAGAAAGGGGTCAAGTTTGTGTGGGGCGAAAGCCAGCAAAAGGCGTTTGAAACACTGAAGGAAGCTATTATTTCCCCGCCGGTGCTGAGGATGCCGGATTTTTCTCAACCGTTTATTTTACAGACGGACGCGAGTTCGGTGGCGCTCGGGGCGGTTCTGTCCCAAGTCGTTGATGGTGCTAGGCAGCCTGTGGCCTTTATTTCACGAACATTGACCCAGCAAGAAAGGAAGTCATCAGTATATGAGCTAGAGTGTTTGGCAGTGGTATACGCTCTAGATAAGTTCAGGCGTTTTCTGGAACACGCTGAGTTCCTGCTCGAGACCGACAATCAGGCTCTCTCTTGGCTTCTTGCTCACCCCCGGCAACTGGGTAAGATTGGTAGATGGGTGGTTAAAATCTCATCCTTTAAGTTCAAGGTGCAACACATTAGGGGAACTCAAAATGTGGTTGCAGATGCTTTGTCACGCATGTTTTCCCAACCCAGTGAAGCCCAATCTGAGCAACCCTGTTCTGTTCTACTAGACTTTCCGTTAGCCTTCACTGATGTGTTACCCCATCAGTTGAATGATGAAGAGCTGGGTCCGGTCATCCAAAAAATAAAAGAGGGTAACGCGCAGGCCCCATACTTCTTGTCCAAGGGCGTCCTGTGTTGTCGAGAAAGAAAGGGACGTGCCCCGAAGATCGTGCTGCCTAGCAAGTTAGTGCCCATGGTCTTCAGCTATTACCACAATTCCCCAGTAGGTGGCCATAAGGGAATTTCGAAGACCATTTCCAGTATTAGGAAGAACTTCATCTGGAAGGGCATGGATAGGGACATTGCGACGCGTGTGAAGGCCTGTCATCTGTGCGGCTTAAGCAAGCCTGCTCAAAACACTAAGTTGGGGTTGTTGTCATCAGACGTGGCGAGCAGACCGATGGAGAAGCTATTCATCGACTACGTGGGACCTTTCCCGCGTAGCAAGTCAGGTAACGCCTACCTACTTGTCTGTGTGGATGCTTTTTCGAAATTTGCCTGGCTACTGCCCTTACGGCAGGCAACAGCTCGTTTGACCATAAGCGCGCTTCAGAACCATGTTTTTCAGCATTTCGGTCTTCCGACCATCATTGTCTCCGACAATGGACCACAGTTCATTTCGAGTGAGTTCCGGCGGATGTGTTTCGTCAGCGGTATCAAGCATGTAACCACTTCCCCGTATTACCCGCAGCCGTCTCATGCGGAGAGGTTCAATAGGAATCTACGGTCCGCACTTATTGCCTATCACGCTGAGCAACAGACTACCTGGGACCAGAACTTAAAGTGGTTACAGCTAGCCTTTAACACGGCACTGCATGACAGTCATAAGGCCGTGCCTTTTGAGATCATGTTTGGATTCTCGCCCGCACTCCCGTTGACTAACTTGTGGAATATTGATGATCTTCTGCCACGGGAGCCCGATAATGGAACTGCGGAGAGATGGAGGGAGGCTCGGAAGAATTTGCTACGGGCGCACGAGCGGGTCCGTCGACGATATAATCAGGGGCGAATTCCGAACCCCTTTCAGACCGGGGACTGGGTCTACTGCCAGAGCCATCCGATCAGCTCAGCCGCGGACAAAAGAGCCGCTAAATTGTGCTATCGTTGGTCGGGACCATACCGTATCCTCGGGTTTACGTCACCGGTGACGGCGCGATTAGAAGAACAGGGTAGTAGTCCCAAAGAGATTACCACACACATTTCTAAATTGAAATTATGTCGAAAAGGGTAAACGGGCTGTAAACAAAAGGGGGGGGTAAATGATGGCGGTCTCTGTGCGGGTGGGGATGTTTTCGGTTTTGAGAGAGTGTGCTCCGGGGGCGAGATTGAGCATAATATGGTAGCGGGTAGATGTTTCCCACAGTCCCAGTGGGGTTCGTCTACTTCAGGGATGCGCCCCTGCCTGCGCGAGCCTTGGTTTTCTCCAATTGTCCTATGTCCGGAGGGAGCCATGTCCTTACCTTTACTCCCAGCACATGACCGGAATCATCCTTGACCATCCACCTTCCGATTTTCCTAACCTTACCCAGAGAAAAAAAAAAAAAAAAAAACTAGAAAAAGCAAAAAAAAGGAGTTAGAGAGAGTGGAGGGTGGGCGATGTGCGGCGCGGGGTCGATCTTGCTCCTCGTACCGCACATCGTCGACCGCATGCCCTTGGAGCACACTTGTAAAACACAATATATATATATATATATTGGGAAGGGTGCCATAGTCACAGTTGACATGGTGTTCCGTTAGGTCCCAGCGGGGACCACCGCATCATGGGGACGGTCATCGCCCCCCCTTTCCCCTTGGCCCGTACAGTATGGTAGTGGTAAAATGGGGAATAGCATTGGGGAATTATCCCGTAATTACATGGGGCAGATGGCCCTGGTTAGGTGGCTATCGTGTTCTGGCTTGGGTGGACAAGCCTCAGGAGGTCGGAACTCAGGGAGCTCCCGAACTTTTCTTTTGTCTTTCTTCTCTGTCCCTCTTTGCTGTGGGCTGGCCCTGATCAGGTCAGCGTGCAACTACCGCACACTTACACTCTACACGTCTTCTTTCGTCTCTTTCGTTTTCCCTTCTGAGCCTCTGTTCTCCTGGGAGCAAGTCTGCCTGGCCACCTTACCCACGATGTCCACCGGATTTTTCAGTTGGGAGTACACTGCAGGGTACTTTCCCGAGTTTTGTGGGGCAACCGGGTTGCCCTTTCGGGGTGGGGGTGTGCCGGCGCGGAGCCGGACGTTACAAAATATTTTAGAACAGTTTCATTTTATTGTAACATAACGTGAAGCACTCGCGACCTTTGTTCGGCGGTGTGAAGGGGAGCGGCATTGTGTGCCGTTGCGCGCGCAGCTCTACTTGTGCTGTTACGATTGTGTGCCGGTGTCCGGCAGTCAACGCTTGCCTCTGCTATAAGAATTGTCCTCCATCTCCTCTCTTCGATTCGTTCTACGCAGTAACTTTATCTTATGCTTGGCTAAGCGTAATTGGCTCCCGGTAAGTTTGTCTTTGTATTTATTCGGCTTATAAATAATTATATTTGTTTGAATAATTAATAACTAAATGCTACAGTATAAAATACGTAATAATATGTGTGTGCGACCTGACAAAGTTATGTAAGAGATATTTCTTACTGTTATAACGAATAGAAATTGATGGATAGGAGTGAGCACGTCCTTCTTCAAGCCCCGCGATGGAAGCCAATTTATAACGAATAGAAATGTAGTGGGTGTTGTTTAAAATGTGTTGTAATATGTGTCGGGCGTTACCTCCGCGCACTTTCGTTACTTACCCTGTTGACTGGATCCTCTGCAGTGATGTAGTCCTGTAACACAACTTAAAACTATGCTTTTTTGTGGGCGCCACTTGGAAACGTTTGTTCCAAGAAAAAATTAAATGTGATTGAACAAAAATTTTAAATCTACAAAAAAATTTAAACAAGTCAGTTTAGCTTTGAAAATCAGTTAAGTTTAATGGTTCTTTAAAAACAACAAACAAATCGTCTGAAGGACTATCATTCATAAAAATTATAAAATTGCAGAGAAAAAATTTACAAGTTATTATTATTGACAATTTTTATATGTCCAATCAAGTATCGGCTAGTATTTCAGATTCTGACTCAGTTGACAAGCATGAGTTTAATATATGAAAAAACTTTAATCTCAGGACGTGACTCCTTTGAACTACCAAGACATATCAATTAGATGCCTTACAAGAAAAAAAACTAAGTGATTTGAAGGTGTATGTGTGGCGTGTAAAGTACAACTATGTGATAAATTGTAACCAGGTAACAAAGATTTTAATTTTGGTAAACTCACGTTCCAATGGTCGTTTATTCTCTCACTGGACACTTCCTTCGGGTAGTTTCTCGATCTCGCCTCTTCGGGTGTACACTGAAGCTATTTAAAGTCAATTTTTGCGATCGTTACTTTTTCCGCACTTTTTGTCAAAACGTTTGGCAGTAAAATCTCGTTCAAACGCCGCCACTACGAATCATCTGTTTAGCGTTGATTCAGAAATCTGCCACCGCAGCGCTGACTCCCATGCAGTTTTGAGGAAGGCTAGTGTATTGTTTGTTTACGTTCGGGGGAATTATTTGTCACGTTAGTCAGTCAATGCGAACACAGCAGAATTCGTTCTCTATTAAATGTTTGGGACCCTCCTGGGCCGTCGACGTTCTGGCTGCGTGCTTTCTATTAGAATTTGCCGTATCGCTGCTCTATTTCAGCGATATTTTTTGGCGACTCTCGTTGAGGTTAAGTCAGTCGGGTATGTCTATGTATGGGAAAAGCCTTCCTGCCGTGTCTTGTCGATTTCTCGCCTCTCGGTTTCGCCTTAGCTGCGTTGATCAGTGTTGTGTGAGATGCATCAGTTCTGGCGTTCAATCTTCAAGTGTTTTTTCGTCAAATTTTGTCTCGCTTTTATACTAAATCGGGATGACTGTTTTCGTCGACTTCCGGTATATTTGTGTAAAATTCTTTCTAGATTGTTCGAGAATAAACGAAATGGAATGTCATAGAACAATTTTCACTTCCGTAGAAGCTTTTAGAACGAATTTCTTATTCTTCATACAATGGATATTTCAAAATTTAAACTGGTATTTATCAAACAGTTTCACATTAGTACTTACAATTTGTATGCCATTAATGTATTTATATTCCTTGTTGTTTACTGAATCTAGCGATACTAAATATGATTGGTATCTAATTAACTTAAGTCTAAAAAACATTACAATATACAACCCTCACCTTGAGTTGTAGTCATTAAAAACTCAATATTTATAATAAAAATTGTTGTGGAGTTATAAAGTTCCCTTCACAAGCTGGACATCTACTACTACTACTCTCCTACAACAAAATAAACAAATTTTAACATCAATAAAACACAAATAAATACAATTTTATATGGCCTCTGCTCATGGCCTAAATTCTTGTCAGTTTTCTAATACAATGATTAGTCTTTTTCCTTAATATATGTATTATTTCACCACTATACACACAGAGTTTATTATTTTGTCTGTCTTTTGTGATACCTGGTTACTTTGTACATATTTTATATTTATCACAAGATGACATAGCATCATTGATTGTCTTGAGATGTCATTTTTTTATGGTGTGACAAATCTCACTCTAAATAGTTAAATTCTTTTAGAATTGATTTTACTTTCAACTGAGTTTATTTCTTATTAAGGTATTCTGATGTACTGTACCTTTCTACCTTATTTGTGTTAGTATTCTGTAAGTATTCAGCCAGATATGATTCCTTTTGTACTGGATAATTGGCTTCAGCCATACATGGTGTAAGTAAATATTTTGCTGACTTGACTATTACAATGTTAAAGTTGGTCAGGTATATTAGTATAGTTGCTTTATATCATATTACAGCTTTCTAATACAGTTTGGTTGCATTTTGGCAACATTAAATTCATAAATTATACAATATTAGATGCCTGTTACATGTTTTTAGTTAACACTGTTTTTGGCTATTTTGGCTGCTTTTTATTCATTTGACAGCTTCCTTTATTTAAGATAAATTGTTCACTATTGTCTGCTTGACAATTACATATAGTTTTTATTTAAATCTGATAATAATTAATTTCTTCATGAAATCTTGGTGTATGGTCTCAAATCCAACACATTAATATTTTTTGTCATTGCAAATATACAATTTTTATTTTAACTTAAACTCTTTCTAATAATGTATTTAAATCATTTAATACATTTATTTTATTTACATCACATCATATAATAATGGATCATGTCCATTTATTCACAAAAAATAGTTTTTAATACTATATTCATAGTTATAAAACTTAATAATTATTGACTTTATTCTGGTGGATTCTGACATTAGTGTCTTATGGTTTTTTCAATCTTATTCACTTTAATAATATATATGGGGTTTTGTCTAGTCATAGTTTGGTCGTTTTTTCAAGTTGATAGAAATAATTATTATACAAAATTACACAATTTTTTGGGACTACTTGGGTTCGATACTGTTCACTTCACTTTCCTCTTATGCTAACTTACTATATAAATGATTTCTTTTTATGGAACGTTCTGTGACGCTACATATGCCTCACCGTTAAAGTTGATAATTTTGGAAAAACATATCTTTGGTTTTGATGAAATTATCATCTCTATAATAACCCTTTATTATTAGCTCCTTTATATTTCATTCTTTTATCTTATAATTAAATTCCTGTACTACTCCTTTAATATATTAATCCAACTCAATATCCCTAGTTCGTTCTTTGTCATATCACATATTCCTTTCCTTTTTACCTTGATGTTTTATAATTAATCTTTGATATAATTCCCTATCAATTACATAGAGGGTTGGGAGTCAGAGTGGCTCGCTATGGCATACATTCTCTGTCCCTTCCTGTCTATCACTACTGAAATCAGAGGCAACACATCCCTGTTCAGAAAATAATAATTGCACCTTTGCAACAAATAATAATAATAATAATAATAAAAAAAAATACAATATTCAAAGATCATAGGCTCCTACACATAAATTCCCTTTCTTAAACTCTTCTGATTAATTCACAATTATATTAATATATCGTTCTCCGCAGGTTAAATTATCGTTTAAAATCATTCAATGTTAATAGCTATTTTCATATTCATCATTACCTCCTTATGTAACACACTGTTTTCCCTTTTTTTTTCATTTATCATTTCCATTTAAATATCAAATATCTGACAGTATTTCTCCCTCTTTTCTCCTTTACTAAGTGTCCATCTATTAATATTTATTAATAATAATCTCTCTCCTTCTCTAAGTACGGGTAAGCTGGTAAATATACGTTGACATGGCTATTGGAAATAAATCTATATTTTATATATATCTCTATGCCTTTGGTGTAAGGTGTCCTTCTCGTAGTATTTATTTATAACAATCTCTCTCCTTCTCTAAGTACGGGTAAGCTGGTAAATATACGTTGACATGGCTATTGGAAATAAATTTTGCCTATGGTGGAATGTGTCCATCTCGTAATATTCATTATATAATCTCTCTCCTTCTCTAAGTACGGGTAAGCTGGTAAATATACGTTGACATGGCTATTGGAAATAAATCTTGCCTATGGTGGAATGTGTCCATCTCGTAATATTTATTAATAATAATCATTATACAATAATATTTATATTTATTTAAAAATCTCTATCTCCTTTCTAATTATGGCTAAGTTAAAAAATTCTCGTTGACATGTTTAGTCAAGGTACCTTCTCTATGATGCTGTATTTGACTTGGGTCTTTGGTCATGGTACTTGGTTACTGATTGAGTATTTGACTTGCGATTTTTTAATCATGGTACTTTTTTAATGAAGTCTGGTTATACGTACCTTTTACCTTGTTCCTGATTGTGTCAGTTACCTCGTAGGTATTGTTTTCATTTTGATAATATTTGGGTTATATTTGTCAGTTTGGGTTAATTATTTCAACTCCTTTTGGTTGTGTGTCCCTTATATTATGTCCTTATTTATTATCCCCATTCCTTTTTAATTCCTTCTCTTTTCAATATTCGACCTTCGATGTTTATCACCTCTACTCCTTCAAATGCCTGGTCTATGACATTTATTCTGGATGATTGGTTTCATGGTCTTACCATCTCATCACATGTTTGGGCCATAATTTTTCTGCATAGCGGAATTCCTCCTCTCTCTCACTTTCATTTTGGGGATCATTCTCTGGTTCTCGGCCAGTTTCTGCCAATACATGGTTTACATAAAATACTCGGGGTTTTTTGTCATTATTTGCCTGGTTATGCTGTAATGAAAAACCCGGATTTTCGTGAACTGTTCGGGGTCTTTCGTCATTACTTACCTGGGGCCTATTCTCTTGATTCCTTTTCTTTCTTATTTCTCTTATTGCCTGAGCGTATTTTTCTATAAGCTGGCCCATTTGTTCCTCATAATTTTCCTTCTTTTTGGAATGTATCTTTTTTCTAGGCACGCTTACCTTAAAAGTATTTTGGCCTATGATTTTCTTTGTAATACACTCTTTCTTTTTGTCCCTTTTCATTAAATTCTGTTTATATTCTTTCATATAACTCCTTTCTCTGTGGTCAGTGACCGGGGGGTTAAGTATATTAATTAAACCGCCTTGAGTCATTTCTCCTATTTCCTTTGTATACTCCCTGTTTGTTTTTCTCGGTCTGTCCAATCTATTAGCTATGTTTTGTTTCGTTTCTTTCTCTATGGTTTCAGGACCGGTATTATTTTCTGGAAGACAACGAAATAGAAACTGTAATCCTTCTACCTGTTCCTCCATTACCTCGACCTCCCTGTCATTGTCAGTTTTACTCTCCTCGATCTTTTCGTCTACTGTTTTGTAATTTGCATTATTATTTTTCGTAACGGACTCTACCCATTTTTGAGTTTCCTCCCGAAGTTTCTGCATTTGTTTTTCGCTCTCCTCTCTCTCTTTCTGTTCCTTTCTTTCATTCTCCTCTCTGTCTCTTTTCATATCTTCCCTCTCTATCTGTCTTTGTTTTTCATCCTCCTCTTTCTTCTTCTGTCTCTCCTTCGCTTTGGACTCTAGCCATTTTTTAGTTTCCTCCCCGAAGGATTCTATCCATTTTTCCTCTCTTTCTTTCATGGATTTTCTCCATCTTTCCCCCTTCTCTCTCAGTTCCTCCCTAAATTTCCGGCCATCTTCTTCCACCTGTCTCCTTCTTTGTCTACTTTCTTCCCTTTCTTGGAGCATTCGCTCCTTATTTTGTTTGTTTGTTTCTTCCAATTCTTGGATCATCATCATTAATTTTGTTTGCGACATTTTAATATGTTGGTAGTTGCCGGGCTTGTTCCGTCTTTTTCAAGCCCCACGTTGGGCGCCAATTTATAACGAATAGAAATTGATGGATAGGAGTGAGCACGTCCTTCTTCAAGCCCCGCGATGGAAGCCAATTTATAACGAATAGAAATGTAGTGGGTGTTGTTTAAAATGTGTTGTAATATGTGTCGGGCGTTACCTCCGCGCACTTTCGTTACTTACCCTGTTGACTGGATCCTCTGCAGTGATGTAGTCCTGTAACACAACTTAAAACTATGCTTTTTTGTGGGCGCCACTTGGAAACGTTTGTTCCAAGAAAAAATTAAATGTGATTGAAAAAAAATTTTTAAATCTACGAAAAAATTTAAACAAGTCAGTTTAGCTTTGAAAATCAGTTAAGTTTAATGGTTCTTTAAAAACAACAAACAAATCGCCTGAAGGACTATCATTCATAAAAATTATAAAATTGCAGAGAAAAAATTTACAAGTTATTATTATTGACAATTTTTATATGTCCAATCAAGTATCGGCTAGTATTTCAGATTCTGACTCAGTTGACAAGCATGAGTTTAATATATGAAAAAACTTTAATCTCAGGACGTGACTCCTTTGAACTACCAAGACATATCAATTAGATGCCTTACAAGAAAAAAAACTAAGTGATTTGAAGGTGTATGTGTGGCGTGTAAAGTACAACTATGTGATAAATTGTAACCAGGTAACAAAGATTTTAATTTTGGTAAACTCACGTTCCAATGGTCGTTTATTCTCTCACTGGACACTTCCTTCGGGTAGTTTCTCGATCTCGCCTCTTCGGGTGTACACTGAAGCTATTTAAAGTCAATTTTTGCGATCGTTACTTTTTCCGCACTTTTTGTCAAAACGTTTGGCAGTAAAATCTCGTTCAAACGCCGCCACTACGAATCATCTGTTTAGCGTTGATTCAGAAATCTGCCACCGCAGCGCTGACTCCCATGCAGTTTTGAGGAAGGCTAGTGTATTGTTTGTTTACGTTCGGGGGAATTATTTGTCACGTTAGTCAGTCAATGCGAACACAGCAGAATTCGTTCTCTATTAAATGTTTGGGACCCTCCTGGGCCGTCGACGTTCTGGCTGCGTGCTTTCTATTAGAATTTGCCGTATCGCTGCTCTATTTCAGCGATATTTTTTGGCGACTCTCGTTGAGGTTAAGTCAGTCGGGTATGTCTATGTATGGGAAAAGCCTTCCTGCCGTGTCTTGTCGATTTCTCGCCTCTCGGTTTCGCCTTAGCTGCGTTGATCAGTGTTGTGTGAGATGCATCAGTTCTGGCGTTCAATCTTCAAGTGTTTTTTCGTCAAATTTTGTCTCGCTTTTATACTAAATCGGGATGACTGTTTTCGTCGACTTCCGGTATATTTGTGTAAAATTCTTTCTAGATTGTTCGAGAATAAACGAAATGGAATGTCATAGAACAATTTTCACTTCCGTAGAAGCTTTTAGAACGAATTTCTTATTCTTCATACAATGGATATTTCAAATTTTAAACTGGTATTTATCAAACAGTTTCACATTAGTACTTACAATTTGTATGCCATTAATGTATTTATATTCCTTGTTGTTTACTGAATCTAGCGATACTAAATATGATTGGTATCTAATTAACTTAAGTCTAAAAAACATTACAATATACAACCCTCACCTTGAGTTGTAGTCATTAAAAACTCAATATTTATAATAAAAATTGTTGTGGAGTTATAAAGTTTCCTTCACAAGCTGGACATCTACTACTACTACTCTCCTACAACAAAATAAACAAATTTTAACATCAATAAAACACAAATAAATACAATTTTATATGGCCTCTGCTCATGGCCTAAATTCTTGTCAGTTTTCTAATACAATGATTAGTCTTTTTCCTTAATATATGTATTATTTCACCACTATACACACAGAGTTTATTATTTTGTCTGTCTTTTGTGATACCTGGTTACTTTGTACATATTTTATATTTATCACAAGATGACATAGCATCATTGATTGTCTTGAGATGTCATTTTTTTATGGTGTGACAAATCTCACTCTAAATAGTTAAATTCTTTTAGAATTGATTTTACTTTCAACTGAGTTTATTTCTTATTAAGGTATTCTGATGTACTGTACCTTTCTACCTTATTTGTGTTAGTATTCTGTAAGTATTCAGCCAGATATGATTCCTTTTGTACTGGATAATTGGCTTCAGCCATACATGGTGTAAGTAAATATTTTGCTGACTTGACTATTACAATGTTAAAGTTGGTCAGGTATATTAGTATAGTTGCTTTATATCATATTACAGCTTTCTAATACAGTTTGGTTGCATTTTGGCAACATTAAATTCATAAATTATACAATATTAGATGCCTGTTACATGTTTTTAGTTAACACTGTTTTTGGCTATTTTGGCTGCTTTTTATTCATTTGACAGCTTCCTTTATTTAAGATAAATTGTTCACTATTGTCTGCTTGACAATTACATATAGTTTTTATTTAAATCTGATAATAATTAATTTCTTCATGAAATCTTGGTGTATGGTCTCAAATCCAACACATTAATATTTTTTGTCATTGCAAATATACAATTTTTATTTTAACTTAAACTCTTTCTAATAATGTATTTAAATCATTTAATACATTTATTTTATTTACATCACATCATATAATAATGGATCATGTCCATTTATTCACAAAAAATAGTTTTTAATACTATATTCATAGTTATAAAACTTAATAATTATTGACTTTATTCTGGTGGATTCTGACATTAGTGTCTTATGGTTTTTTCAATCTTATTCACTTTAATAATATATATGGGGTTTTGTCTAGTCATAGTTTGGTCGTTTTTTCAAGTTGATAGAAATAATTATTATACAAAATTACACAATTTTTTGGGACTACTTGGGTTCGATACTGTTCACTTCACTTTCCTCTTATGCTAACTTACTATATAAATGATTTCTTTTTATGGAACGTTCTGTGACGCTACATATGCCTCACCGTTAAAGTTGATAATTTTGGAAAAACATATCTTTGGTTTTGATGAAATTATCATCTCTATAATAACCCTTTATTATTAGCTCCTTTATATTTCATTCTTTTATCTTATAATTAAATTCCTGTACTACTCCTTTAATATATTAATCCAACTCAATATCCCTAGTTCGTTCTTTGTCATATCACATATTCCTTTCCTTTTTACCTTGATGTTTTATAATTAATCTTTGATATAATTCCCTATCAATTACATAGAGGGTTGGGAGTCAGAGTGGCTCGCTATGGCATACATTCTCTGTCCCTTCCTGTCTATCACTACTGAAATCAGAGGCAACACATCCCTGTTCAGAAAATAATAATTGCACCTTTGCAACAAATAATAATAATAATAATAATAAAAAAAAATACAATATTCAAAGATCATAGGCTCCTACACATAAATTCCCTTTCTTAAACTCTTCTGATTAATTCACAATTATATTAATATATCGTTCTCCGCAGGTTAAATTATCGTTTAAAATCATTCAATGTTAATAGCTATTTTCATATTCATCATTACCTCCTTATGTAACACACTGTTTTCCCTTTTTTTTTCATTTATCATTTCCATTTAAATATCAAATATCTGACAGTATTTCTCCCTCTTTTCTCCTTTACTAAGTGTCCATCTATTAATATTTATTAATAATAATCTCTCTCCTTCTCTAAGTACGGGTAAGCTGGTAAATATACGTTGACATGGCTATTGGAAATAAATCTATATTTTATATATATCTCTATGCCTTTGGTGTAAGGTGTCCTTCTCGTAGTATTTATTTATAACAATCTCTCTCCTTCTCTAAGTACGGGTAAGCTGGTAAATATACGTTGACATGGCTATTGGAAATAAATTTTGCCTATGGTGGAATGTGTCCATCTCGTAATATTCATTATATAATCTCTCTCCTTCTCTAAGTACGGGTAAGCTGGTAAATATACGTTGACATGGCTATTGGAAATAAATCTTGCCTATGGTGGAATGTGTCCATCTCGTAATATTTATTAATAATAATCATTATACAATAATATTTATATTTATTTAAAAATCTCTATCTCCTTTCTAATTATGGCTAAGTTAAAAAATTCTCGTTGACATGTTTAGTCAAGGTACCTTCTCTATGATGCTGTATTTGACTTGGGTCTTTGGTCATGGTACTTGGTTACTGATTGAGTATTTGACTTGCGATTTTTTAATCATGGTACTTTTTTAATGAAGTCTGGTTATACGTACCTTTTACCTTGTTCCTGATTGTGTCAGTTACCTCGTAGGTATTGTTTTCATTTTGATAATATTTGGGTTATATTTGTCAGTTTGGGTTAATTATTTCAACTCCTTTTGGTTGTGTGTCCCTTATATTATGTCCTTATTTATTATCCCCATTCCTTTTTAATTCCTTCTCTTTTCAATATTCGACCTTCGATGTTTATCACCTCTACTCCTTCAAATGCCTGGTCTATGACATTTATTCTGGATGATTGGTTTCATGGTCTTACCATCTCATCACATGTTTGGGCCATAATTTTTCTGCATAGCGGAATTCCTCCTCTCTCTCACTTTCATTTTGGGGATCATTCTCTGGTTCTCGGCCAGTTTCTGCCAATACATGGTTTACATAAAATACTCGGGGTTTTTTGTCATTATTTGCCTGGTTATGCTGTAATGAAAAACCCGGATTTTCGTGAACTGTTCGGGGTCTTTCGTCATTACTTACCTGGGGCCTATTCTCTTGATTCCTTTTCTTTCTTATTTCTCTTATTGCCTGAGCGTATTTTTCTATAAGCTGGCCCATTTGTTCCTCATAATTTTCCTTCTTTTTGGAATGTATCTTTTTTCTAGGCACGCTTACCTTAAAAGTATTTTGGCCTATGATTTTCTTTGTAATACACTCTTTCTTTTTGTCCCTTTTCATTAAATTCTGTTTATATTCTTTCATATAACTCCTTTCTCTGTGGTCAGTGACCGGGGGGTTAAGTATATTAATTAAACCGCCTTGAGTCATTTCTCCTATTTCCTTTGTATACTCCCTGTTTGTTTTTCTCGGTCTGTCCAATCTATTAGCTATGTTTTGTTTCGTTTCTTTCTCTATGGTTTCAGGACCGGTATTATTTTCTGGAAGACAACGAAATAGAAACTGTAATCCTTCTACCTGTTCCTCCATTACCTCGACCTCCCTGTCATTGTCAGTTTTACTCTCCTCGATCTTTTCGTCTACTGTTTTGTAATTTGCATTATTATTTTTCGTAACGGACTCTACCCATTTTTGAGTTTCCTCCCGAAGTTTCTGCATTTGTTTTTCGCTCTCCTCTCTCTCTTTCTGTTCCTTTCTTTCATTCTCCTCTCTGTCTCTTTTCATATCTTCCCTCTCTATCTGTCTTTGTTTTTCATCCTCCTCTTTCTTCTTCTGTCTCTCCTTCGCTTTGGACTCTAGCCATTTTTTAGTTTCCTCCCCGAAGGATTCTATCCATTTTTCCTCTCTTTCTTTCATGGATTTTCTCCATCTTTCCCCCTTCTCTCTCAGTTCCTCCCTAAATTTCCGGCCATCTTCTTCCACCTGTCTCCTTCTTTGTCTACTTTCTTCCCTTTCTTGGAGCATTCGCTCCTTATTTTGTTTGTTTGTTTCTTCCAATTCTTGGATCATCATCATTAATTTTGTTTGCGACATTTTAATATGTTGGTAGTTGCCGGGCTTGTTCCGTCTTTTTCAAGCCCCACGTTGGGCGCCAATTTATAACGAATAGAAATTGATGGATAGGAGTGAGCACGTCCTTCTTCAAGCCCCGCGATGGAAGCCAATTTATAACGAATAGAAATGTAGTGGGTGTTGTTTAAAATGTGTTGTAATATGTGTCGGGCGTTACCTCCGCGCACTTTCGTTACTTACCCTGTTGACTGGATCCTCTGCAGTGATGTAGTCCTGTAACACAACTTAAAACTATGCTTTTTTGTGGGCGCCACTTGGAAACGTTTGTTCCAAGAAAAAATTAAATGTGATTGAAAAAAAATTTTTAAATCTACAAAAAAATTTAAACAAGTCAGTTTAGCTTTGAAAATCAGTTAAGTTTAATGGTTCTTTAAAAACAACAAACAAATCGCCTGAAGGACTATCATTCATAAAAATTATAAAATTGCAGAGAAAAAATTTACAAGTTATTATTATTGACAATTTTTATATGTCCAATCAAGTATCGGCTAGTATTTCAGATTCTGACTCAGTTGACAAGCATGAGTTTAATATATGAAAAAACTTTAATCTCAGGACGTGACTCCTTTGAACTACCAAGACATATCAATTAGATGCCTTACAAGAAAAAAAACTAAGTGATTTGAAGGTGTATGTGTGGCGTGTAAAGTACAACTATGTGATAAATTGTAACCAGGTAACAAAGATTTTAATTTTGGTAAACTCACGTTCCAATGGTCGTTTATTCTCTCACTGGACACTTCCTTCGGGTAGTTTCTCGATCTCGCCTCTTCGGGTGTACACTGAAGCTATTTAAAGTCAATTTTTGCGATCGTTACTTTTTCCGCACTTTTTGTCAAAACGTTTGGCAGTAAAATCTCGTTCAAACGCCGCCACTACGAATCATCTGTTTAGCGTTGATTCAGAAATCTGCCACCGCAGCGCTGACTCCCATGCAGTTTTGAGGAAGGCTAGTGTATTGTTTGTTTACGTTCGGGGGAATTATTTGTCACGTTAGTCAGTCAATGCGAACACAGCAGAATTCGTTCTCTATTAAATGTTTGGGACCCTCCTGGGCCGTCGACGTTCTGGCTGCGTGCTTTCTATTAGAATTTGCCGTATCGCTGCTCTATTTCAGCGATATTTTTTGGCGACTCTCGTTGAGGTTAAGTCAGTCGGGTATGTCTATGTATGGGAAAAGCCTTCCTGCCGTGTCTTGTCGATTTCTCGCCTCTCGGTTTCGCCTTAGCTGCGTTGATCAGTGTTGTGTGAGATGCATCAGTTCTGGCGTTCAATCTTCAAGTGTTTTTTCGTCAAATTTTGTCTCGCTTTTATACTAAATCGGGATGACTGTTTTCGTCGACTTCCGGTATATTTGTGTAAAATTCTTTCTAGATTGTTCGAGAATAAACGAAATGGAATGTCATAGAACAATTTTCACTTCCGTAGAAGCTTTTAGAACGAATTTCTTATTCTTCATACAATGGATATTTCAAATTTTAAACTGGTATTTATCAAACAGTTTCACATTAGTACTTACAATTTGTATGCCATTAATGTATTTATATTCCTTGTTGTTTACTGAATCTAGCGATACTAAATATGATTGGTATCTAATTAACTTAAGTCTAAAAAACATTACAATATACAACCCTCACCTTGAGTTGTAGTCATTAAAAACTCAATATTTATAATAAAAATTGTTGTGGAGTTATAAAGTTTCCTTCACAAGCTGGACATCTACTACTACTACTCTCCTACAACAAAATAAACAAATTTTAACATCAATAAAACACAAATAAATACAATTTTATATGGCCTCTGCTCATGGCCTAAATTCTTGTCAGTTTTCTAATACAATGATTAGTCTTTTTCCTTAATATATGTATTATTTCACCACTATACACACAGAGTTTATTATTTTGTCTGTCTTTTGTGATACCTGGTTACTTTGTACATATTTTATATTTATCACAAGATGACATAGCATCATTGATTGTCTTGAGATGTCATTTTTTTATGGTGTGACAAATCTCACTCTAAATAGTTAAATTCTTTTAGAATTGATTTTACTTTCAACTGAGTTTATTTCTTATTAAGGTATTCTGATGTACTGTACCTTTCTACCTTATTTGTGTTAGTATTCTGTAAGTATTCAGCCAGATATGATTCCTTTTGTACTGGATAATTGGCTTCAGCCATACATGGTGTAAGTAAATATTTTGCTGACTTGACTATTACAATGTTAAAGTTGGTCAGGTATATTAGTATAGTTGCTTTATATCATATTACAGCTTTCTAATACAGTTTGGTTGCATTTTGGCAACATTAAATTCATAAATTATACAATATTAGATGCCTGTTACATGTTTTTAGTTAACACTGTTTTTGGCTATTTTGGCTGCTTTTTATTCATTTGACAGCTTCCTTTATTTAAGATAAATTGTTCACTATTGTCTGCTTGACAATTACATATAGTTTTTATTTAAATCTGATAATAATTAATTTCTTCATGAAATCTTGGTGTATGGTCTCAAATCCAACACATTAATATTTTTTGTCATTGCAAATATACAATTTTTATTTTAACTTAAACTCTTTCTAATAATGTATTTAAATCATTTAATACATTTATTTTATTTACATCACATCATATAATAATGGATCATGTCCATTTATTCACAAAAAATAGTTTTTAATACTATATTCATAGTTATAAAACTTAATAATTATTGACTTTATTCTGGTGGATTCTGACATTAGTGTCTTATGGTTTTTTCACTCTTATTCACTTTAATAATATATATGGGGTTTTGTCTAGTCATAGTTTGGTCGTTTTTTCAAGTTGATAGAAATAATTATTATACAAAATTACACAATTTTTTGGGACTACTTGGGTTCGATACTGTTCACTTCACTTTCCTCTTATGCTAACTTACTATATAAATGATTTCTTTTTATGGAACGTTCTGTGACGCTACACTGTTATACGTAACGCCCTTTATATAGCCATGCCTTATTAGTTTCGGTAATAATGCGAGAAGTTTTAGAGAGTCATTCTCATAGTAAAAGTGCATTACATAAAATTTAATCAAAAAAACTTGGTGCGCAGTCAAGTAGTGAACTGTGTCGGTGCATGTAGTATACTGTCGCCGTCTTTGTTAATTATCTTCACAAATAGAGAATGAAGTGTGAGAGCGTCTGTGTATGAAACTTAATTGAAGGTAAAACATTCTCAATGCTGTGAGTGACTTGCTGTTAAATTTTTTTGACCAAATAATGATTACTGCTCTGCACGTGGCCGGTTTAACCTGCAAAATTTTGTCGAAGCATGTTGACTGAGTACAGTTCACTTGTATTAAGCCACTATTTAATTAAGTCTGTTCATTGCTCAAACTTACTTATTCATTGACTGAATTTAGACCATTTAATCAAGTTGTGAAAACTTTAATTGTTGAATATTGTGCCTTTTAGTGAGAGTTAGCTGGCGGCCCTTTAAGAGGTTAATTACCTCCACTCGGGTGTACCCTTTTTATAGACGTTCTCTAATTTACTTGATTTCTTAGGGTTCTCGCACTAAGTCGGTTTCCTGGTCTGCGGTGGGCTGATCATCTGCTCAAGCTGTGAACCATGTCAAGATCGCCTACGAAGAGGGAGATGGAGACGGAATCACTATGTTGCACTCGCCAGCACTTATGAGGTGACATTTATGCTTTTTCTTTTTGGGGGCCGAACCGGCAGTGTGCCTGTTTTATGTGAATAACTTAGAAGCCAGGGGACCCCGTGTCCAGACTGTCTATTGGGAAGTGAACTGTGATCATGACTCTGAACACTCTCGATAAAAATTACTGAACTTTTATAACCATTTTCTATAACACTAAATGCTATGACTGTAAGTGCGTGCTGCACTGCGGGAGCGCGCCAGCCATTTCACTCTTGTACCATTTTACTGTTGTATCTCTTTTTGCTTTTACTCATTACACAAATTTAGGTTACCGCCCTGTAGCCCTGTTCCGGCTGGAACAGAGGTGTATAAGAAATTATATTGACTGTGGTTTCACATTTAAGGGTTGGGGGCTTTCCTGAAGTTTTTTTGGGACGTTTTAAGGGTTTACAAAAGGGCACTTAGTTTCTTGGACACGCGCTGGGGCATTCTCAGACAGGCTGATGTCCTGTCAAGTTTTGTCAACTACATGTGGGCGCGCTCCCACAGATGCCAGAGCACAACCACCTTATTGTATTCCTTTTCTAATTATTTTATACAGTTAGCTGAGGCTAATCGGAACGATTTATTAATGTTCTTGAAATATTTTAGCCGATTTTGCCCCTTGCACAAGGGCTAAGCTGATTGTTTTCTTAACTGGCAAACACATATGGGTTGACTTCACACGTAGAGAAGTTGCTGTTTAATTTTGAATATAAAACTGGTTTTCATCCTTTTCTTTTTGGGTAAATTAAATAGATATACATATTGTCAAAATCTTCTGAAATTGTAAAGCCTCAATCAATTAATTTCTGTTATTAAAGTACATAAGGATTTAATTCCTTTTTGGGATTTTGTGAAGTCAATACTGTCTAGAATTTTATAAACACTGTCTGGAAGTAGGTGAGGAGTTTGTTAACATTACTTGGTGCTGTGAACGGAACAAAGGTTCACACACTCATCATGGGTCATTAATAAACGGAATGCTAGACAAATGGGTGGTCCAGTTTCATTTATGCGTCATGAATTATTCGTCTTTAAAGGGGTTTGGAGTTTATGTTATCCTACTGAACGGGTTGCCGACGGGCGTATATTTTATCACTGCCGGGGCATAAGATGATAGTTGCTTTACCCGGTGGGTGGGTGCGTTACAGGGGCATGCGTGTTGAAAGTAAATGATTGTGAGTTGTGTACCTTGTGTTCTGTGTGTGTGGGTTGTTATGTGTCTAGCTAGCCACACGATGGGGAGAATTTTACATGTGTTTGTGCATTTTATATTTTATTTATGTATGTACATTTAACTTATATACTATTATATACACTTGTTCTGATGCAATTCTATCCAATTATATACACTTGTTCTTAGGTAAACTGGAATTATATATGCTAGTTCTGATTTAAATTTTTTTATATTATATATATGTATATACATTTACTTTGTGCACCCTTATGCACACTTATGCTGATGTACACTTAATTTATACATGCTTGCCATGATGTACCTTTTGGTAGTTTTTTTTATATAGATACATATATTTATCTTGTGCACATGTATGAATTCCAGAGATATAATAAATCTGTTATTGTTATATTATGGCTGAGTTCATTGCAAGTCCCGTCATACTGGACCCAGCATAATTTTTGCTTCTCTAGGCTCCTGCCTAGTTCTAAATAACTTGTAACCTCTCTTTGAAAGCCAACAAGCAAGGAGATAGAAATTTAACAAGAAATAAGATAAATACTAAAAAGCATAGAGAGGTTACAGTGTGTTCGAGAGAAAGCATAGGAAGGTCGATTTCTACCTGACGCAGCTTCTGAGCGGTCATGGATGATTCTGATCCTATCCCCATAAAATTGGTAACGCCTTGCCTGCAGACTGCCTGCACTGCCTGGGTGTGGAGGAAAACGCGGAGTACACCTTCAGCTGTGGTAGGTGGGCTACAAGAAGAGCGTCTCTCTATGGGCATATAGGAATGACAGCTCCCGATAACATCGTCTCGGGACGAGCATTTCTACTCCTCCTTACAAAAAAAAAAAAAAAAAAAAAACACAAAACAAAAAATAGTGACATGGAATATGCTTCTGTTATCTGTAATAATAGTCGCTGTCATTCTAGTAAATTTATTGAGAAAGATCAGAGGAGTTTTCTGTCGTTGCCAACAGGTTTGGATTATTGGACTGAGAAGTACAGATTATGAAAGCTTTTCGTCTTACACCATTTCAACCAGAGAACTCACACTGACTTACTTTTTTTTCATCGCGTCCTTAGTGAGTATTGGTTTAAAAGCGCCGAGCTATGCAGTACATGCAAAACCTAGATTTACACGTGATCACGCAGCTTCATGTAGTCTGATTTAGAGAGTATTTACGTTGACAACTGTATGCTGACAGCGTCGACTGCTTTACTGACGCAAAACAATTTCGCAATTGTCCGATCGTATTGGTAATTATGTAAACTTTACTTCATGTGCCTATTGCTTTTTTATAATTGACTCTATCAGGGTTGGAGATGAACCGTTCTATCACACTTGTTCCCCTGTTCGTCTGCTTGATGAACATCTTAGACGAACATCAAATGATACATCTTAGTTCCAAGTATAACCTAAGTGTCTCACGTAGTACTAACTGTGAGTTATCAATTGCAAACAATTTTTTTTCTTATTGGTATTTATTTTCTGTGAGAAGCTGAAGGAATGTAAATAACAGCTAATACCAGTTAATTCAGAGACGTACAAGACTTTACTTCTGACAAAACGAAGTAATCATTGTCATTCCCCTTTATATTACTTTTGCTGTGTTATTTTATTCTGAATTAAAAAAGTGAAGCCTACACTAATGGATGCATAACGACTGGATCACTAAGCATCACAGTCTACTACACGCTCGCATGATCGCCCACCAACATATGTAAATAGGTGTTGTACCGTTGGGGGCGATTTTAAAATTCACGTTGAAACTAATTTATCAGTTACGTCAACAGGCGATGGAAAACTGTATTGTTATTGAATGTTTCCATGTGTGCACGGAAGCTAATTGTGTGTTTATCTTCTCTCTGTCCCCTTGGCATAATCCGAAATTAATTACAAAACGAATCCAACATATCAATTATTCGTTTGATGGTTATGTTTTAATAATGCTGTTGTCGGTGAGTTGTCTCGTCACATAAATTATTGCCTCAGCCTACACATGCTCGTTTGGTGCGGCGTGTTAATTGACGAAACGCGTGTCCAACTCTATAATTTACTTATCATCTATGTGTAGAATATCATTTATGAATAAGATAATCAATATGGTACAGTGTTTTTGTCAGCTAAATAGACTTATAGCTAAATAGCCACTTACAGCTAATTTAAAGTAACAAACAAGTGTCCGAGTTCATAAGACGTTTGGGAAGAAAGATATTTGCGTGTTTTATAGGTTGTCAAGATCAGAAATAAATATGTAAATTAGACTTGAATGTAAATTTTTAAATTTTGTCATCAACTAGGAATGATGTATGGCTTCCCCCTTCAAAATGCTCACAGTTCCTCTTCTTTCTTTAGTCTATGTTATTAATGAATATTTTATTGTACATCTCATTTTTAACTAACCCCTATAAATAAGGCATAGGGAACATTATGTAAATATGCAAATAATTACATGTTGCATCTTCTTCTGCTTAGTCATCCTCTTCTACCCGTCGGGTGTCGAGGTTTCGGAGAGAACTCTCCATCTCGTCCTATGCAGTGCCAAAACCCTGGCAAAGGCCCAAAGTGCCCCTCTGGCTTCTACGCTCTTCTTGATGTTACACCCCCATTTCATTCTAAGCCGTCCTCTTCCTCTTCTGCCTTCTGCTTTTGACTCCCACGCTCGTCTCGAGTACCTTACTTCATTCATACTACAGACGCGGGCAAACCAACGCAGTTACAAACTTTCAATTTTATCATTTAAAAATAATATCTTCAATTCTGCCAGATGTTAACGTTTCCCACCCTATCTCTACGAGGTTTCTTCTCAATTCTCCTCAGGAATCTCACCTGCATTGCTTATATTCTCTTTCTATGTCTGTCATTAAGAGTCCATGACTCGACTCGCAACTGTACATCAATGTTGGAGCTTATACAGATTTGTATACTGCCAGTTTGGTTTTCTGTAACACTTTGTTTTTTTCTAGAAACTTACTGTTGATAGCACCGTAATGCTTACTTGCAGCTGAGTCCTAATGTCTGACTCTGACTCAATTCTGCCATCCTCACTGAAAACGGCACCTAAATATTTGAATGTCGCCATTCTGTGTTGTCTTGCTTGCCTACTAATTATAATTATCTTTGTCTTGGTGGGGCTAATAATCATATTTTTCCTCTTCATAATTTCTTCCCACAACATGTTGGATCAACTGCCAAAAACATTGAAACCTGACACTCACCACTAACACAGATGTCCCATGCTAAGCGGAAGACAATTTGTCAGTCGAGTTGTCTGCTTGGAATATATTCTCAGCGGTCTCCCTGTAGGGGGTACTTTTTAAAAACATTAAATAGATTGATAAGTGTTTTATATTAAACCCTTCTTAATGTTAATATGTGTAAATGTGATGGACGGTTTTAAGTGGACAACTTAGAAATATTTAATGTACAGTGAATTTACTACGGTTCGATTGTTGCACAGGTAACTAATAGACTCTGCATGAGGTACAGTCACACAATGATCATACATAGTACACGTTTAGATTTTCTGAAAATTTTTGGAAACCGTTTCTTCAAGATTTATAAAATGATGCATTGAGTACGAATTATTAAGTACTGTCTTTATATCTTTCCAAATGTTATTTCGTTCTTGGATTGAATGTTGGACATAATGTGGGATCTTATTCACTCCTCCTCTTTCCCCTATTTTGAGCCATCTAGATTGTCCACCCACGTTATACGTGACATTTCTCTTTCCTTTTGCATTCACACAGTAAATAGGTTAATACAGTGTTATTCCACCTTATGTTCGGCCTTGTAGCCAGTGAATTTCCACTTCAGTTTTTCTACCTGCTTTGAAACGTCTTTTACTTTTGTTACGTTTCGTACATATTCATTTCCTCTCTTACTCAATAACTTGACAGCTCTTTGCGTTTTTAGTATTTTATCGTGTTTGTCTTGGTAAATCCCCCCAGATATGGGGGTAATTCGTGAACACCAGACGAAAGTTTTGGTCAAATACCTAGTTTAAATACTGGGGATACTTCTTATTAAGTGTTACTAGTTTAAATAAATTTTAGGAAATTCCATTCGACAAGGATATAACAAAAAGATCGATTAGCAGCACCAACGGTTTTAGACTAGTAATCGTATACAGAATATTTACTCTCCTAACAGAAGATATGCTTATTAATCTCTACAAAGTGTTCACTATGTTTATTAAATCGTTATTTATTATGTTTATTAAATATTCTGAACTTTAACAAACTTTGTTACCAATTTTTTATTGTGTAATATGGAAGTATATGTTTTTTACACGACGGTAGTCCTAAATAATTTTGTTTAATAATCATAGCGTACTGAAATCCCAACAATTACATGTATATACATAATTTTTTGCAGCTCATCTGACAAAAAATGGTGTTAATGCCATTTACCTTGGTTATATGAAACAGCAGCGTCTGCATCGTTATCATTATTATGATGATTGTAATAATAATAATAATAACAACAACAATAATATTATTATTACTACTATTATTATTATTATTATTATTATTATTATTAGTAGTAGTAGTAGTAGTAGTAGTAGTAGTAGTAGTAGTAGTAGTAGTAGTAGTAGTAGTAGTAGTAGTAGTAGTAGTGGTGGTAGTAGTAGTAGTATATTACTACTACTACTACTACTACTATTATTATTATTATTATTATTATTATTATTATTATTATTATTATTATGTTTTTATGAAGAATTATCTGTGAAAATTATATCACTATTTACTCAGGCCCCTTCCTTAAACGAACAGCATATAGAAAAAATTTTTATTCTGTGCTTAAGTTGGAGCCCGCATCCACTGGCTATAATAAAATAACAATTAATTGATATTTAAGTGAGCTCAATAATTCAGGCAGTGGGACTGGACTAAAACTTTTGTGTTACCTTAACCAATATTATTATAGACATGTAACTCATTCGAATAATTTCCTACGAGATTTTTTAACAATTTTCAAATCAACACAGTCTTGTGTGTATACCGTATAAAAGAAATAAGTTTACATGAAATGAACCGAGCATAACTGCAGTTTATCACCAAACATTTAAGAAAACGAACACCAAGCAGCACACACGCTGCGAGCGAGTTCTTTCATCAACGTCTTATTAAAGATGAAGAAAGCCTCTAATTTTGCTTTTGTCTCACTGGCTAGTATAATGAGGAAGCTTGGAAATCGTAAACACTTCCCAAATGGAGTAATGGAAAAATTTACTAATGGTTTGAACTTAATGATGTATAATTCTGCGTTACAAAATAAGTAGTTATGGCTGAGCTGTTTTAACAATAATTCTTATGACGTACTTTAATAATATTGTATACAGTAATACCATGACTTACGTTACCCCGACTTACGCGAACTTGGAGTTACGCTGTTTTTCATCTCCCCTCCCACTGTCGTTTGTCACTGTCATACTGTACAATATAGGACTTGTTAATACGTACTGTACAATACGGACGAACGTGTTTCGCGATAAGTCTATACATGATTACGACCTCTACAATAGACGAAACTTAGTATTGTTTTATGTTACGTTTGCGTATTACAGTTATGTGTTTTATTTGTTACGTTTATGTGTGTATGTGTGTGTCTGTGTGTGTGTGTGTGTGACGTTTAAAAAATAACTATGTCATCTAAACGAATTAAAACTGATTCTCCTGCATCTAGTAAGAAAAGGAAACGTTAACTCTTGAATGTAAACTTAACATTATTAAGGATTTTTATGAGCAAATGAAAACTTGTGAATTAGCAAAGACGTTTTGAGCTATCGGAATCTACAGTAGAACAATTATAACAGATAAAGAAAGAATTCTCGCAGCTGTGGAAAATGCCCAATCCTTGAACTCAAGCATAATCGTAAGCGTCACGGTATTATTGTTGAGATGGAAACAATGCTGAAATTATGGTGTGATAATCAAGTAAGAGTGAAGAATTATCCAACACCGTGTGTTATCAAGCAAACTGATTTTTGAGAGGTTAAAAGAAGAAGCTGGGGAGACGGCCAAAGATAAAAACTTTGTAGCCAGTAACGGTTGGTTCAGCCGATTTAATAGTAGCTGCAATTGTCACAGTATCGAGGAGAGGCGAGAGGCGGCAAGTGGCAATAAACAGCCCTGCGTCTTCTTTTCCTGACACAATCAAGGCTATGATAGAGGAACGTGGCTACAGCGGCCATACCATATTTAACGTGGGCAAGACCTGGCTATTCTGGAAGAAAATGCCTAAACGAACTTTTATTGGATGTGAAGATAGAACCTTTTCAGGCTTTAAGATTTACAAAGACCGATTGACAGTGATGATTGGTGGGAATGCAGCTGGTGGTAACTGCAAGCTAAACCCCTCTTAGTTTACCGCTCCGAAAATCCAAGAGCTTTAAAAAATAAATCTAAAGCTGGCTTGCCAGTGATATGATAGTCAAATCTTAAAGCTAAAGCTTGGGTGACAGCTTCCATTTTTGAGGACGGGTTTGGTCACGACTTTATACCCGAAGTCGAACGTTATTGCCAGTCTAAAAAAAATTCCGTTTACAGTGATGCTTCTTATCTACAATGCATCCGGTCACCTTTCTGCCACTCTAAGTGATTTCGACCCACGTGTTAAAGTTGTTTTTCACCTCCAAACACAACCAACTCAAAGAAATGCGTGAGCAAAAAGCTGCTGAAGAAACCGACACCCCAGACGTAGTTCTATCAGAAATGCACATGACAGGTGGAAGCTTTACAGAAGATCTCAACTCAGTTGAAACGGACTATAAATCTTAGACGATATAAACTGTAATCAAGAGCGCGTTACAGTTACAAGGCAAGGAATAAAAAAATCTTTAGCTGGCTACGAACAAAGTTTGCGTGAAAAAAAGGACACCTTGTGTCGTCAGACGAGTTTGTTAGATTTTATGAAGCCATCGACATCAAAATAACTTCATTTTATATAATACAGTATTTTATTTTAATACTATTAAAATACATTCTATTAATATGTATGGAAAACTACAACTTTTGTCACACGCTTTTCTTTTAAACAAGTGTTTCTTTTAGTCCTTGATACTAATTAACTAAAATTTGTATGTATTTATATGCAAAGTTGTACCCCGACTTACGCGAATCCGACTTGCGCGCTCTTCGTCGGTCCCACATATCGCGTAACTCCGGGGTATTACTCTACTTTAAGTCTAAATAACAGAAAATGTAAACTGTATTGGCAATTTTATTTTCTTGTTTCTTGTTGTTACATTAAATTTTAAATCACTTTTAAATTTTATAGTTTATTGTTACCTAAAATACGTAGTTGTCATTACGAATGCATTTACCATTTACCGACACAACGTACGCTACAATAATACTAATACTGACGATTAGTTGTCTGTTGAAGGGAATAAGTAAACTGCGAGTGTTACACTAAACTATTATAATTGGAAGAATATTTTAATTTTAAGGATTCTGAAAGTACATGCGTGGCCTTGTATTTGCAGGAGAACATTGTTGAATATGTCACGTGTAAGTTGATCCATAAAATAGTTTGAGTGGTTTAGGGGTGAGTAATAATGTAGTCCTCCAGTTCCCCATAAACGCACTATTAACCTTAGATTAGATCACGTCTGTCCACGGTTTGGTGGCTTTTACAACGTGTATAAAATGCGTTGGCGTGAACAGCAGTTCTAAAGGAAAAACGAGGAAAGTTTTCAGTAATTGCTATTAAACCTAACAGCTGGAAAAAAAATCGTTAGGAACCGGGTTGTAAACGGCTCTAAAACTACATATAGAAAATCTGATAGCTACACAGGTGACGAACGTATAGACAGCTTTACGACTTCTTTACCTCATGTAAACTTTAATAACTCAATCATAAAAATATTTTGTAGATATTACATTTACCCATAATTTACAAATGAATGTAAACTCCTCCTCATCCCCCATCTTCTTCATTTTTTTCTTCTTCTTCTATCATTTTCGAAGCGATAAACATTTTTGTTGTCCTGACATATGCTATGAAATTATTAGTGTATCCCGGCGAAGCTATACACGGTGTGTATCAACATAATTTTTGACAGCTCTTTTACTGTCTTTTAGTTTTCTGTATCACCGAAGTAGTTAAGTGTTAACGGGGTTTGCATGCTGCCAGCTTAAACCGTACGACATACGAGGGTCAATTGAAAAGTTCGCGAAGCGATAACTGTAGCTTAGTGGTAAAACAAAAATTTGTCGTGTGCTGCAAGATTTGTATTTTATGTGAACTCTTGTTACTTTCCAAATCTACCTATCAATTTATTCGTTCTTTAGAAGCTGTTTAAAATTGATGTGTCATGCGTGTTCTGAAAAACGGACAAAATCAAACATCGTGGTATGATGCTTTGTTAAAAATTGTTTTGCACCAACGGAAATTCAAAACTAAATTGTGAATGTGTCAGAAGGTGCTGGGATTCAAATGTGTAAGTAGGCACATGAGTTTAAACGTGGTCGTACGAGCATTGAGAACGTGCTCGCGCTGGACGCACAAAACATTCAACACTTCCAGATGCGGCAGCCATCTTCCACAACGCTTTTTCACAAAACGTTCTTGAGTTAAAGTATGATGCACATGCTCATACGAGATTCCTATGATTTCAACAAAATCACCCAATCCTCAATCTGCGGTCTTCCAACACCCTATGAAATTTTTTTCAATAATGCCATTTTTTGTTGCAGTTTTTGGACATCCACTGCTGGGATAGTCTTCAGTGCTTGTACGACCACGTTTAAACTCGAGTGTGCCCCACTTACCGTTGATTGTGAATGTGTCAGAAGGTGCTGCGACTTGTGAAGCAATTACTGTAGAGAATTTTTTTTGAGTAAACGTCACTGTAGCGGGCGTCAACTGTCAAGAGTGATGCATGTTATAGCCAAACGGCCGCCGTTAGACAATGACTTAAGAAAGACAATGCCTCAGCACACAGCAGATGTTGGACGTGAATGAACGACATAAGCGAAAAAGGCTACAATAACAAAGAAACAAAAGACTATGTCTTTCGTCACAATTACCGAGACAATCAGTCTGAGTCTTTCAGAGGGACTGTAGTAAAGTGTATTCATACAAGCAGATAGATCGTTCGGGAGTGTGTCAGAAACTATGTAAAACTGTAGAACTAACCCGTGCGTTAATAGAATTCATTAGATCGTGGAAGTTAAACACTAAGACAATGTCGAGTTAAGTACAATCAGACTTTGTGATCATAAATATCCAGTTTTAAGAATCGAATGCGTGTGATTAAGTATTGACAATATATCACATTACCGTGACGTAAGTGACATGGGACAATATAGTGATATTGCGCCACGAATTAACTTACTGAAGTGCAAATAAAACCATTTATATTTGCATAATAAAATACATTATAAATGGTACAATCGCTCTAGTTGAACGCGGCATAAACTATCACGCAGGTACACCAAGAGTGACAGAAAACCCGCACGCGAAAGTATTCTTAGACAATGAAATAATATTCGAATGACCGCTATTAGTCATTTTCGTTAATGCGAGTATCCGAATAAAATGTGGAACAAATAGTGTCGTCGACGGAGTGTCAAGTGAAGTGGAGTTGGTGTATCACAATTCAATGACGTGGAGTAGATTAATCGTCTTATCTACAGCCAGGACCTCGTCGCCGAATGAGGAACTACGCAGTTAGTTACCGCAAATCGGATACAAACACCAAGTAAATTATTATTATTCATGTACCATTAGATTAGGTTGCCACTGTCCTGCCACTCAAAAAGAACTCGCCACTGAGTTGACTATACATTTATTCAATTGCTCTGAGTAACGCCAATTGAGAAATATGAATCTATAGAGTAGGATATATTGAAATTTGTAAAGTCATTAATTAACCTTTATTGATTTGTAGATGTTCATAGATGTTAGAGACAATATAACAGCATTGTGTATTTTAATGTGTAGTATAGAAACGCTAACTTTATTTCAGAATTTAAATGACATTGAATATACATAATAAATTTGTATTGTTCACAAATATTCATAGTGTCTGAGTCAAATAATTGCTATTGACCTAAACACCTGTTTACATATGGTGCTCCAGAACGCGGGACGTATTTAAGTTCAGTGATATCAAAGTGTATCATTATATATGGTATGCCCGACCTGGAGCAGTAAGCAAGGTCTGTAGTAAAAACCCACAGTTATGGAAAACTCCTAGAATGGAATACTATTAAATATCATCCCTTACATAGTTTTATATGTAAATTAAACAAGGTAAACGTAACATTGTAACAACACGCCCATGTGTAGTTAGAATCATATGGATTAAGTGAGTAGTAGACATAACTCATTACATGAAACATGAAACAATTTATTCAAACTGATAAAGAATTGTCAGTCATAGTAATCAAGATAATTTAGTTATTTGAACAATTAACATTTACAATTATAAAATCACAGAAGATATAAAGTCGTATATGACCTCCCAAACTTGGGGTTACGACCTAATTAAAAAGATAATTAATCAATTTATGCAAATAACTTTATATACAAATATAAAGTTGTATATGGCGCCCAACGTGGGGCACGAAGCGATTGCTCGATTAATTAATAATAATTATTATTAGTGAGTAGGCTGAGGACAGGCAGTGGCTATAAGCAATTGTTAGACAATAAGTCAGTAGTAGAAAATAGACTTAGTTTAAGCTTACTTGAATGATTACGCGTAGTCGTGCGAAAATGACAACCAACAATTCGGATAGTATGGAGTTCGACGTGAACAACCAGCTAGGCGTCGAAGGACGTGACGAAGAATCGACGCAGAGTGTAAACACCAGCGCCGACGAGACCACAAGGGCGGGGGGACAATCGTTAGTACCTCGCGAGATGAACTTTCAGTTATTGCTCGAGTTCATTAAACAACAGAATGAAGAAATGAGCGAAAAAATGAGCGAAGGAATGAACAAAAAAATGAAACAACAGAACGAAGAATTGAGCGAGAGACAGAGACAACAGAACGAAGAAATGTGCGAAAAAATGAGACAACAGAATGAAGAACTGAGTGAGAGACAGAAACAACAGCATGAAGAACAGATTGGAAAAATAAAAGTAGAATTGCAAGAACACACCAAGAAATGGGAAGAGAAAATTAGCGAATTACAGAAAAAGAATGAACATGGAATGAAAGAGTTGAAGAATGAATTAACAAGACATACCAAAGAAAGTAAAGAATTGAGAGAGAAGGACCGACAAGAATGGCAAGAAGCAATTAATAATACACAGAAGACAGTAGATCAAATAAATAACAAAATAGACACACATATACAAGAAACCAACAGCAGGAATGAAGAATTGAAAGGAGTTGTCATGAACAACGTACATGAACGACTACGGACAGAACAAGGAGAAGCAGTAAACTCGTTAAATCAGAAGATCGTAGAAGTAGATGACAGACAACGATCGGCTGTACAGAAAATCAGTGAGACAGATAAAGAAAAGGAGACACGACTAGAAGAATTAAGAAATCACATCGCCAAAGTTAAAGAAGGCCAAGAAAGACTACAGCGTCAATTAGCCAACGCAGAAGTCGGAACGACCGCAAGAACAGGTGGGCCGCATAACAGCGAATTAAAATACAACGGCACAGACCGATATCCCATCGAATTTCTCAAAGAATTGACCGAAATACAGAACACATTCTACCCAAGTGACGATGTCAAATGGATCGGTCGACATTTAGAAGCAGACGCCGCAATTTGGTGGAGGGTGATACGAGACCAAATCCGTAATTTTGATGAATTTAAAGACCTCTTTACACAAAAGTATTGGGGAGAACAAAGACAGGACGCAGTCAGAGACAGCCTAGAATTTGGCCGGTTTAATTGGAAGGACAATCTAAGCGCAATACAGTATATGGAGCGTAAGCTACTTGAAAGCCGCCAACTAACACCAGCAATCACTGATCGTCAGTTAATCAAAAAGATAGCGCGCCATTTTGGTAAAAATATCGAAATTGCTGTGGTGACAAGGGGAATTAATTCCATCCAAAACCTTGAATCATTGATTGCAGAATACGCTACGATTAACCAGCGAACAAACAGAGACAACGACTTGGTAGGGAGTCACGTAAAGGTGAACGCCCGTGGTGTGGGGGAGGCAACAAATACACCCCAACCATTTCACAATAAGGGTGTTAGCTGGAAACAAAAACAACATGTGCCGAACAAGGAAAGTGAAAACGGTCACAACGTTAATTGGTTTGGACGACACACTAACCGACAGCCCATAAACTCCTTGGAATTTGTAAATAACGGTGCGTCAACCTCAACTGGTAAGGGGAACGACGTAGACAAAGAAAAAAAAATTAACCCTACAATACAAAGAGATAGCCGATATACTGACTAAGAACCGACTTCACGAAACTAACATACTTTTGCCAGATATCAGATATGAATTGATTTATGAAGATGAAATAAAATTTGAACAACGGATTTCTAAGTGTCCGGAAATAATAATTAAGTTCAATAATAATATTTCAGTCCTTGCCTTATTGGATACGGGGAGCGCGATTAATGCGTTGTCAGAAGAATGGTTCAACCAAAATAAACATTATTTAGAACCTTATGAAGAATTAAGCATGACAAATACACTGATTATTAGTGCAGTAGGTAGTAAGTCTAAGCTAGTACGGAAACAGATTTTATGTGACATTTACATTAATGATATCAAGATGGACTGTGTATTTTTAGTTATTCCAAATTTAATTAGAAATTGTATATTAGGTATTAGCTTTTGAAAGATGAAAGATGTTTGATTGACGTAGAAAAGGGGGTCGTCGAATTTAGAGGAAGAGAGGAAGAACAAAATGTCAGCATACCCATCGTACACATGGAACTAGTGGAAGCAGAAACAGAGGATGAAATCGAGAAGAAAATAAACGCGAAAGTGGACAACATAACAGGTGTAGATGAGGAAACATTAGAAAATCTGAGAGAAGTCTTAATGAATAATAAGAGTTTATTTCGGGAGAGTCCTGGGAGAATGGAATGTTACCAACATGAATTTAAAGTAACGGACAAAACGCCTTATTTCCAACGCGGGTGGCCAATTCCACTTGCATACAAGCAAAAGGTTGATACCAAAATCAACAAAATGTTGAAACACGGTGTAATTGAGAGGGGAATTAGCCCATTTATAAATCCAATGGTCGCCGTAATAAAGAAAGACGGAAACGTCAGGCTGTGTTTGGACGCACGAAAAATCAATAGCGTTACCATCCCCGACTATGAAGGACCAACTCCTATTCAAGAGATATTAGCAAGGTGTGAAAGAATGAAGTACCTTTCCACGGTGGATTTAACCAGCAGTTTTTGACAGGTGCCACTAAAGAAATGTTGTCGCGATTACACCGCTTTCATGTATGAGGGGAAATGTTATAGATATCGGATTAAAGAAATGTTAAATCCATTCGGATTAAGCACCAGTTCTGCCGCTCTGACGAGAGGACTAGATGCTGACGACTGTCTTTGTTACTCGAACGACATCAAGACGCATCTGGTACATTTAAATTTATTATTAAGCAATCTACGCAGAGCAAACCTAACGATTAACCTCGAGAAATCGCAATTCTTTCGTCAAGAAATCGCCTATCTAGGGTATCGCTTAACTACGGAAGGAGTGCAAGCAACGGAAGAAAAGGTTGCTGCAATCAGAAGTTTCCCAGTTCCGAGAAACCAGAAGCAATTGAAAGGATTCTTGGGATTGACCAACTTTTATAATAGATTTACTGCTAAGTACGCAGAAACTGTTCAACCATTACTGGATTTACTGAAAAAAAATAAAAGGTTTATGTGGACATCAGAACTAGATCGATGCTTCAAGGAAGTGAAGGATTTATTTATTGAGACGGTTATATTAAAATTTCCGAAAGTCAACCAACGGTATTTTCTTCAATGCGATGCGAGTAAATACGCATATGGTGGACAACTGTATCAGTTGGATGAAGAGGGGAATGTGGGTGTTATTGCCTACACAAGTAAAACTTTTAAGGGTGCGGAAAAGAACTATTTCACGACTGAAAAAGAACTATTAAGCATTGTCAGATGTTTAGAGAAATTTCGAATATATGTCTTGGGTCAACCATTAACGATTATAACTGATAATAAAGCACTCACTTTCATGCATAAGTGCCATCTAAACAACTCCAGGATAACTAGGTGGATCCTATCCATACAAGAATATAACTTTAACATCCTGCACTGTAAAGGTAAAGAAAATGTAGTGGCCGACATACTCAGCCGGTATCCAGAGGTCGTAACGGAAGAGGACCAAGTTGATGAGAACTTCGAATATCAGATAAATCAGGTAACTATAAAAATGAAGAAAGACGTATGTAGTATGATAAGAGACATAGGAAAACTCCAGAAGGAGGATACGAAGTTGGGACCTATAATAGATAACCTAAATAGTAGTAATGAAAATGATATGTGTAAGTTTTATAAGTATATTGATAACAAGTTGTATAGGAAGTGTAAGAACAAATGGAAATTATACGTACCAGAGAGTATTACGGACATAATCACCTCCGAAATACACCAGATGTACGTCCATTTAGGAGGTAAGAAATGTACCAAACTGTTACAGGAGAGTTCCACATTTGACAAAATGTCAAGGAAAATTAAAGAGTACGTGAAAACTTGTGACAAATGTCAACGTTGCAAGGATAGCCAAAATAGGAACCTGTTTGGGGGAACGATGCCTATTTTACCATCAGAGAAAGGAGAACTCATTAGCGGTGATTATTACGGACCGTTACCAGTATCGACGGGTGGCGTAAAATACATCTTCGTCATGGTAGATAACTTTACAAAATACGTGAAGTTATACACGTTGAGAAGGGCAACAACGGCCGCAACTATCAGGAGAGTCCGACAATACATCGAAGAAATTGGGAAACTGAAAGCCATATTAACGGACAATGCGACGCAGTTTACCTCGAAACAATGGGTGAGAGGAATGAGTGAACTTCAAATACAACCGAAGTACACTGTCATTCGTAACCCGTGCGCCAACCTTGCCGAACGTATTAATCGACAGTTGGGAAACATGTTCCGTATATTCGTCGGCGAACAACACACTAAGTGGTCACGTTTTATTGCAACAATAGAGAGCTGCATTAATGAAACGTATCACGACACCATAGAAATAACACCATATGAAGCTCAGTTCGGAAGGAGACCAGCACGCGTTTGGGAAAAATACTTAAACCAAGAAATACATGAACATAGTATAACGGACAACCACCAGATCTTCGTGAAAATGAAGCTGAAGAGAGAGAAGCACGCGAAGAAAATGAACGAGGATGACAAAATTACCAAATTTAAAATGGGAGATCTAGTATTGGTAAGGACATATTGCCAATCGGATGCCATGCAGAAGAAAATTGACAAATTTTGTGAATTGCATTGTGGGCCCTATAAGGTGAAACAGGTCTTAGGGGAAGCTACATATATCTTAGTTGAATGCAGCGATGAACAGAAGGTCCGCGGCAAGTTCAACATAAGGCAATTAAAGGCATATCATTCCAGGAAGGAAAGGGATTAAAGAAAGAAATCAACGTGATAAATAATACATAAAATTATTTAGGGAATAAGACATGTGTTTATGTTACACAAAGGAAGGAAAAGGCAAATTACTCGACGGCTAAGTGAGGAGAAGTTAGAGGAATACGTAACGCCTCTAACGGTCATAAAACAAACCATTCAAGTTTGCTTAGCTAAGTGGTAGAATTGTCTTTGTAATTAAATCAAGAACTATGTCATTGTGTTATAGTTAGTAGCGAAATCATAGACTAATTTGTAAAAATTTAAATTGTCTTATTTCATGTTAAAATTTTTGAATAATATACGTGATAAAATAGCAATTGGTAGGAGAAAGTAAGCAAGGTTTGTTACTTAATCATATGAAATAATCAGCTATAAAATTATTAGAATGTACAGCAAGTAGTAATGGAATACAAGAATGTACAATAAAAAAAATCATTTTATATAAATTGTGTAATCGTGAAAATTTTAATGAGAATTATAGTGTGGTAGTTGTTAAGTTCGAATAAAAAGGGAAATGTAAATAAGGTTTTGTTCAGTTGAAATGAGATGTTGTTGAAATAAGTGTAAAAAAAAAAAAGAAGGGAAACTTTTTTTTGAATACGTATAAGAAGTACATTATTAATGTTTATATGTGTAAAAATTAGCATAAATCAAATTGTAATATAAACTTTGGAAAATCTAACCAAGGATAATTGGAGTAAATAGGTAATTAAGAATATTCATACGTAAGCTTATTGTGTTTTCTTTTGTTGTAACCAAGTTGGTAGAACGCTTGTCAACAAAATGTAAAATTTAGCTTGTAGGTTATTTTGGAGTAATGCGTATTAAAAACTTAAACGAATAAAAGAAAAATGATAACTAGATAGCAACAAAAGAACATTTTTTTTGCTTTATTTAAGAAAAATTTTTTTGTAGAAATAGAACATGTAAATGAATATTAATTTAACCATTTAATTACTAGAAAGTCTGTAAATGGTTATAATCTCAAACAAGCGAGCAAAAAAATCAGTATCGATGTTGTGAATGTCAGTGGTAAAGTAATGACGGACAGTGTTGAAAAGGGGGGAAGGAAGTGTAAGTGACGCTACACTCTTTTATGTGAAAGATGATCTTTGGTGACTACACTCTTTCAATGAAGAATGACCATTGATGAAACTTCAGCAAGGGCATTAATTTGCGATTCCTTGATTCGGGACTCATCAGTGAACCCAATTTGGGGACTCTGTGAAGCAATTACTGTAGAGAATTTTTTTTGAGTAAACGGCACTGTAGCGGGCGTCAACTGTCAAGAGTGATGCATGTTATAGCCAAACGGCCGCCGTTAGACAATGACTTAAGAAAGACAATGCCTCAGCACACAGCAGATGTTGGACGTGAATGAACGACATAAGCGAAAAAGGCTACAATAACAAAGAAACAAAAGACTATGTCTTTCGTCACAATTACCGAGAAAGCGTGTACTAAGGGGGGCCAGCATTTTTCGACATACACGTGTGAGTTAGCGGCTGCACATGGACATGACATTTTCCACAAAAGCAGTATACGAGCGGATGCAATTAAGAACAAAAGAACATGCATAGCCGCACAGCGGGTAACTTGCTTACTGGCACAAAATACGGAGCATCTTGGAGGGCTGCAGAGCAGATGCTCGTTCCTGGAAGATGACCACCATCAGCGTGTGAACGTAACAAGGGAAGTCGAGGACAATACGGCGATTCGACACACCCGAGTTATGGTACACACATGTGCTGAATGGAAATCGCTTGGGAATGACAGTAGGGAACGTAAGAGAATCGCGTAACAGACAACCGTGTAATTAGGTCCGTCGTCATACGTGGAGGTGGTGCGAACAGCAAGACTTTTAGAGAGGGGTCTAGACTGACCTATCAGGAACAAGGAATTCGGCAAAGGCGGGTGTTAAGAAGACATCACCACGGAGACGAGGGTGAAGAGCTAATGGGAAGTAGACCAGGGACCCCAGCTAGAGTATCTAGGAGGAGTCTTCGCAGAATCGGAAGCGAGAAACCAATCATGACGGAGATAGTAGTAAGGGTATGCTATCCGTGGAGAGAGTCGTGTTGCTGAAGAAATAAAATTAGGTGTTCGCAGAGAACGAGAGTTCAGTCGATTTTCAATTTTCAAACAGTCAATTTGAGTTCAGTCTCAGTTCGGTCTTATTTTAATTTTCGTCAGTCTATTTTATTTCAGTATCAATCAGTCAGAGTGTTTCAGAGGGACTGTAGTAAAGTGTATTCATACAAGCAGATAGATCGTTCGGGAGTGTGTCAGAAACTATGTAAAATTGTAGAACTAACCCGTGCGTTAATAGAATTCATTAGATCGTGGAAGTTAAACACTAAGACAATGTCGAGTTAAGTACAATCAGACTTTGTGATCATAAATATCCAGTTTTAAGAATCGAAAGCGTGTGATTAAGTATTGACAATATATCACATTACCGTGACGTAAGTGACATGGGACAATATAGTGATATTGCGCCACGAACTAACTTACTGAAGTGCAAATAAAACCATTTATATTTGCATAATAAAATACATTATAAATGGTACAATCGCTCTAGTTGAACGCGGCATAAACTATCACGCAGGTACACCAAGAGTGACAGAAAACCCGCACGCGAAAGTGTTCTTAGACAATGAAATAATATTCGAATGACCGCTATTAGTCATTTTCGTTAATGCGAGTATCCGAATAAAATGTGGAACAAATAGTGTCGTCGACGGAGTGTCAAGTGAAGTGGAGTTGGTGTATCACAATTCAATGACGTGGAGTAGATTAATCGTCTTATCTACAGCCAGGACCTCGTCGCCGAATGAGGAACTATGCAGTTAGTCACCGCAAATCGGATACAAACACCAAGTAAATTATTATTATTCATGTACCATTAGATTAGGTTGCCACTGTCCTGCCACTCAAAAAGAACTCGCCACTGAGTTGACTATACATTTATTCAATTGCTCTGAGTAACGCCAATTGAGAAATATGAATCTATAGAGTAGGATATATTGAAATTTGTAAAGTCATTAATTAACCTTTATTGATTTGTAGATGTTCATAGATGTTAGAGACAATATAACAGCATTGTGTATTTTAATGTGTAGTATAGAAACGCTAACTTTATTTCAGAATTTAAATGACATTGAATATACATAATAAATTTGTATTGTTCACAAATATTCATAGTGTCTGAGTCAAATAATTGCTATTGACCTAAACACCTGTTTACATATGGTGCTCCAGAACGCGGGACGTATTTAAGTTCAGTGATATCAAAGTGTATCATTATATATGGTATGCCCGACCTGGAGCAGTAAGCAAGGTCTGTAGTAAAAACCCACAGTTATGGAAAACTCCTAGAATGGAATACTATTAAATATCATCCCTTACATAGTTTTATATGTAAATTAAACAAGGTAAACGTAACATTGTAACAACACGCCCATGTGTAGTTAGAATCATATGGATTAAGTGAGTAGTAGACATAACTCATTACATGAAACATGAAACAATTTATTCAAACTGATAAAGAATTGTCAGTCATAGTAATCAAGATAATTTAGTTATTTGAACAATTAACATTTACAATTATAAAATCACAGAAAATATAAAGTCGTATATGACCTCCCAAACTTGGGGTTACGACCTAATTAAAAAGATAATTAATTAATTTATGCAAATAACTTTATATACAAATATAAAGTTGTTTACTTCAAATGTGTAAGTAGGCACATGAGTTTAAACGTGGTCGTACGAGCATTGAGAACGTGCTCGAGCAGGACGTACAAAAAATTCAACACTTCCAGATGCGGCAGCCATCTTGCACAACGCTTTTTCACAAAACGTTCTTGAGTTAAAGTATGATGCACATGCTCATACGAGATTCCTATGATTTCAACAAAATCACCCACTCCTCAATCTGCGGTCTTCCAACACCCTATGAAATTTTTTTCAATAATGCCATTTTTTGTTGCAGTTTTTGGACATCCACTGCTGGGATAGTCTTCAGTGCTTGTACGACCACGTTTAAACTCGAGTGTGCCCCACTTACCGTTGTTTCTGAAGGCGCAGCATCTCCTAATACGTTTACAATTTCGTTTTGATTTTCCATTGGCGCTAAAAGTTTTTAACAGAGAATTCATCACAACACGATGTTTGATTTTGTGCATTTTAAAAACAAGCGTGAGAGGAAAATTTCAAACAGGCGGTAAATAGTGAATAAATTAACAGATATATCTGGAAATTAACAGGTGTTCACGCAAAATATCGTCTTGCACCACACGAAAGGTTTTAGTTCTACCACTGAGCTCTAGATGTCGCTCCGCGAACTTTTCAACTGACCCGCGTACGGGTAATGTAGTGTAGCCAGGACTACGTCTCACCCGCCTGTCATTACTTAAGACGTTATCCCACGTACTCATTTCCACACGCTGATTCGGACCTGGAGCTCCAAATTCCTTTCTTGATTTTATGATGTGCTCGAGAATCGAACCCAGGTTTGTCTGTGTAGTAGCCATGCGCCGTAACCACTTGTCTACTAAGCCTCACTTCTACATATTATGATATGATGATTGCCTCGTAGGCAAGCTACCTTCAGATGAACTCATAATGGCTAAGTATTTGCGATTGATCCCATTTGTCAGACAATACCTTCAGAAACGGACTGACCGAGCAGGGAGCAGAGAGACTATATGTGGTAACTCTTAACGTCAATGTACAAGACTAAATACTACCTATGTTAGTTTTATGGACCGAGCACACAGCAGAGTCTGCATGTGTTCGGTTAGTCAGCGCGCAAGGTAACCTAATCATTCAGCTGTACAGAAGTAAAATTTTTAACTTATAACGTTTACTACATCTGAAATAATATTGTCAAATTTGTTAGGAAAATTCCATAAACATGATGACGTCTAAAAAATAGTATCAATTAAATAGTATACTAGTATGATAAGTAGTATAATATGATGAGTTTTTCATTATGGGTGAATGTATGAACACCAGAATACCCAACAAGAATTAAAGGCTTCTTCTAAATACTGTGATTATTTTGTAAAACGTGTTTATTTATTCAAATGCATAAAATTCCTTCCGAAAAAACAATTTTCCATTTTAGTATTCTCTAAACAAGCCTATAAGATTTGGTTAGCTTTATAGATAAACAATTAAATCTTAATTATCAAAGGGAGTTGAACAGAGCAGATGAGTTGTACCCAGAAAATGTAGACACAAATCAAACGAGTGAGACGGCATCAATGCCTGATACCTGGAGCATCTTAATTGTAGATTCCTGATGAATTATATTCAGCGTAGAGATATGACAATTCCTTGTTTCTTTATAAACTTTCTTTCTTGTAACTATCCCAGATAGTTACTGTGGTGTTTAATACATCATACTTACCATATCTACAAGGATTATGTAATAAATTTTTCACAGAACTTATGAGAAACACTTCAGACGGTTTTGAAATAACTAACACAACGCGAAAAAGGGGAAATGATGTTTTTTAAACTGGTGTTGTATTTGTACAGTAGATGACTCTGTGCAAGAGCAACAATTTCGCAACAAAAATTATCATATTTATAAAAGCAAATATTCTTTATACATGTATGACTTCTTTATATTTATACAACTTATTTTCATAAATGCATAAAATTAAAATATTAAATAATTATATCTAAGCCTAATAAAAGCCATAATATGTTAACAACTTACTTTAGTCTCTTAATGTAGTTACATTGTTCTCTTTAACAATCATTTCACAAGTTTACAACGGGGACATAGTTTTTATTGTTAATATTCAGATTAAAATTTGTTAATTTTCACTTACGTCTATATATACACCGAAGTTTATTAAGATAAAATTTATTGTCATTTTCTAACTGACACAATTCAGTTAATTTTAATAGAAACCAAGTATTATATTTTTAATAGCGATTTTGTACCGTATTGTCATTCTACATTGATGTTGGTACCTTTCACAGTAAACTCCAATCGACAAGTGATATATTGTCACGTTCTAATAATGTTGTCCTATAAAGCAGTAACACATTAACTTACAGATGGAAACACTGTTACATCCCACAACTGAACTGGAAACAGTACCCTCATAGTAATAATTCTGTACAAGACAGTTCCAAGTTTCATGCTCTGAATACGTATTCTGCCCACACAAGTATTACAAAATACATTTTCTACAGAACATTAAACATTCTCGACAATATCACACGTTCTCGCTTTCTTGAGACGTATTTTTTCTTTTGTTGACTCTTTCACTTTATGTTTACGTTATAGTACATAGTTCTGTTTCCATTATAGAATTCGCAAATAACTATTTTCAGTATCGAAGAACTTTAATAACGTATACTTCTATATACTAAACTCAGTTTTAATGATTTATAAATACGGATATATTAAATTTATTAAATTTAATACCTTGCTTTAGTTCAAAACCAGACAAATAAATGACTATTTCTTTCTTTGCTTACTGAGAACATCTTTACATGCTAGGCTACATCAGTCGTTACTGGCTGCATATTAATTTTCCTTCTTTAAATACGTTTTAATGCCGCAGTGTTTTGTAAGAGTCCACTTATCATTAATTACAGTTAGCTGTTACATAAGATGGGTATGGTATTAACAGTAAAGCTGTTTACACTAAACATGTTTTACCGTGCAGACTCTACTGGTTAATGGGTAACGTACAGGAAATACTTAAAACTTGTTTAACATTATATTTGTGACCAGTTAAGAGAAACGTTAAATCGAAAACTCCAAAATTTACATTATTTACTAGTATGCATTAATGTTATTTGTATTGGTCTTCAAGTACACACATACTACAAATTGAAAAAATGAGAATACTGTTCAAACTGTTGCCAACAACTGTTAAAGATACAAAGACAGTGAAGACAGTGAAGAGATACAAAAATATAGGAAACATTTGTGCAAAAATATAATAAATTACTTCTGTTTAAATTCTATCTACTTTTTATGAATTACTCAATAAAAAATGTAATTCCAATTTGTTAAGATTGTTCCTACATCAGAACTGGCTTTATAGGGATTTGTAATCTAATTAATTTTTAAAATCCAATAGTTATGTCGTCTTAAGTGAAGTAACGTGTAAATAAGAATGATTAATATTTAATAATCTTCCCGTAAACTTTCATATGTGACTAAACGTATGAGCTCGAAATAGGAATATATACCAGAACAATGACATTGGGGCCCACAGACAAATTATTCCTCTGTGATCACAATGGAAAAATTAATTCCTTCTGACCATATAACATAACCTGGCGGGAAAAGGCCGAGTGAGAGAAGGAAAACGGTATCTCCCTGAAGAACAAACAGACTATTCTAGACCTTGATGGATTTATGAAGCACCCAAGTACAAGTTAAGGTAGGTACAAAAACATGGGTTTATCACATAAGGTGTTTTAAAACATTTTTAGTTTATAAATTTTTACCGGAATTTAGTTCGTGTATAATGTCTTGATGCATGTCCACAACATTATGGAAGTATATGTGATTACACGGCACTCTAAATTTCACATACTCTAATCGATTTTTGTACACTTACAGAAGTGCATATACGCTTACGTTAGTAATAAAATAAGTCATAGATAATATAACAGTCATTATCACTTTAAAATTCCCAGGAAGAAACTATTTCTTTTAAAACTAGATTAGTAGCATTCTTTTCACATCAAAGTTATATACTAATCATCTTCTTTAAGCTTCACAATAACTGTTTGACTGATTCTGACAAACTACACTCTCCCTCCCTCCAGATTCATTCATCCATGCATTGCCCTTGATGTGATCTTTGTCTATACTGAATCGTTTACCTCTCACTGGTTTGATCATTCAAAATAAATAAGAACCCTCCTAGGCACAGGCCTAATATAATTGGAAGTTCTATCTTTATTCTGAAATTCTCTTACAACGTAATCCCAATTATTCAATACTCTGCATATTTAAAAACAAGAAGTTACAAATACAAGGCCGGGCGCATCTCAAATCTGTTTTCTGGTTTAGAAATCTTTAGAATGAAAACTTATAAATAGTTTCAGAGTGCTGCAGATAACTTAATCAAGCACTTCTTAATGTGCACAATAATTCTAGGTATTGTAATTAAATAAGTGTGTACCTTCAGAGGAACTTAGAAAACTGACAGTATATGAATCGCCTACGGAAAAGGATTTAAAAGTAGAAAAATATTATCAGATGTGATTAATTAATATTTGAAAACAATGCCTAATAAATTGTCCAGTGACCTCATCAGTAGCCTAGACTCATATGTTTCGTTCAGACTACTATTAAACTTAAGCAACAGGAATGCATAAAAACGTGTGTTAGTTGTGTCAGACAGTTTGGATCCGTTGAATAATCCCCAGTCATTTGTCTTGCTCCTTCACTGCGGCCTACAGAACATATGGAAGCAATTTTCTTAATACTGAACATCATCAGATGAGGGGTCGGTAACGACACTTTACCAACGATTTACGAAATGGATACTAGCCGGTCTCGTGACTAATTTTGTGTAGGCTTATATGTAACATAACACGTGTTCGACAGTTTTAACTAGTCAACACAAAAACCCCACGGTTAGCTAATTGCTTTCTTTGTTCTTAAACACTTACACGTGACGTTTTAATTGTTGTTTATATTTTTTACTCGTACTATCACGTTGTCTTTGCAATACCACAGTACATGTGTTTTTTTATATAATCATATTAATTCTGTTATCTTTTGTGCCCTTTTAGATTACAATTGTAAATATACGAGAGCTTATTTTTCTTTCAATCTACTGTACTTGTTACGGGTACCATTTTGTTTGTTAATGAAACAATACAATTCAGTACACACACTCAATAATATTACTCAGTAAAATTATTAATCTCAATCCTGTCATTGGATTTTCTGTAAGTTTAGTGAAATAAAAATTCACTGAACATAGTTAACCTACCAGGAAAATACGACGTTCTTAGCTCACAGGTAGGAATACGTTAGGCTATCTTCATTTTAAGAATGCTACAGTGAAATAGAACAACTAACGCGATGCGACAACATTTAGTATCATGTTAACTACATAGACACATACTCTGTGCATTAATGTATACTTGGTTACTTGGTATACTTGGTTTAGAAGTAAACAATTTCTTCCTTATATATAGACCTACAGAATATCTGATACATGAATACAAACAATTATTTCTATAACCAGTAAGCAGTAAGGAATATTAGCAAGAACCAATCTACCGAAAAACAATGATAGGAGAAGAGATGAAACGCTTTGGGCCCAACAGAGTTTGGTGAAAATTCATAACAGTTTATGTAACAATGAACAAATTCAAAAGACTTTAGTTTCTTCCTGTGTATTGAAACACTGCTATATTTTGATAGCAGTCCCTGCTAGCCCTGACTGTCAACATTTTCTTGCATACCCTTAAATTAGTTTTAGAATTGTTTTGAATATTTTATGTGTAGTTTTTAATTGTGCATGCTCTGTGTTTTATGCTATGCTTTCTACAAAACGATTTAAATTTAATTAGCTTAAAGCATATAACCTTTTACAGCGTAAACGATTAAATCCTCAAAGCAGGCATATCAAATCAACGGAGTGCATAGTTTATGGTTATTCCCTGTTCTCACCAGATTATTAAAATGTGAAATTAACACGATCAAATAGAGCAGTGGTTTCCAAGCTTTTCAGTCCGCGGCCCCCCCCAAAAAATAAAAATTTCACGGACCCCGTCTGAGTTCTGAAATAAAGCATACAGTAAATATGATACAAACTCTTATATTTTAATTAAAATGTATTAAAATCAAAATTCTCTTGAACTTGAAAAATTATAATATTAATGATATCAAACATAGTTTTTGTTCTGAACAATGAAGCTGCTTTTGATCAATTATCTCTGCTTATTGGGTTTAATGTCAGATAATTTCAATATTAAGTCACTCTCAATATTAAGTTTATTTCTTAACTTTGACTTCAAGTACGTGAGCTGGGAGAATGCGGCTTCACACAGATAAGTAGAGAAACACTTCAAAGCTTTTTTTGCGAGTTCAGGATAGTCAGTCATTACATATAACAAGAAATCATCTAGCTGTAATTGCGAAAACTGTAATTTTAATGAACTATCAGTTGAAAGTTCTGCCAATGAATCTTCTTCTTGTAGTATAAGAGAGAGGTCAGTTGACAGCCCATCAGCAAATGGATTCGTTATCCATATGTTACTATCCGTCACGAAAAAATATTCCCTTAGCTGCAAGGTCAGTTGCACCAAATGAGACTTAATAACGTTGAGGCTCTCCTTTGGAACATTTTCTCCTGACATCTGGACAAAATCTGCCACGGAAGGAGATTGTTCGAAGACTTTAGAGTCTAATCTCTGATTCCACAGCTTCAATTTTTTTATCATCCACTCGGTTTTATCTTGAATCTGGAAAATAGTGATGCTAGATCCCTGGAGGATTAAAGTGAGTATTCGGATGACTGAAGACACCAGCAAGATATGGTAGTTTCAAAATCTAATTAAAGTTATGGAACATGTCTTTCAGGGGGGAATCAAATAAAAAGAGCTTTACTTCATCCCTCAGTTAAAATAATCTGCTCCAATACCGTTCCACGCGAAAGCCATGGTATTTCACAGTGGATCGACAATTGCTTGTTGCCACTCACCATGTCTTCGCATATTATAAAGAAAGAACGTTTTGCTTAGATATAGTGCTTATACGCGAGATACAGTGCTTATGTTGTATATTTTAAGTATTATCATTTAGTTTTGTTTTGTATCGCTGCTAGTTACTGAAATAGTTGTTACGTTTCAAAGTTTCCACTTAAAGAAAACACCTTGAGGTTCCCTTTCGCTAGTGAAAGTGACTTTTGGCTAAACTCGTCACCCTTAAAAATTGTAAATAGTTTTCACTTAGTAAACAACTGAACAGTATATAAATGGAATGAAATATCCAAACGATCATCAATCCCAGGGGGCTGCAGTACGACAGATTGTCAGTGACAGACTCGTTGACTAGACTAGACGTTGACTCGTTGAATAGTTGACTAGATGTAAACTAGGTAAAGTAGAGAAATAATTTATAATCGTACGTAAAGAAGTTGTTAAAGTGTTAATGAAGAGTCAGTATTATAAAGTAACAAAGAATAGAATCTCAGAAGAGTTAATGTAAAAGGAAATTAATTGTACTTATTGTGAAATAGAATAACTAGTAGCATTGCATTGTATCAAGTAATTGTCTGATGTTAGAATAAATCATTCTTTTGGTATCTTTTGAATTTCTTAATTCTTAATCGGGCAACATACTCCTATTAAAATTTGCTTAGCCACTCGAGCAAATAGTAAACTGTCATTACCTTCGTACAGTTGGTACCACTTATAAGCAAGATACAGTGTTTATACGTGACTAAAACAGCGCGATCAGTTCTGGCGTTGATGGGGCTCTCTAGTCAGTTCGGATGACAAACAGATCTGCTATACCACATGATTTAAAGACATTATTAAAGCCTTCAATTTTAAATTACTTTTACAATTACAATTATTTTGAACCAAAAATAAAATATAGTAGAATATTCTACTAATTGTTTTAAGATTCTAAAATTTAGATTTTAGAGGGTAACAAATCGGAGAAAATTACTATATCTCCTACTTGTTATTAAAAGTGTCCGCGGACCCCGGTTCCGCGGACCCCACTTTGGGAACCACTGAAATAGAGACACAAAAAAGGATTTCAGTGGGGTTTATAGTCTATTTATATTTTACCTCTGTGCTGTAAAAATTATAAAGTTATAAACTGTCCTTTTTTGTAGTAGAAACCTATCACCCATATCAAATAAAAGAAGGTTTTAATAAGTAAAAAGTGTAAACCGAAATCTTAGTTTAATAGGTTATTATTATTACTGAAACATATTTACCCGTATTTATGCGAGATTGTGAAGTTTGGAATAATGCAAGACGGACACTTGCATTGCTCCCAGTTCCGCATTCTTAAACACGCACGCATGTGACGTAGGCGCGGGCCTACACACACACACACACACACACGTGAGGGTTGAATTGAGCTGACACATACTAGCAAACATTTGCGCGTTGGAAGCGATGCAAGCACGCGTTCCGTTGCACCCAGCTCCGCATTCTCGCACACGCATGTAACACACACACGCGCGCGCGCACTACTCTTTTGTCTTAGTTGAGGTAATTGTAATAATAAAGTTATCCACTTGACTATTTTAACAATGGACAAATACAGTCAAGAGAGAATTTACTGCAGAGACACTATCGTCAGCAACTTAGTAGTGCATCCGTTCATACAACTCTATTCCATACTACACAGTGATGTCTTAATTGTAACAATTAAAAGACAGTTAAATACAAGGTCACCACGTGTTCCCAGACCGGAAGTAACGTGTAATTCAATTTTACAATAGGAAAGTATTACAATAAAATAGGCTTTACAAATGTGTGGATCACACAAACATACACAAACATAACACTCATAACCGATCATTAAATTAACATCGAACAAAATAATTAAGCTCCCTGAAACCCTTTACTAGCTTACGAAGTCATATGAAAAATCCACGCAACGCTTATCCCTGAGCCGTCAGACCATCGAACACTCTATTGGAATAGAAATGAGAAAGAAACACGTATTCTTCGATCCCACTATTCTCCATAAACTCAACCTGTTGCGAATTGCCGATCATAACCTTTGGCAAGCAGCCCATCAAGCCGCACGCAAGCAGCTGATACGGTTTACTAGATAGCTTCGCCGTAGCGCAGACACGCCGTTAGCTGTGCCGCTCAGCGGCTACGCGCTTTGGCAGCCTTGAACGTTTAAATCACGCCGGGAAAATTCAAACCCCGGCACAACAGTACAATAGATAACGATTAAACACCCACTACTGAACATGAAAATGTAAATTTTCTCATTGGTTAAATAATACTGTAAAGTTATTAAACTGATTTATTAACCTATCCACTGACAATTGTGGTCAGTTACATATCTGTTAAAATCTGATACTTATAGACTTGGACACAACTACAGTATAATTTGGCATTGTACATCAGGTAAGACAGAAAAAACGACACGGCAAATCGCATGTATCCAGACAATTAATAATATGAGAAAGTATAAAGTATGTTAATGTATATTAATAAGGGCAGCAAAATATTGTCAAGTGAGTTACATTAACTATCTAGGACGCACATTTTCCTTACTAGTTAGCCAGGAAGTTCCGATGAGGGGTAAAGAATTTGGCCGCTGAATGTGGTGAAAACGGTAGTAGATGGGAATACTAGCATCAGTGATATTATTTTAGTGTCTAATGCGATTTTACTGATATAAAAGGCACTCACAGTCGGCTGGCTGTGTTGCTAATTGGTGTGAATTACAAAATTGTAATAGTCTGAGTTTGCAACACGATATTAATTGATTATTTATTATTATATGAAATACAGATAGTAAATAGTAAATTTAGTTTAATTATTACTGAAGATGTTTAACTGAATGGAGGTATTGGCCTGTTGTGTGTAGGATAAAAGAATTGGTGTATTTAGTGTAAATTGCATTTAAATGCTTAATAGACTTTCGATTGTGTTATTGTCTCTCACTTGGATTCTTAATCATCCAGAGGTTCATATTACCGGCACGTAAAAATTTGTGTCAAAAGAAAGATTTGAAGACAATCAAAGGAACACATAGTAAAAGAAGCTACTTTAATTAGCATCACTTTGATTTTGTCTACATTCTTTGTTTAGCTCTATCCCCCTAATGACATAGAACTTTTTAAAGAACTTTAACATCTTTTTGACGATTGTCTTTTTTCCGTCATTAACTCTTTTCAGTAGCCGATTCTTTACCGAATTAATTCTCCATTGAATTAATCTCCATGTAATGCTCTGTGCATTCTCACGCGTAGAAAACAAGTATCTGTTGGCACGAATGAAAGTCTTCTTCCACTCCTTCTTTCAATCATGCTTAACCCATGTACTACTGTAGGCGTCCTCTAGTCTCTTCACGATACTTTGTCGCTCAGGGGGGTCTTCTACTCTTACCATTTGCATATTGATTGTCACTAGATATGCTGGACACTACTAGTAGATAAATTGTTTTTGTCTATCAAAAACCTCTTACAATAATTTTAAACTACACACAAATTTCATTGGAGGTACAATGCGAATCAGTTTACCCTCCAAATGGTGAGATGACTTAATATTTATAAGGTGATGACGATATTACGTTCAAATTATACCGTCTACTCCCTTTTTTGTCTACATCGTTCTCTTTTTCCCAACTAAGATCGCCATTAGGACATTCCAACCACGCATTTCAGCGATTATCTGTTTGCTTCACTGTGACCTTCAAATCTCCTCTTATGTGGTTATTTACATCTTATATCCGCTATTATTGTTACACCTGACTCAATTATCATATTCCCAATCTTGGAGAGAGATATCTGTTGCATCTGCCGCTTCCATTGCTCGTTACATCTTTGATATTTTATGCATGTTATGTTGGCAATTGTTCAGGTTTGTCGTTTTTTTTTGTCTAACTTGATTTGCCATATGTTTGTTAGACTAGTTTCACCATTCTGTTCATCTTCGAAGTACACTGAATTATACTGTTTCATAATTGATTGTCTTACACAATGAGTAGATTGATTCGTACTTAATTATCGTCAATTTACGCTAGAACAATGATATTGAATAAATACTTAACTGACCCTTTGACGGTGAAGGATAAGGATGTTGTTTGTCGCCTACTTTATTTAAGACATGTGACAATGAGGTATTTAAGATGTGGAGGTATGGGGATGGTCATGAAGGAAAACACACTCTTTTTTATTTTCTACGCAATTTATCAAATAGTTTCAAAATAAGATGCTGACGGTCTTAACTAAATGCTCCGGAAATTGAATGATTTTTATAAACTTGCCAGTTTAAGCATCTGCTTAACGAATCCGTGTAGACCTAACAATTATGTAGACGACACTTTCTCTTGAATCGGAAAGCATGCGAGGTGTAGAGAAATACAATCACCTGGTAGTGGTATTCAATAAAATTCGCAATAGCAAGGGGAGGAAAACGATCCAGCTGTTAAATTTGCGTATGTGGGGAAAATATATCAGGAAGCAACGAAGAAAAGATTGTACAGCTTCTTTATGGGCTGGAGCTCTTACAGCAGATTGTAGCCTGTATGGAGCAGACGTTAAGGGTTTAAATAAAATGAACTGGAAAAATTTGGAGATGGATTTCTTGCGGAAACGTTTGTGGGTCTCATGACTAGGGAGGAAAAGAAACATTGGCAATAAGACGAGAGATGGGAATAGGAAGAACCATAATCAATGAAGTTGAATGACGGCAGCCAGTAGACTATGGTTTAGTAGCGTTAACTGGCAAAGCACATTTTAAAATAAAACCCGTTGCCAAAGAAGAAGCGTGGTATTTCATAGGTTAGCTGGAGAGACGGGGTGGAGGACTCTATGTTAGCTACAGACTTATATTCAGACACCTGCATAAAACTGTGAAGTCGCAAGGCAATGGAATCTGGGAACGGAGAGACGAATACGGTAGCAATAAATCGTTTACACAGAAACACGCGGTTGTCATTTATAAATAAATAATTCCTACCGACTTCATCGTGGTCACTGATATTCAGATAGTAGGCCTATACATAAATGCTGTTTACCTTCAGTAATTGTATCACCTTTATAAAAATTAATAACGTCACAATAGGATGAAAATTGTACCCTGAATATTTCAGAATAAAAGAAAGAATGTACATTTAGAGTTTTGATTATAAAATAATAATCTAAATATTTATTCAAACATCTGAAGGAAACCACATAATGAGAAATTGTTCAGTTTCCTACAGTTCACCATGCCAGCGTCCCCTCACAGTATACGCGCCTCATAGCTTTGCGATTACTGAATAACAGCAGAAGATCGGATTCTGGTGACAAGGGAAGCGAAATTAAATTCCTGAGACGCACCTCAATAAATACACGTCAAGATTAAGCGAAAGTGATCTATCAGCGACAGCAGTGATTTAATTCACACGTGATTAAATTTTCCCGATTGTAATCCTTGCAACCTCGCGGAATACGTAAATCACTGCAAAACGCTAAACGCGAATTAGAATTAAACACGTTTAAATAAAGATGTAGTTCGTATAATAACTGGAAGTTCGTAAATCTAATATCATAAATAAATTAAAAAAAAAATGAAAACGGGCATTAGTGATCGATCATTTTGTTTTCTTAACATCACTATTAATGTGACGTTTTACCTGCAAAGACAACTTCATTCGTCATTAGGCGCAATACTGTTTTACATTGACGTGCTCAGTAATCAAACCAATATGTACAAGTCAAATACTATTAAATGGAAAGTAATATTTAACTGAGAACAAATATTAACACGTAACAAAATCGTGTAAAAAAATAAATCTAAAAGGATTTGTTGAGGTTGTAAATCAGTTGTGACACTTGTGGTATGGATATGATAATCATATGCAACATAGAGACCCCAATCAGGCGAAGAGATCGTAAAAAAGAATCGTATATTCTCACATATGGAACCTGAAAAGTTTTAAGAATAAGGATTGGCTAGAAGAAACGTGAGAATCGTCACAATATAGAAAACGTATTGTCACGAGACAATATATTAAACCTCAACGAAGATGGAGCACAAGTTCAGATAAGGGTACTGGCACTTCGTGTTCTTAGTCTATTAGCCGTTTGTTCCTCAAATACACAGTTTGTTACTGAAACTAAGAATCTATTAAATACAGTTTTTATAGTTGGAAGTTTGCAATGAATTGTACTGACAGTCGCAGCAAAAAACTGGATGACAAGGTATAGAATGGCAGCGATTTCATACCATATAAACGAAGCATGCAGAAAAAAGTAGAAGTGTCGTCTCTCCATTTAGTGTGAAATTGGTTTCCTATAATGGACCCAATATAGGAAACTTGAATACTATTGAATACCCAATTTGAATGCTATGCTATGGACCCAGGGTCAACTGGAAGAAACAACCTTTGCTGATATCAGTGATTGTGTGGACCCAATAACAATGGATGAATTGTTAGCTGCTCTACACAGCTGTAGAATAGGAAAGCACCAGGCACTGATGGGCTGAACGTGGAGCTTATAAATTGTGCACCACTTGCTGCATGATCGTTTGCTGCAGTTCATTAATGTATGCTGGACCACTGATCATGTTCCTGACGAATGGCGGATTGCAAAGGTAATTCCTATATTCAAGAAAGGTGATCGTAATGACTGCAAGAACTATAGAGGAGTCAGCCTTTTTAATACTTCATATAAATTATATGCATCTATATTAAGAACAAGACTGAATGCAATAACGGAGAACATGCTTTCAGAGGCCCAGAACAGTTTCAGGAAGGGCAGATCATGTTTAGATTGTATATTTACAATAGCCCAGCTCATTGAAAAGCGTAGAGAGTATCAGCTGCCCACATACATAGCTTTCGTCGACTTCAAGAAGGCATTTGACAGAGTGAATGGCAAGGAAAGGGATCCCACAACATCTAATTCGAGTAATACAGAGTCTTTATGTGGAGATTAAAATCTTAATAGAAGCAGGAAAATCGAGAACAACTCCTAGAGTTGGCCTGATCAATTGTGGAGTACGACAAGGTTGTCCATTATCACCTTCTCTTTTTAATTTATATATTGCCAATGTCACACAAAACTGGCAGATGTGTCTTCCAGAACATTTTATGATTGGTCACTCTACAACTGACATTTTGTTGTTTGCGGACGATCAGGCTAGTCAGTCGGACTCTGCAAACAGATTGCAGATGGGTATACATTTGTTAAACCGAATCTACAAAGACTCTGGATTGCAAATATCCACACTTAAGACCAAGGTGATGGCTTGGAACTGATCCTGTACAGGCTTTAGATGGTACTAAATTTGTTAATTTAATATAACTCTGATTTGTTATAGATGGTACTGTCCTGGAAAAAGTTAGCAATTTTGAATACCTGGGCTACAGTGTGTCTTACAATGCAAGCAACGACGTTGTGAATAAGTTGCATAACTTCAACCTTATGTGCGGGGCCATTAGGCAAACCCTTAAGTCAGCAAATAAAGGAACACGCCTAAAATTCTACAAGGTGATGGCTCTTCCCACACTTCTTTATGGGTCTGAGAATTGGACTTTAACGAAAGGCTAGGCCAGTAGCATCCAAGCGGCTGAAATGAGATTTTTCAGGCACGTGGCAGGGTATACTCTCCATGGTCATCAAAGAAACACAGATATTCGGCAGGAACTGAATATTATGAGTATACTTGAGACGATCACCCAGCATCGGCTGAATTGGTGGTAACATATTTGCCGAATGGATGACTGCCGCATCTCCAAACAACTATGGAACTATAAGCCGAGGGGACGGAGAGGCGTGGGACGTCCGAGGAAGCGCTGTAGTGACCAGCTCTAATCTTTGCCTATTTGAGACCGGAACAAACCATCCTTGGGTTAATCCTTGAAGATGATGATGATAATGGACCCACCGTAGTGAAATATGTCTTCTCTGAAAATACTCAATGAAATGTTTGAGGGAAGAAGTCTTGTTTACAGTATCCTGCGTGTGTCTGACAATGATTATGTAAATGAAACAGAAAGTAGGTGGACGTTGAAGTAGAAGAACACAATAGAAGCTAGAAAAGGTTATTACCAATAACTCTGAAATGGCGGGACTAGTCTGTAAAGTACACGGAGAGATTTTACAAAAAGTATAACTGTTGAAACGAAATGGTTTAAACTTAAGACTAACTGAAACAATGCTAACAACGGGACTGGGTACTGTGTAGAGACATGTTAACAACGAAAATGGGAGTTGATTAAACTGGTACAACTGGATTCGAACAAAACTCATTGAAAATCTTACAGGTCGCCTAATCTCTCTCACGTGATTCCACGAAAGTTTAATTGATATAGAATAACGAGAAATAATTTCTATATGTTAATTCCTTTTACTCCAATTTTACACTAATTAACTGTAGCAATTGATGATGATATTAATGTAAATTTCTGGGGTTTCCTCACTGCAATGTTTCAAGAAGTTTCGTTAGTTCGAAGTGGAAGTACACGGTTAAAGATCAAATCCAAAGGGTTCGTACAAAGGATTATTTCTGGTAAGTGCTTATCGTATAGGTTTGTTAGAACACCTACCCATCACAGCAAAGAAACAATCAAGAGTTACCTACAAAACGAAACAAAATAGAGATACTTATTTATAAATATAAGTACTATATGTATATAAATAGATATTTACATAGTATGGTATAATATTATTTGTATAGGATTACTGTTATAAAAACGGAAACTTGGATTTTGAATGTTTACATACACGTTTAGCGTATGTTTCCAAACAAATAAAAAGCCGCGTAATTATGTGATAAAAATTAGTTTGCTACATATCCATTACGGTACCTCTATGTTATAAATAATTTCAGAAAGCAATAAGCGAAATATTAAACTAATGTAATCTTCAATATGAACAATTTGAAATAATAAAGTGACATCATGCATAGACCATTACTTTGAGGCCTCATATTTACTTGATTATTTCATTTCTTCTTTGTTGTGTGTATTAACTATTATAAAATTATCTATTTTTGTTCAAATTAAACAGGAAATAATAAACTTGTTTTACAAAAATTTAAACAATATTGGCATAGAGATATTGCACGTATATTTTATGCAAGATTGTGTATATACCCACTGGTCACAGTTTAAAAGTTGTCAAAAATTAATATTCTTAACAAAATTTTGCGTCTTTGCTCAGGCAGTTGATCAGTTTTAATTGTAGACCGGTGATAAAATATTCAACGCGGAGAGTTAACCTTACGAGACAAAAGTTGTTAAACAGGTTAACAAATTAAGCATGTCGACTATTCTAAACGAGACGTTTGTAAATTCTTAGACTTGTAATGTGTCATGGGTTGCTTGGCAGCCCAGTTAAAATGTCTGCCGCTTTGCCGCTGCCGTTAAATTACCATAATCCAAAAGGATCACACATCCGGAAACAAGATACAGACTGCTGTGAAAATGTACAGTTTGATGTAGAATGACAGAAACCACTTGCACAAAACTTAGATAGAAATTGCGTGTGTGTTGGGAACACTATCCCAAAAAACTGGTAATAAAATAACGGTGGACAGCTGTTGGCGCTAAGGATTAGACTGCTGGAGATTTGTCTAAACTGGAGAGACAAAAGAAATGTGCATATTAAATAAAAAGAAATCCAGTTTGGGGATTACGGACCATCACTAAACGCCTTCGTAGCTGTTTGACACATTCCTCTCCATCAATCATGGAAACATAATGTCTAGAATAAAAGTGTAACAAATTTATGAACTGCAAAGAAAGATACTTTTACAACTGCGATGGAGATTACACTTATGTTTCTTTTTTATACGGCAGAATCGGTACAATCAGCGTACTTTATCATGTTACTTTTATACAGTACCTACACATACATTTTACTTGTTATAAAGAAAAATGTTTACTCCAAGTATAGTTATTCCAAGAAAACTACGTATTTCCAGCGTAATTGATATAGACGAGAAAATAGGGATAATGTACTTAGATTTGAGCTTCTAAGAAATACTTACAGAAATAAGTTAAAACCTAGGATGTAACACACGTTAAACTAGTCTGCAGCAGACTCTTGACTATTACCTTCGTTTGTGATGACTACGATGAACGTACAGTCAGTAAATGATAACTGTGAAGACATTATTTATTTTTCAATATAATTTCGCCGATTACTAAAGGGAGTATGTGTATATAAAATGTACAAAGATTATATTTACTCTGATATTTCGTTTTTGCATACAACAATGGAAGTCGAAGTGACACTGATGTTTTAAAAATAGTTTGGTTATAAAATTGTTTATATTTGTATAATATGAAAAACCATGAACGAAATTTAAATATTCTGAACATACAATGAAATAACTTGCTCCGATTATTTAAGCAGGTAATGATAATCAATAATCGACACAACTTACCATGGACACAACTTACCATGCTAATATACTAATAATGTAAATTAATTATTTTAAAATTATGTGCACATACGAATGTTATGCACACATATAAACATCGCCGTATATACATTTAACCTATAATCTATTATTTGAGCACTCCTCAGACACCCGTTACCCCTCTTCATCTTGTTTGCCGCAAATTATTTATTTATTCATGTCATATCCTTAGATAATTCAAAACCAACGCACAAGAACTCATTTCGTAATTGAAAAAAAAAATTAGTTACGTAATAGTAACTGCAACAGTATTACTTCCAGTGAGAAGTATGGTGTGTTTTCTTGCGCGCGCTCCTGTGTGTACGTGTAAGTGTGTGTATTTGCGTGAGTATGCGGGTACGCTCTATTTAATTTGGTTTCAGTGGCTTCTTTTTTGTGTTTGTCTTCGTCTCCAAGAACTTTAGCGTGAGTTGTTAGAAAAGCATAAGTTTCTTGTACCCTCAATGTTATCTCACTCATTATGGTAATACGATCAACAGTGACCGTACTGATAGTTTTTTTAATTATCTGGTTAACCTTCCAAACAGAATATTAAAGTGGAAGTGAAGAGAACATTCCTTACAAATGAATCGAAGAGATGCCATTCAGGAAGGATGTCTGTCAGCCTATGAATGTCACCACTTCGTGTTGAAGTTAGGGTGATCAATATAACTGCTAAGTAATGTTGTTATGGTGACGTATAGTGCATTTATTGGCTCTCAAATAGTGTTATTGTATTTTAGTGAGCCTAATTTTGATAAGTCAAATTCGAAAAAAATTCGCTAACAAAAGCCATGTAAGAGATATAAGGACGTTACTTTGAAACACACTGAGCACGTATAGCTAATCAGGTCCGTAAATAACTCCATTGAATTTGTTTAAAGTAGTTAACTTTATACTAATATAATATAATAATATATATACTAATTTATTTCGTATATTTTAAATTGTTTAGTTTTTTTAGCTTTTAAAAAATAAACGTTTTTATATTTTTCGCATATTAAACGTTATTTTTTCTCCAATTACTACGCAAAAAATTCGGCGCTAACCATAAAAATAATAACAAAAAACCGACTTATACTTTTAACCATCAACTGACGTTCGTTGTTTAATAAATTGTGAATGTTTCCTAATCTCCTGGCAATGGATTAAACACATTGTAAGGATGAAATAATTCAATGACCTAATAACAGCAAATGATAAATAATCCCAGAAACGTTCTCGTTTAATGTGTTGGTATCGTTCTCAGCCGACTTCTTAACACAGCGTTACTTGAATATTGATTACTTGCTAAAAGTACGTGTTACAAAATACTCAGTTTCTCTGGCTGCTAGCCGACAAAAGGAAGGAAGAGAATACATAAGTAACATACATGGTCATCCATTTTCAAGGATTTGGTGCTATAATAGCATTATGTATCTTGGAAATAACCCATTTTACGCGGTGTGCTAACAAAGTAGGTACATTTTATATCGTACAGGATAGATGTCAAACAAACATACTCATGTGACTTACAATTATTGCTAATTACAACATTCATTTGTATAAGGTATTGCATAATATTGTTACGACATTACAGAACAGTCTACGTGTTTGTCGAATGTGCCAGAAGAATCTCGCTCTAATGTGTGTGGCGTACGTGCTTGTAGACCCATTTGCTAGACGGTGAAGAATTCACGCGGCTGCTCTCACTGTGTCACGGCCGCAAGCAATTACGTCGTAGTTTAAAGGTAATACGTAGTATGTGGATTCGTCTAGATTTTCGGCGGCTATAAATACAATTACTCAGGGATGCTCAGTTCAGTATAGGAGCGATATATTTTCAGTGCGGTTCGAGTTATTATCGGGCGAGATTACTATGTACGTTCAAGTGGTTATTAGTGAAGTGTTGCGTCTTATAATCGGGCTGTATAATTGTAATACCATTGTGTTTAATATTAGATTTTATTGCGTGTAAACAATTTTTATTTGATTTGTTGTAGGAGACTGTGTTGTTAATTACGAACTGTTTAACTGTAAAAACATAATAAACAATAACAAATACACCAACAAAATTATATACTGGCACAGGTATGTAGATGATATATTACTTCTATTCAAAGGCAACACAAGACAAGTTGAAAACTTCCACAAATACATAAACACTATACACCACAAATTAAAATTTACACTGGAAATTGAACAAAACAATAGTATAAATTTTTTAGACCTAACAATTAACAAAACTAACAATACACACACGTACAAAATATATAGGAAACCAACCACAACTGACATGGTTATACACAACACATCAAACCACCCAACACAACATAAACATGCGGCCTTCAACCATATGCTCCATAGACTAACTAAAATACCCTTAAATAAACAAGATTACACCGACGAACTCAACACAATAAAATACATAGCAATCAAAAACGGTTACAACACTAATTTAATAAACACACTACACAAACGCATCAAAAACAAAAACAACAAAACACAAAATACCATCAACACACAGCACAATAAATACATCACACTCACATACCACAACTCCTACACACACAAAATCGCCAACACATTCAGAAAACACAAATACAAAATAGCATACAGAACAACCAATACCATCAAAAAACACATCAATAATACAAACACAGACATAGACAAATGTAACAAAACAGGTGTTTACAAATTAAATTGTAATGACTGCAATAGTTTCTACATAGGCCAGACGGGAAGATCTTTTTCATCCCGTTATTCTGAACACTTAAAAGCTTTAACCAACAACAATATACACTCCGCGTTTGCCACACACATACACACAGAAAACCACAGTTACACCAACATAGACACTAATCTTGAAATTTTACATTACCTACCCAAAGGTCGAAAACTCAACACAACTGAACAATACGAAGTATATAAACACCACACAACACAACCAAACAACATACTTAACGATCAATTACAATTAAATCACATACACTTTTTGACACAATTATACAAAAAACAAACATTAATTTGAATCCCCGCGCCAATCCCCTTCCTCCACGCACCACCCCCACTACACCTTCCATACAACAACCGTTACTAAATGCTGGCAGTCTGTCTCTGAGCTGAAGAAGGCGAATACGTACGCCGAAACGCGTTCGACGAGATAAAACAGTAACTTTTACAAGAAAAAGTTTCATTTTTAGATAAAGTGTAAAAATTAAAGCTGGTGATAGTGACTTAATTGGTGTCTTGTACTTATTTTCTTTTCCACTGTACCTACGGCGATCAAGTAGACTGTCCTAACAATATATATCAATCGTATTAAATTTACTTAATAAATAAGACATTTGCAATGCGATACGAAATGTACAAAGATACCAAAAACACCTGATAAATTCCTTGGTGACTTGTTTATGTATATTGAAGTGCGTAATGAGATAAGAGTAAAATTGTTTTATTGTTTTATAATTTTATAACAACATTTATAACAAAATTTATATTATAGATGTTTTCCTTCACAAACCTGACTACTCAGCGACCTAAATAAAAAAGATATCCAGGAGACTAAATTAAAAAGTTTTGTCTGTGTTTCAATTCATTTCAAGTTTCCTTGCCATTATTTGTTGAATACTGGTCGTACATAATCGTCATGTCATCGGTTTAATTCATGTGAAATTAATTTAATTGTAGATACTATATAGACGAGATGGTATATCGAGGAGAAAAGTAAATTACTGCTTCTGTGAGAGGATTGTGAGTTAATTGTAGTATACACAATTAAAAGTTTGAAAGTTTTGTACAGTACTTCTTATCTGACTTCTACAGTACATCGCTGTAGTCACTGTTTGGTCAGTTAACTGATGACGGTTGTTAAGTGTGATTAATATCATAGTGTTCTGATCGAGTAGTTGTGTAGGTATTTGACCTTAAATTCACGGAGGAAGGTCGTATGCAAAATTATTTCCAAATCATTTGTTACATTCATCTCTCGTTTCGTTTACCATGTCCTTTCTTGCCCCCACATCTTGCTCTTAGTTTCTATTTCTTAGTTCGTCTGTCTTACTGGTATCGAGATACAAGCACTTCTAGTCACGGGCGTCAAGGCCTGGGGGTGGACAGGGGGATCACATCCCCCCCAATATTTTCCCAAAAGATAAAATTCTGAATAATTTTTTTTCAATTGTTAATTTTTCATTTTTTACCCATATTTTTAGTTTAATAAAAATATTAAATTCACTGCAATTGATGGGCTAATTTGAGGCCCAATGATTTATTTTCTTTGTATTATTGTACATAGATGGTAGGTTCCCGGAAAGTAGAGTTGACAGCTAGAGCGCGGGTTATGACAGTTTTTTGACACGTTGACACAACCATACGACTGTAAACATAGCAAAAGAATGACGCTGAGTCGTAGATGTGTCTTCATTAGACGGTCGACCACCCCCCTGCAGGTAAGCCACTGCCACGAGCCAGATAATTGCAGAGGGCTGGCTCCATGTATTCAAAAGGCTTCCCCTTCAGGAATATTCACACTTAGGAACTTGCGGGAAATCTTTTGCATGCGTTGTTGGCGACCGGAGCTGGTCTGGGCAAGGATGCTGTCTTGTTATTAGGATGAAAGTATGGCTGATAACCCAAGACTTTGAAACCTCAATGAGCGCATCAGCTATTGGCTGGGTACCTTGGCGGCAGATTTTTCAATGAGAAAAAACCTGGTGCCAAAATGCGGTAAATGCCTGAACTTAAACCTGGGTGGTGACAACTATGAGGAAAAGTAATATCGATATGTACGTAACTTTTTGCATTTTCTTCGGAGCCAGTCGGAGGTTGATTTTCGAAAAGGCCTCGTAATACTCATTAATACATAAATTAATTTTCTTAATCCAACAAGTCCAACATCTATTATTTTTAGATCCTGAGCCACCACGTGAAGAATTTCTTCATCCTGCCGATGAATCTCAGGTTTCAAAATTTCCTGAAAGCTTACCACCACCACTGACACCAGTGGCTGCAGCATGTGATCGGTTACTCCCAAAACTGAATCAGCATGTCTTCGATACTAGCTTGAAATTTCATCTAACGGTTTTCCAGTTTATCAGCATCTTACAGAAAGCGTATTGTGTTTTCAACAAAATTGATACAAAATATTTCCGTGGCTACATGTATGTGGGGTTGATGGGGTAAGCTGTTTTCCCTGTACAAAATAAATGCAGATATGTCCAGATAAAACATTTTCAACCAAAGCAGACATGCTTTATAGTGAGAAAGAAGTCAAAAACTGTAAAAAGGCAATTCAAATGTTTAAAAACATGAAAAATGTTTTATGTCCAATGAATAACAACCATACCCAAGCTGTATTTGGCCATGCTCAACAAGCAGCCCCTGTTGAAGGCAGTTTTAAAAAATTGAAGCTGAGGAGAAAGAAGTAGCTTTAGAGTCATTAATGGCTATTATTAGTAGGCCTACTTTTAAAACTATCATTAGACAGGGACAGGCAATTAGATGACATACAAATTTTTAAGGAAACTTTATGGAACTGCTGAAAGTTTGCAGTGAGGACAAACCATCTCTTAGGCAGTGGCTCCAAAGTGAACAGTCAGTTTTTTAATATAGACACTTTATTTTTGAAAAAATACACTCTCTGCGCTACAAAATGAAATCATCCAGATCATAGGGAATGAAATATTTGCTAATTTACTAAAAAAAATCAAGCTTACAAATATTCTAATTTATTCAGAGATTTGGGATTGTATACAAGATATCTCAGTAGATGAAGAAGTATCTGTGTTTGCTTGTGTTATAATAAGCCGGAACCTTAAGAAAGTTTTATCGGCTTCTATAAAACTGGCGTAACTTGTGGCTCAGATATAGATAGCATCACTCATTTGTGGTTCTCTCCTTAGACTGAAATTTTCATCGGTAAATCTTAGTGGACAGACCTACGACGAAGCTGGCATCAATTAAGGTGTACATACCATCGTAATTCAGAAGGAGTCTTTGCCTGACTATGTGCACTGTAAAGATCACAGCTCTAATTTATCATAAAAGGAAGTTATGAATCGTCTAGAACAGTAAAAATTTCTATGGAATGAGCTCATAAATTAGGGATGTTGATTGCAAACACTAAAATGTGTTTATGCATATCCATGAGAATGTAGTCGAAGGTCCTACTGGTAGCATTTGCAAGATCAAACACTGTGTCCCACACGATGCCTTTGTCGGCAGTCATAAACAAAAGAAATTTTGAACAGATATGAATTGGTAAGTAAAACCCTGACTGAACTAACAGAACAAAGATATGGCGGAGCTAGTAGTCGACTTAGTCTATTTGAGAATGCAGCTACATATCTTGGTTTGATCATGGAACGAGACGTTATTGAAACTCTGGATACTTTATGCAAGTGCTTCCAGGTAAATAATAGAACAATGGCGGGACTTTATAAATCAGTTGAACGCATTGATGGGTTGAATGAGCTGGAAGAAGTGAAAGATCCGAGAAAAAAGAAAGTACCAAAAAGAATTGGTGGAACAAGTGGCCTGTATGCATATGGTCAGTCATATGAAGAATACTATAAAAAGAACATTGTAAAGTCATAAAACACAGCTATGGCAGGGCTTCAAAATCGAATTCTCAATCAGCTTGGTGTGAAGAAACAGGTGTTTTCCTAGAAAACATTATTTTGCAAAAGGAAAAATGTGCAGCACTAGTCCCTTTCCAAAAATCGACGACGTTTTCCTACAAAGGTACAAGGTGACATGTTTATTCAGTGCAAAGACAACCTTCATCTCGATGACTTAAGAGGTTAGAGATCTTTTTGAAAATGTAGAAGGTTTGGTTCGTCTTCTTCTTGTCTGCCCAGCATCTAGTTGTAAGGTAGAAAGAAGCTTCAAAAACTAAAGACTTACGTCAACTAACTCAGCGAAGGCTCAACCGTGTAGTTCTATGCTACGTCCATAAAAAAGGTAGAAGACAGCCAATATGAAGACAGCCAAAGCATTTATTTCTAGTGTTGGTGCTAGGAGAAATGTGTTCAGAACTTTTTTATGCTAAGAATGCTAAGAACTTTGTAATCAATGTTAAGCATATTTTGAATTGTCAAACTGTTTAATGGTTTACTTTAGTTAATAGAAAACTTACTAATGTAATTTTAATATTAACTGTAAATAAACACTGGATTTCTCTATTTCAGTCATCTTAATTTCTATACGTAACGTTAATCTAGTGAATTGATACAGTCTCTAAAGAACCTGACTGTAAAAATAAATTATATATGTCTACAATAGTATATCAATTGTATTAGTAATAGTAAAAGATTAAAACTTATAAAATAGAAAATAATGACCCAACTCTTTAAGAAATTAGACCATACGCCAAATATTCAATTTTATCATAACGTTGCCCCCCCCCCCAATAATTGGGCACTGGTGACGCCCATGCTTTTAGTCACATAATCCATTTCTACTGCGGTTATCGTTCTTTTCAAACCCCCAGTTACAGTTCGTATCTGAGACTACAGGTAAGCACCTTTCCCACAATCGCCAACCAAGCTCTTTTCTTTTCAGATATTTTCTAGACGTTAATTAGTTTCTTCTATTTGTAAATTCAATGTAGTCTGTACATCTTTTATAGTAAGCCTGGTATCTAAAATTACATAATGTGCATGTGTTTGGATTTTATTTTGTTTATGTTTTGTTTTGAAACATTAACAACATTAACGTTATCAATCTTAACAACTTAATCTTTTAAGTAGTAACTTTCCTGAGCCACCTGTTTTGGATAGAGTGTGCTGGACGATATGTATATTTCTTGGATGGCCGAATCTTAACATCATTTATATTTTAAAATTTTTTAATTACAACTGTAACTGTTTTCGTTACGTTTCACGTCCAGGGATATTAAGGGTAAAGTTTTTTTTTTTACTCGGTACTTCGTTTACAATTCGATAGTTCCGTATAGAGTGATGGATTTCATGATAAAAATCCGGGATGCTGTGCATCATTTTATTAATGACTATGACAATATTATGTCTTACTTAAATACGTTTAATTCAGGTAGAGTGATTGGTACATCATAATGGAGTTATTTGAAACCATTGTGTGTTAAAGATTTGTTTATTTTATGAACTCTTTATTTTATTCTCCAAGGATATTTAACATATTTCCGGTTACACCATCATGTACTGAATAATAATCACCGAGTGCGTTAGTTGCGTCGTATTGTTTCAAATAGCACTACTTACTCCTACAGTGACTTTTATTTAATGCCAAGTTTGAACTTTGTAACAAAAGGAAATAGACTCAGTGGTAATAAGCACAGATATTTATTGACATTGATAGATTTGACATATGAATATAATAAATTTGCATATTTATTATTGGTTGACCTTTTGGTTAGAATACATACGTAACAGAGTGTTGCTATTGCTTGTACTCAGCGATTGTACGTAATACAATTTATTACACATATTGTGTAGTCTACCGGTCCACTTCACTGTCACAACATTCTTATTTATAAAATAAGATTCGATTAAAATAGGTTTCATAATTACCCTGAGAAAGGGCGACAATCTTCTTCACAATTGGAACTCGTATCTTGATGAGACTTGTATATCAGACACATGAGTGTGTAGAGAGACACAGAAAAAGAAGCACTGCTACAAGCGTCGCTATCGTCTTACGCCTATCGACACGCGCTTCACATTATGTAGTAAAATGATAGGCAAGAAAAAGTCTGACGTTGTACGCTGTGGCTGTGGCTGTGAAACGAGAATGTGACTTTGAACTAACGTAATTTTTACGTTTGGCGGTTAGTATAATAAACATCCTAGTTAGTGAATTGTTAATATTACCGTTTGCCAAGTACTTGAAATATCTTTTCCTAAAGGTACTGGGACAGTACAACCGTATACGGTACTGAGCATTGCAAAACTAATCAAAATAATTAATAAAAAATAAATAAATCTATGGTTAATAGACATGATTCAGATTGCAAGCTGGATTGTTTAAAATATAGGGAACGCACCGTTCAGGCATGTACACGCATATCTGTCCACCTGTCGCTAGCTGTGTGTACATGTGTATTTTGTTTGTGTGTGTGAAGCCTGTCCGTTCCTGGACAATAACCACCCCTATTCAAATGATGTTATATTTTAAGTATAATTTTAATTATAAGAAAAATATGTATGATAATGTAAAGCAAAAGACACCAAAGTGTGTATTTTATAAAGATGCACAAGGGGTTAAAAAACCGTTTAAAAGTGACGTAAAGTTAAAGTACAATGAATAAAAGTGAATAATTCCCTGAATAATTATAATAAAGAAGTGTGAGTTACATATAATAGGCATATGAAAATTAGCGATCGATTGAGTATCGTGTAGTGTAAAACAGACTTCGCAATTCGCGAAGATAAGCGAAATTAGTGAATCGGACGAGAGTGGGACAAAGGACGCGTCGACAAACTCTGAGAAGACAGATATTGTTCAGACAAGAGCTTTTGCACGATGTGGCTATAAATACCAGGTCGCGCTAATAAAGTTTCTTCTTCTATATTCAACCGTTGCCGTAGGAGGCTATGTCAGTCAACTACGCGAATTAAATCTACAGTAAGCGTCACCTGACGAACTGCGAGGCAGAACGGAGGTTCGATGGACACACCTACAACCCATGATGTGAGCAGAGACAACAACAACTAAGAAAGACAAGCAGTGGAATCCTGGAAGAGGACCGAGGACCCAAGGACACGAAGGACTGGAGCAAGGATTGGAAGAGGACCCGAGGACCCAAGGACACGCTGATAATTTGTCACATCAAACGAGGTGATAAAAACCCATAATAATTACAGACAATTGGAAGACAATATTTAAACTAGAATGAAAGACATTCAAAACTGTTCCTAACTGAATTTAATTTGTACATAGTAATGTAAAGTCTAAATTGTTCATTTAGAATAATGTCTCATGTATAGAAATTAATATTGGAATAACGTAAATGCTATGAGAGAGCAATGTTTGATTTTTAAATTGAAGTAAATTAAAATAATTAGTAAAGTCTTTAATTGATAAAAGAGAAATGCATATGCAGGAGAAAAGAATTAATAAAAGCCAAGGAAGATTAAAGAAAATGAAATAAAAGTAAATTCTTTGTTGAAATAAATCGATAAGCAATTGCAAAGATGGCCACACTAAATGAGTAAGCCGAGAGCAGAAATAATTATAAGTAAGATTAGATAATAAGATTTTTATATAACCTGTTTAGATATAAATTATTCATCAGAAGACACATACATAAGATCGCCCAAGCGATGAATAATGAATTTTTGTATTGCCGAAGTAAGTGTTTGCTGAATAAATAATGTAAAGATTTAGAAAACGTATTACGCATTCTTCTTATTACGATTACACCTAACATCATTGAATTTGTGTGTTATACAAATTTGGCGCTCCAAAAGCGTGGGTCTACCCAAATTAAATTACATTGAATTTCTGTTGTTATAGTATATATAAGATTTATATAAATGAATTTACACAGCTATGCATATGCCTAATGAAAAACGAATTTTTTAGCTTAACTTTTTAATTCAGTAAGTGAAAACACATACAAAATGTTTAAAACATTTTTCTTTCAAAAGCCGATGTCATCAATAAATAACAATTCTAAACATATTGTAACAAACAATATTAAAATTAATATTAAAACAGGCTCTTCTTGTACGTCATTGCAAACTGATTGGAAATTACACGAGCACTTAGCTCAGTTTTTTATGTAATTTATGGAAGTCGAAAAGATGAAAAATTGTAATTATAAAAGGTTTTGCGTTTTTAGCTAACTGAATTCCCAGTAGTGGATGCAGATGCAACAAGAGGAGTGCTTTCATAAACTTCACGTTAAAAAGTTAAAGAGAAAAGAATAAACATTGGCATTAAGACGAAAATTTAGTTTAGGAAAGACGAGAGTTCCACATGGAAAAGTTGAGAAAAAAGTTCCTGTTAAAAGCAGAAACAGCACTCCCTGTTCCTCTTAAACGCACAGCTAAGTAGTGACAAAAGCTGAAAGTTGAAAGCCATGTGTTAGCGAACACGTGACTGATGAAAGGAAAAAGTTACCGCTTTAAAAAGGATTCAGCAGTAGAAAAGTTGAGAACAAGTTTAGTAAGAACTTAATACATTATTATTAATAAAAAGAACACACTGTTTTCCTTTCTTTGCACACTTACGAGTACATTTTATCTTTTCATTACTGTTATACCCTAACTAGTTCAGTTTCTACTATTATTTTATATTAATTTCTCATTCAAATTTAAACTACACTGAAGTAAGAAGAAATATATTTTAAAAATATAAGCCTAATTAAACATAAATCCTCGTGCAATCGTTAAATGAATTCTCCGTAAGTTATACAAAATAGATGAGATAAATTAAAAAGTCTAACGTTTATAGTAAAACAAAAGCTAGTGTAATATGAGCGTTCTCAATGCAGGTGACAAGTTGGTTAACCCAACATACCTCTCATATCTCGAGCACCTAAGTCTGTCTGAATGTGACATAAAACGGGCTATCATCAAACTGTGCGAGACTTGGGTATGTGATAGACGTTACAAAAACACGAGGAACAAGTGTCAATATCTCACTTAGAAGTAAAACATGATGTCCTTCTGAACCCTAAATAACGCATAAAGTAATATGTATAGAAGAGTTTTGTGGAAGAAGCGAGTTATCTAGAAGAAGAAAAGACACTACAAGCTCTGAGGAAGAAGTGTTTATTGTGTTAGTTAAAAATTGGTTTGTTTCTAAAAATATTTTTTATGTTATAGGCTACTTTTCGGTCAGTAAAATCGGTTGCTTCTTAGAAAGTTTTACTGAAAAAAATCGAAATTAAACGTTAAACAGCAGCCATTGAAGAATTTGAGCCTGTAAACTTACGGAACAGGTTTTCTGCCCGTGCGCTTACTTCATAGTACAAATTGAAAATCAGCGACCACAAGAAATTATAAAAGTAAATTCTATCATACAAAGAAAGTTCATCCTCCTTAAAATCGTGAGGATAGTAAAACACCTGTATGAATTATATGCTTCACATGACATCATAATGTCATGTTATCAATGTGAAACAAATGTCTTCACACTGTTAATAGAAACTACTGGCTTTGTTCGGCTTGTGTAGTGTTTATGATTATCGTCGTGATTAGAAATTTGAAACACAACACTTCCTTACACAAGACGTGTAAATTTGGATTCAGTACAGTTTGTTAAACATGACAGCTTTTACATGTGAGGTTACCTAAATTAGTTGCCAGAAAAGCCAAAAAGCAAAACCAGCAGTTTTTATAAGTATAGCGTCATTTAGAAATATGTTCATTAGCGGTAAACGGAAAGGTGTGTTCATTCAGCATATTGAGTATACAAAAATGGGTGTAATCGCTTATTAATTCAAAGCAACTGTTTGATTTTCCTGTGTGGTTTAAAATATTATGCTTTGAAATACTTTCGCTTGATAAACCCTTTTCAGCTGTACTATTATATTACACATTGCAACTTGGATTAATTCTGTCTTCATTTATGTGCCGCTACCAACACTTTTTATGTAACTTTATAGAACAAAAATGTTGACTTTTCGATAGGCCCGTATTTGAACACTTAAAAACTTGCTTGAAGCCTATACATTATGTTTATTTCAGTGTTTAAGACAAAGTTACATGACTTAATACGATCTTATTTTTCCAATATTATAAATGTGGGACTCCTCCGTGATAAAATAACTAACGGTATTGATTCCGGTTCGAGAGGATAAAGATTCGAAAGGTTAGGAAGATGTGAACTCAGTATCGTGAAGGCAAATTGTTAGCTGTGATATGAAGCCACCTCTAGTGAAGGCGTAATGTAAATAATATTTTACTTGCAATGCGATTTTAGGACTGCGATTTTAAGTTCTCCAAGTTCTTGTTACTTAAAAATTACATATGTCTCGCCCAGAAAGGAGACAAAATTATGATGTTTACAATAAAGCTAAACATTAAACTTTAAATAGTTTAACTAATTGAGGTAATCACATGCATAATCATTACTCAGAAAAGAAATGGAGCTTATGATTGTCCTCATTGTTTTACTTTTTTATAAAACATCGACGTAATCAACATCTAACAATACATTTTAAGCAATTACTGTCTCTTTCAAGCTGTATTAATTTCGGTGAATGTATTATGTTAGTTTGTTCCTCTTTCCGACAACGGAATGTTTGGTATGATGAAATGATTAGCAAGGAAACTTTATTATAGTTTTGAATTAAATATAAACATAATTAAAATAAACATTTACATTGTTTCCTTGTTATATGAATAGTTTACTCAAAAGTGCAAAAGTTGTTTATCAACATATAGTACATGTTATAATTGTTTGTAACAAAATGAAAGGAAAAAGCACGGAGCACACACACACGTACGCACACTGTCACCTGCCAATCAGATGAGAACCCGTATTTGCCTTTGTGTCAACCTTCTAGCTGCAAAACATAAATACAGGATTCTACTGTGTATCTACCGAGCTAACGAATTTCTGTTCGGTTACTTTAAACTGTGTAACAATTCATTGTAATGACTGAAACTCGTCAAACTCATAAAAATCTGTAAATTTGTTCTGGTATTTGTGAAATTGAAAACTAAAGAAAATTAAAATGTAAATAAGAAAGGTTCAATACAATTCAGTCTTTATAGCAGGCATATGAAAACAAGTTGTGAAAAGATATTCATTATGGTATAGGCCTAGGGCTATTAGATGATAATGAACGTCTGAGTATTAAGTAGCATTAATAGTTGATGCCCTGAACTACAATGTTGAAAATGTAGAAACTGGATATTACAGAAAATACTATGTCGCTACTGACATAGATGTAGTCGACAGGTAACAAATAACAAAAAGTTATTTAGCGCTACCGAATGTTACATGATGTGCACACGCGCGCGCGATGTTTCAACAATACACCATTACACGGAAAATGTACATTTTAAGCCAATAAATGTTTTTTAGCTTGTGAAAAGTTTAATAGACACCCGGAAACGTGATTCCCAAGCACGTAACCTACCATGGTAAAAAAAAAAAAATTGCTATCAGGTGACCTTGAACTTATTTGTTTTTTAAGAAACGAAAAGAAACACAGATAATAATTACAAAATGAATAATTATTAAAATATAAATTTGTGATTAGTTTATGTAACTTATGTTTTATGTATTTATGTTTACAGATATCTATGTTAGTAAACTTGTAAACTAGTAAACTAAGATATATTAGTATCTATTTTTTTGTGTTTTAGAGGATTTGTTTTTAAATTATGTGTATTTTAAGTTTGTTTCGCCAGAGAATTATTTCCAAGTAACACTGCCCAACGAAAAAATTTCACTGAGTTCTTTAATGACATAGCGCATGGAGGTTAATTATTTCCTGGTAATTATTTATAGACTTAAGTGCCATACAAACTCATGCCTGCAAGCAATACAGAGCTGTTAACTGGAATGCAACAAAAGAAAGAACTGTAGTTTCGTGTCTGCTTTAGGTCTCGAGCTCACAAAAATGATCCGATCGTGTTCGTTTTTAATATATTTCGTAATGAAAATGTAACAGAGGAAGTAGGTTTGGATAATCTATTTATTATATAAATCTCTGTCGCTTTGAATAACATACATGTTGTATTGACGGACGCACCAGGAGTTTTAATGACGATAGAAATCTAATTTCAGCGTAGGTATTATTTTTATTATTTCACCTTAGGAATTGAATCAAGTTCAAACATTTCAGCAACAGAAAATCAAGTGGGTATTGCAAATTGATTATTTTTTAGTTGTAGTAGAAGAGCTTACCGGGCTGTTTGGCCGTGGTCTATGGTTTAAAGACAAACCAAACGTTTCGACAACACCACTGGCTGCCATCATCAGTGGAATTCAAAGAATTCGAGACCTCCTGAACGTGGGTTGTTATCGTCAGTCCCACAGTACTGTGGTAAAGGCAGCCTTTACAGCTAGCGGTGCTGCCGAAACGTTTGGTTTGTCTTTAAACCATAGACCACGGCCAAACAGCCCGGTAAGCTCTTCTGCTACAACTGACACCGGCCGTGAAAGCCTTAGAACAATGATTACTTTTTACTTTCATTACTCGAAAAATACTTGGATTCCATTACCAATTATTTACATATATCAACAAAAAACTTTACTGAATCAAAAAGTAACAGGATCAAAAAATTTACAGATATTTTAACTACCGTGTGACTGAAAAATGGCCAATTAATCAGTAGTTTTATGTGTTCAAAATAAAAAATTAATTAATTCCATAATTTATATGTCATTAATCACACATATTATAAACGTGTCACAAAGGACTAAAAAGTTTCGAAACCGTCTAATATTTATAGAGTTTGCCCTGATTCCGTTGACTCAGATTTTTAAAAACCGAAATCGTTGTGTGCAGGTATAAACTAGCAGAACGAACAACAAAAATAGACATACTTTGCCTAATGATATACGTTTCAGTACTTTAAAATATCATAATTATTAGCATTAATGAAGGTCAGGAATATTTTTGCTGACTGATGCATCAGTGGGTCTTAAAAAAATAAGTACACTTCTGCAGGCAGCGGAATAAGTGGTCTTAGGCAACAATAAATAACATATAAACTGTAAAATTGTATGTATAGAAATGGCTTATAGATTTGTAGTCCATTAAGATCAGTTGTTGTTTAATTTGCATTTAAAGGGACAAATCTATGCATGTTGTTAAAGTAATCTATACACCGAATTTTTCTAACTCGAATTCTTGAAATTATTTATTTGATGAATAAAACAAGCATGTAGCCAAAATAAATGACAAATCACGAACAGATGTAGGCTAACAAAATGTTTATAGATCTTTTATTATACACATATTCTTATTATCGTGGATTCATAATTAGGCTATCGTAAAAGAACATGAACATGATAATGATACTATACCGTGATGAGCGTTTAAAAACATACCACACATAATTGAATGAGATTACAGTGTACAGTGTGGAAAAGTGATCAAATATGATCCCTGTTAATCGACAAATGTCCTTGTCGTACAGTTCAAGTACACGATATTCTTAAATGCCCATAATGATGAAAGTGCTTGAACCCTTTTATTCTTTATCTTAAAAGAAAAGGATGCAACACACTTACGGTTAAAACAAACAAAGCAGTTGCAAAGGATGTGTGTAACAAAACAATATCTACTTAAGGAAAACTCTAAGGTATTAATCTTGTGTTTAATACGCATTAATATTATTATTACACAATGGATAGAGATAAATTTCGTAATATTCAATGCTGCCAAGCTTATAAAGGAGAGGGAACGAAGACTACATCTCCTTCGTTGCATATAAGTTTCCGCTGCTACAAACATTGATTATTTATGGTACATCGGAAAGATTTTTATTTCAAGCCTGAAATTGTTACTACGGAGGTAATCTACAAAAAGTCCTAAAAAGGTATTTGTTTATATGCAGTCATTACAACTCGGTACTCATATTAAGTAACTGTATACAAAATATTTACAGATTTGTTGAATAATTTGGAAGAGTCCCGACAAGCGTATACAGTGAGTAAGCGAATTATAATGAATTACTCAAAACTACGTCGGTAAAAATGTTTGAATAATAGGTGAATGTCGGTGGTATTCACGCCTCGAACAAATAAATATGTTAAAACTGCGAATAGAAACATACAATTTTAATCAAATTTATGAATTCTTACATTTTCCATTTGGTCATGAAGATATGATAAAATAGTAACAAGATATTTAATGTAAACATTTTCTGAAAGGTCTCGCCACTAAGCAAAACTGTTAGTAGCCCTACGTAAGCGTTTAGTCTATACCGCCATAGTAATCTTTATACCTGATAACGTTAATTTAGCTTCATGGATTTTGTTGTCGTTGACGTGTCCGATGTTATCAATTAACTATACAGAATACTACTGACACGGAACACAAACTATTATTGATAAAAATGATACATTTTTACCTTATGGCCTAAACTAGCTTTCACTCGTTAAAGCTCCATCAGAGGCTGCGGCTAGGAGCGCTGACCGTCCTGCTTTTGGTAATAGCGCCGTCGGCGTTGTTCAAAAACGCATAGAAACAACATCCTAAACAAACAGGCACAGTTTAAATCAGACGTACTGTTTGAACACACACACACACACACACATACACACACAACGACCTTTTGAACGACGGCGCCGTCACCAAAAGCAGGACGGTCATTGATTTTTATCAATAATAATTTGTGTTCTGCGTCAGTAGTATTCTATATAGTTAAGTGTTAATTTAGCATAAAATCATTTCGTAACACGCTGGATAAGAGCGCAAATTCCAATTAAGTAAAAGGATCCAAAATAACTAGACCTAATGAATTAGAGAATACAGAAGTAATTATGCCCGTTCACATGACAAGTAAGCGAATAGAATTCCGTGCGATTCTTGTAATACTAGTCTACAAATTTGGTCCGACGCGGACATAACGAATTTCTCTTGTTGTAATAAATACCTTGTATAGCTGAATCGAATGATTATTTCTTTTCTCTAAAACGACCGAGGTCGCAGACTATGCTGACGCCTGGCGTGCCACGATAATGTAATTTTTTTCTGTGCGTTCGGACATCTTGTTTCTGTCATTATTGAGCGTTTCAAAACTAGATAAATCGTGAAAGTTCACTCTTTCTGACTAATTAGCGGACATTCAAAATACTCTCAGTTCTACAGAGATGGTTATCATTAACTAATAGATCGATTTAAAAGAACAAAATAGTCGATAAATCAAAGGCAATGACATCGCAATCTACACGAACACATGCGGCACACACAAACAATCGGCTTGACTTAGGCAACGCATACCGAAAATGCTAAACTGACTGTAGTTACGATTTGTTACTTCTCACCTTTTACGGAACCGTAATCTGTTCCAACTTAACCTGTATTCTAAAATGCTGGTGTTGTCCGGGTATGGGTAATTGCTGGTAATACATTACTTACAAGATATTACATAAGGCAAACTGAATGTAACACAAGCATTGACATTTGAACAAAACATACTTGAACGCCATTCTTCCTACCGACATTTTGCAATCTATACAGTACCCCACAATCCTTATACTTTCAGTTTGTATGCTACAGTTTTTATGCTTGTATACGGAAATAATTAGTTTTCTAGCAATTAGGATATAATATATCTGGAAGAAACGCAGGTTCAACAATTTCACAGAATATTATACAGGCCTATTATATAGTATGTATTACTTTAAAAAAATATCGGTATGGAGAACCATACATGACTTCCATGTTCAAAGATTTATATTCGAAATGAAATATTTCCATAGAAACTACTTCTTTCTACTTACAGCTTCAGACTTAACCACAGTACTGTGGTCACTAACGTATACCACCTCACGTTATCGCACTCGATTTTCACTGATGATGGAAGTCGATGGACTGCCGAAACGTCTGGTTTTGCAGAAAACTTTGGTCTACGGCCAAACAGGACGGGAAGGAATTTTTACAGCAAACTACTTCTTTGTTGCCGATAATGTAGTACATATATAAATAAAATGTTGCCGGTAAACTACCCCTTTCCCTTAACCGATCTTCACTAAATCAATAGGCCTTGAGTTCTCTACAATTCAGGAACGTATGCAAAAAATTATTTGATTCTCTTTGAATTTACGGCAGTTATCTTTCGTCATACAAAACATTACCCTTGTTAAAACATAAAATGTTGCTGGTAAACTACCCCTTCCCCTTAACCGATCTTCACCAACACCAATAGGTCTTGAGAATTCTACAATACAGGGCTGTATGCAAAACATTATTTGATTCTGTTTGAATTTGCGGCTGTTATCGTTTGCCATAGAAACAAATTACCCTTGATAAAAAAAAAGTTGCAGGTAAACTACCCCTTTCCCTTAACCGATCTTCACCAAAAACAACAGGTCTTGAGAACTCTACAATTCCGGGCTGTATGAAAAACATTATTTGATTCTGTTTGAATTTGCGGCTGTTATCGTTTGCAATAGAAAAAATTACCTTGTTAAAAAAACGTTGCAGGTAAACTACCCCTTTCCCTTAACCGATGTTCACCAAAAACAATAGTCTTGAGTACTCTACAATTCAGGGCTGTATGCAACAAATTATTTGATTCTGTTGGAATTTGCGGCTCTTATGGTTTGCCATAAAAAATACCCTTGTTAAAATATAAAACGTTGCAGGTAAACTACCCCTTTCCCTTAACCGATCTTCAACAAAATCAATAGACCTTGAGTTCTGTATAATTTAAAAAGTATGCAAAAGAGTAGTGATTCTGTTTGAATTTACTGCAGTTATCGTTCGTCATAGAAAACATTACCCTTGTTAAAACATAAAATGTTGCTGGTAAACTACCCTATTCCCTAAACCGATCTTCACAAAAACCAACAGGTCTTGAGAACTCTGCAATTCAGGCCTGTGTGCAAAATATTATTTGATTTTGTTTGAATTTGCGGCTGTTATCGTTTGCCATAGAAAAAAATTACCCTTGATTAAAAAAAAAAGTTGCCGGTAAACTACCCCGTTTCCTTAACCGAGCTTCACCAAAAACAATAGTTCTTGAGTACTCTACAATTCCGGGCTGTATGCAAAACATTATTTGATTCTGTTTGAATTTGCGGCTGTTATCGTTTGCCATAGAAAAAAATTACCCTTGATAAAAAAACGTTGCAGGTAAACTACCCCTTTCCCTTAACCGATGTTCACCAAAAACAATAGTCTTGAGTACTCTACAATTCAGGGCTGTATGCAACCCCTTTTCTCCTTTTTTTTAGGAGAAAAAGTGCGGCTTGTATTCGGAACAATACGGTATTTGCATGATATTAATAGTATTAAAATTTCAAGTGTTATAGGCCTATTTGATTTAAATATATCCTCAAAAAACAAAATTTGCGATTTAACGGACTTTCGTTTTTACGGACACCCTTAGCCCCAATTAGTCCGTTAAATCGAGGGTTTACTGTATATATAATTTGTGATGTTTTCAATTTGTTTCTTCTGCAAGTAGTATAAATTTCTGATTCTGTTGGAATTTGCGGCTCTTATCGTTTGCCATAAAAAATACCCTTGTTAAAATATAAAAAGTTGCAGGTAAACTACCCCTTTCCCTTAACCGATCTTCAACAAAATCAATAGACCTTGAGTTCTGTATAATTTAAAAAGTATGCAAAAGAGTAGTGATTCTGTTTGAATTTACTGCAGTAATGTTCGTCATAGAAAACATTACCCTTGTTAAAACATAAAATGTTGCTGGTAAACTACCCTATTCCCTAAACCGATCTTCACAAAAACCAACAGGTCTTGAGAACTCTGCAATTCAGGCCTGTGTGCAAAATATTATTTGATTCTGTTTGAATTTGCGGCTGTTATCGTTTGCCATAGAAAAAAATTACCCTTGATTAAAAAAAAAAAGTTGTCGGTAAACTACCCCGTTTCCTTAACCGAGCTTCACCAAAAACAATAGTTCTTGAGTACTCTGCAAATCAGGGCTGTATGCAAAAATTTATTTGATTCTGTTTGAATTTGCGGCTGTTATCGTCTGCCATAGAAAAAAATCTATAGACACACAGACACTTTTCGAAAAATGACTTTTTTCATGTTTTGAGTGTAGTACAATCAGAATCTGCAATTATCTCGAACACGATTTTTTTTGCCATCACCATACTTCCATTTCCTTAAGGAACATGGAAGTAATAGAATGTGAAGTGCAGTTTAAAATTTTAGTACTTACCTTTAGTAACCTTCAAGTGCCAATAGAGTAGTCTAAATTTTAACTGCTTATAAGTAAAAATAACATTAATGTTAAACGTGAAGGTGAATATTCTACTTCTGTGTAATTGAAAATAGTGAGCCATGTGCCTTTGTGAAGAATTAGTCGTTCCAAACTGGAAATCACTGTTCCGATATTCCGGGTAGGCTACTTGTTAAAGAAGTAAATGGAGGTATGTGCGGAAGCGACACTCGACACTTTAATTAAAGTGTTCGTTCGAAACAGCGGGCTCTCCGATAAGATAACAAATAACACAGTTCAGGAAAAAAGATTCCATTGATCACAGCATTAGTCAGATCGCTTCCTGGTTTATACGTACTGTAGCCTATGTGGAAGAGATGAAACTGACTTTATGCTCCTGAAGCAAAATAAACCTAATTAAGGTTTTTGTAATTACTTTGTATTAAGATAATACGAATTTGAATGAAAACAGTGTGTTTTTAACTCAGTCATGAGTTTCTAATAAATTCGATGTTTAGAGAACCCACAATTACAAATATAGAGTACGCCATTCCAGTTTAAGTAAGTTTCATAAGGGTAAATGAAATTTGAATGTGAAATTTAGTAATGCACCAAATACTCTTGCTTTTTTGTTTCATACTAACCTATATATACAAATTAAACTACAGTAATTATTCAGTGACTGAACAAATTGTCATCTGCCTATTGAAAACGTTGTTTCTGCATGTAGCGATATCAAGCGATTTTTCTTAGCGAATTTTTTAACGATTAGAGTTGAATGTGGATAGTATTAATTGTATATAGAGTAGTGAAAAAGAATTATTAATTAAACATATGTTGAATAAAAATAATTTTATTAACCTTTCAGTATTAATAAAAACTAATGATTTTGCCAAAGGAAGTAGAAGAAGCAGAACACTATAGGATAATAAACTTTGAGAGAAAAAATAGAACGTTTCGGAAAACAGAATATAAAACCGTTGAGACAATAACAAAACAAAGTACAGTAACATTAGAATGACTATAGAGGTTGGTTTATTATGTCATGATCTGAGTAAACAAGAGCTGACAACATATATCATCTAGAGAGCGGTGGCCAGTATTATATTAAACATTTGTTTAAAGGACATGAAGTAAAGCCAACTTTTTTAAACTAACGCATTAATATTTAAAATAATTATTAATATTTAATTCAATACAGACGAAACTGAAAAAAAAAGAAAAAACTATGGAGCAAAAATACTAATATTATTTATTTTCTTTAATATTGCCTATGCTGGATATTTTCAAGGCAAAGATCCCAAAGGTATTAGTTACAGAGCACTATCGAGAATTATCACTGGCAATTTCAACCTGCTACGGAAAGAAACCACTGATCGGAAAACTATTTCTGACATATTCGCATTCAGAATAGGGTATGCGCGAAACATTTAAATAAAAGAACCACATGATACACAGCATCGGATAGAGCGGATAGCCTTATAACGGTTCTTTATTCACTATTGTTATATCCAGTATTCGTATAATTAAGGCAGTTAGTATTAAGGTTATCATATACTATGCGACGTATTTTCCGCACACAATTTAAAGCCAAACTTAAGATTCTGAGGAAGGTTTTAGGATTTTGAGGGCAATGCTGACAGTAAGTTTCAGTATCACAAAAGAAGCAGAGCATGTCCTTGTTCGACTCATGTTACTTAATTTACTTTAGATCAATTACATTGATTAATGTTCAATCTTAAGTCACCTTCTAAAGTTTTAGTTAGGTCCAACGGTTAAAAAATAACATGTAGGTTATTGTTTAATGAAATTTGATGTTCGTTATTACGAACTATATTTGTAATAACAGCAATTTATGTTTTCAGCAATACGGGCAACGAAATTTTACTTCTTCTAACAGCATAGGTTACAAAATATTATATTAATGCAAACTGAATATAAGACTCCATTATAATAGTCTGTGTACTACAGAATATTGGCAGATTAACTTTTCTCAATATTTGACATAAAGTTTATTTTCAATAAAAGACATTTTAAAGTAGAATAATAACTTTAAAACTAAAGCAAAATCGTTTCATTATTATAAATAGGAAATATTTTAAGTCTAGTATAAAATAGAATTTTTACTCTAAGTCTATCCTTACGATTGTAGAGATTCCGAGTTTGGCCACACTTAAGCTGGAAACACATTGCTATCACGTCACGTGAACTCATCAGGACTCGCCTTAACCGTGAAATCGTAGTGCAGAGACACACTCCTGTCACGTCACGTCACTTCATGTTACATCATCTGACGTGAACGTATGTGAACTCTCGTGAAGTCGTATAAACACTCGTGAAGGCAAATAAAATTCTACTTAATCAAAAAATCAGTTAACATACACGATATAAACTTAGAAAGACAAGAAAAAGGTTACTTTCAGAATCTAGTACATGATTTAAAGTACAAAATACAAGAAGATCCAGCTAAATTTCAAATGTTTTTCAGACTGAATAAGGGATAAATTGATTATTTACATAATCTTATTAAAGATGATATACAAAAAATGAACACCCATGTCCGAAATGGTATAAGCTCTCAAGAGAGATTATTAGCCGTATGTTTAAGGTAAGCGTGAAATAAACGAAAACAAAGGCTTGGCATTAATTGATTATATTTTAAAGCAATTGTTAAAATTTAGTATTTTTAAAAACATAAAATTTGTTTAACATCTTGAAACATGAAATTACTGATCAGTGGTTATAAAAAACACATTTTTTAATTAAAAAAAAAGAAATACTGTAATTTACATATCATTAATCTTCGTGCAATCTCACTTTTTGTATTAACAATTACTCCATTTTCACGTATTTGTCACCTCACGCCTCACAAAAGTGTGGTTGAACAGAAAATGTGATTGACGTGAGGCATGAAATGGCCAGCTATGTCACGTGACATCACGTGATATACATGACGTGAAGACAGTGTGTCTCCAAGCAATTTAACTCAAGCTGAAAACCCGCTCTCACATTTTTTACTATCACGTGAGCTCACGTGACGTGATAGCAATGTGTTTCAGCTTTAGTGTGCTGTCATTTGGTCTTCCATCCGGGTATTGTATTCATACACATGACACGTGAATTTAAAAATAACCATCGTCCTGTCCGCCAAGTGGATATTAGTAATTTATTTGATTACGATTGTGTTACCGTTAAAGAATATGCATATATTTGATTTCTTTTCATTGGAGTAAATTATTTCAGCACACACATGTATTTGTTTTGTTTTTGTAATATAAGTCGTAATAATAACGGTAAGCATCAATTAATACTAATTAATGAAAAATAATTTACCCTAAAACCCTTTATTTTATATTAATGTATTTTTAATTAATTTCAAATAATACATGGTGTGAGTGATGAAATTTATAATTTAATATTTCGGTACCATGTTTCTCATTATTTTACTTATATAGACCATAATTGTTCTTGTATGACTATTTCCGATACAATAAGTATTTTAAATAATAGTTACGTACAATTTAAAATTAGATTTATTTCTAGTGTTGCTTAACGTAGCTTATATTTACAATCAATTCACATCAACAAAAAGTCGAACATCAGACAAATATCAAAGACTTAAAACAATGCAATTTGTAATCTTTAGTCTTTTATTTTGAGTTCGTGTCACACTTAATATTAGGTATGCCTAAATGTGTATTGGTTTTCATACCTGGCATTACTTATATTCGCAAATCCCCTGCTTCCAGTTTTTAACTTATAAGCACTCACATATAAAAATCGTAAACTGAGTTTCCTTTGGAGCAAATTAATTACAGTAGACGTAAATAAAGTAAGAAAGTATAACAAGATTTAATTAAGTTCTTACAGCTATTTTAAAATTACTTTGTACAACTAGAGCCGTAAAGTATGTGGTTAATATTCGTAACTGGGCCGGCGTGTAACTTGGCCTTTAATTTTCTCCGCCTATTTATTTAAACAACCACACATTTTGGCAAGGAACCAAATCGAGTTAACTAAGCAATGCAAGTCAATTTGTGCGGTGTCTGCAATGCAGATTACAACTGCAGCTAAGATAATTTCGAGACGTAAGTAATCCAAGACGCCTTAGTACATTGTTTAACACGGTAGCCTATGCAATTGTATATAAACAGAGAACAGTCAGAAAATTTTGGTTAATTGTAGCGCCGGAATAAGGACGTGGTTTAACACTTTAGTGAATAAAAATACCCTTCGCTATGATACATTCATTTTTTTATTACTAAAAGTTCTTGTTTTGCCTTTTTATTAATATCTGAAAATTGCGCATGTGCTACAATATGAGAAATACGCGTGTACTTTAAATGTTTAACTACATGCATTAAGTGCTAAATTCTATGCAAATGTGATTTATTTTCGAAACAACAGCTACTTCATAAACAAAAATATAAACTGGAATAAAATAGAGTCAAATTATGGATAAAAGCTGATCACGAAAAAACACTTTGAATATTTACGGTTTGTTTCTACTGCTTTCGAATTATGCCAAGTCACCAGTACTTCTTGACAAATCTCAACTACTCCATTTTATTTTAATTGAGTTCAAGTAGTATTACAATTTACCCAGAAAGGGTAATAAATAATATTAATGACTGATTGATATGCAGGTGATCTTTCTGTAAATCACCGTCATTACAATCAAGTGCTACAGCAAATAGACTTTATAAATTACACATTGTTTTGAAATCGTCACTACAACGAACCAAAATCTGTTCACTGTGTCGCTACACTTGAAATGTTTTAGTATTCGCACTTTGTCACTGCTATACTGATGCTCCTTGGCAAGGACGTTTGGATGGGTTTTCAGCCTATGATGTAATTGGCGCTTCGTGTCTTTATCTCTTCTGTGACTGAGGACATTTGTCACGTCATTGGGTATTTGTGATGGCTCTCGATACTTTGTTCTGGAAATGCTGGAGTATCCCAAAGTTGAAATTACTGGTTGTTCCCCAGACAGGTTACTGCCGTAAGTCCAGACAGGTTTTAGGATAGGTTTATAATCTAGTAAGCTTCCTGGGCTGCAGAACTCGCTTGCTATTTTGTACGAAGTACGTTTATTATTTTGGATAAATTTTGATATTATACATTTTTCAATTTTCATAAAAATTAAGAAAATCACGATTACTCTACTATTTTTAGTTTAGTAAAGTAACAATTTTAGAGTAATCATACTACAAACGCTTAAAATTCCAGACAATCGGATTTGTGTTAAAATTCCCTTTAGTGTAACACCCGGCTGGATTTTTACCGTTTTCAAATTGTTGATCAGTGTTTTGTGCTGTGGTCATAAAATTTCAAAATTTCCAAAACTTAACACTAAGTTCAGATTTTAGTTAAAATTACCTTTAATTTGATGTGCTGCAGGAATTTTTGTGATGTTATCAAAATCTTTTCCACTTTTTGGACCCTGTGTTCCAAAATATTAAAATTTTCAAAGCTGAAGTTAAATTCATATTTCGGCTTAACTTCCCTTTAATCTGATATCCCACATGGACTCTCGTATTTTTCCTCCCGCCTTCCTATTTTTTGTGGGATCAATCTCAAAACAATAGGGTTGTTTAGGGTAAAATTAAGGACACGTGTGCCAAGTTTTACAAAAATCGATTTATGAGTTCAAAAGTTATTGCGAGACGTATACCAAAAGATATAAAAATAGACTGACAGACAGATAAATGGAAAAAAGGTCGAACGAAAACTGAGAACTCGCTTCGCTCGTTCAATTAACAGTTTGTTTTCCAATGTCACCTGTGATTTCGTGCCAATCAATCAGTACAGTTTCTTAAATTGTGTACCAAGCTGTTACCGTTTCACTAAAATGTGTTTCTGCCAAGTGAGTCGTCGGTCGATGTGCAGACCAGGTACTTCACATCGTTTACATACAGCAGTGTGCAGCCGTCAATAGAAACAGGTGGACAGTCATCTCTGTCAATAGTAAAGTCACATAGAAAACTGATTTGGCTGCGTTACTTTTAATTTTCCATTTTGTTAGCCAAAGATCTATTGCATCTAAATGTTGTTGCAGACTGAGTGATGGAGTCCTGGGCATGCGTGGTCCGCAAGTATTGCCATACCGTCAGCAAACATTGCAACACTGTGTGTTTCTGGTTGTCGGTGGGTTGGTTGTATACAAAAGGTACAACATCGGTCCCAGTTCACTCCTTTAGGATACCCCCGATTTGACGAGGAACACAACTTTACAGTAAATCAGCTGAGTCATTGCCGTATTGAAAGTTTATTTTTCAACACCCTCTTATACGAACCTTTAAATCGAAATAAACTAAGTACACACACTTGGTGGTAGAGGCTGTGTGATGATTCCCAGTGGTAACAACGGTCAAACCTATCCCACGCTAAACGTGATATCAACTGTTTATTGCAAAGCTACGTCTGAAATGGAATAAAATTTATTAGTACCAAAAAAGCCTTATAAACACTTTAACAAAACGTATGAGTGTGTCATCTATGCTTGTGACATTTATGCATTCAGTTACACTCCTAGTCCACACATTAAAATAACGAACATATGTTGCTTTGTGCTCTGCGCAACTGTCGAGCAGACATTAATTTTCATTTTTTGTTTGTTCCGTGCTTAATAGTTTTCTTAGAAAGTAACTTTATAGTTTCTTGACTATAAACTAGACCGTAGATGAAACAAATTCCGCTAGTAATCAAAATTAATTTATTGAATTTTATTCACAGTTTGTCAATTTTACAATTTAATTTTCATTAGGTACCGAAATGTAAGTTCTTATGTTCGTTAACGTTGCTAGAATTATACCTAAATTAATCATATAGATGTTAACCGAGTCTTCCTGAAGACGTCTATATACGGACAACGTGTGGTTTTGGTATAATCCTTCCTTAATACGTGGCAAAAATAAAGGTAAAAAAATAGGTCTCAAGAATATCAGTCTGGCGATTTAATTAACCTTAGATGATTAACAATACATATTATGTTATTTCTTTTGAAAATTTTTGTTATTCTTTCTACGAGTGCTTATGTTGTAACTCCTTTATACTTAACTTCTTCTTATGTTTTGAAAGTTTCAGTTAAACGTACATTAGCATTGTGATTTAATTATATTTGTGTGGTGTATTTCCCCTCGATTAAATCATTTTAGAATTTTAATTTCGTTATTGTTAGTAAATTTTACTTTTACCTGGCTTCGCACACAATAATATGCCATACTATGATAATAACGTTAGACCTCTTCTAACGTTACAAACGAAGGTAGAAGGTAGATACGTTTTAAGAAATTAGACTTTATTCCAAAATTATCATTACAGGTATAATATAGATTAAGCTACTCAAATTGCAGTAAAATTCAAGAATAACATAATTAGTAGTGTAGCCTATCTGTAAGCAACCTACGCACATGCAAACATAAATAATAATTTATAAAGGAAACCAAAGACCACTCGCAGCCGACAGATCATTCTATGGCCAAGGAGCGGCATTTCATTACCAGCGGTGTTAATTTGAAATATAATTTACAACCGTTTACACGCACAAACAACATTAATCATACTACACATTTTTATCGCATAGAGATTTCTTTGAAACGATTATTACTTTCTGTTGTGAATAATTACACGTAGCCATTCTAACTGGCTTGTTATCCACATATACGAATTTTTAATTAACACGGCTTACATTATCAGAGAACACACACAGACACATACACACAAATGTTGCAGCTTTCCATAATTAACGTTGTACATAATTTAAGTTATAGAATAGATAATATTTCCTGTGATGCAATATTTTTTCAGCTTATGGACATATTCATGCAATTTATGGACAAAATTATTTATTAAAACTACCCATCTATACTAATAAGGGTAGGGTTCATAAAGAACTGTAATCTTTATTTTCACAGTGTTTTACATGTAGGCCTATAGGCCTATACACTCGGATGTGATGAATATTTTGTTTAACATAGAAACGATACAGGCTAGTTACACGTAAGCTTTAAAACGGAATTATTACTAGCCCCCATATTGTTGATTGTATTTTGTACAGAGAACATGTGTGTGTGTGTGTGTGTGTGTGTGTGTGTGTGAGCGCGCGCTTAAAATATTTTTTTAAATAAACAAATAATAAATAACTAAGTAAATAAAGAGAATTAGTATGAAAAGAGAAGAAAAATGGAAAGAATGTGTCACACACACACACACACACACATACACACACACATACACACACGCGAGCGCGAAGAGCGAGAGAGACAAATAGCTAGATAATCAGACAGACCGAAATACAAAGAGAGACGGTGAAATAATAGAAATAATATACACACAATGTTTCGGGAGGAAGTGATTCTGGAGCCAAAAGTATTAAAAAAAGATCCATAAACGTAGGTTCGGAAGTGTTTTTTTACTAGTTATTGATAGGTAAAAATTTAATCCACATTTCTGTTCCGAAGGAGTAATAATGGAATACGAAAATTCCTGGAAGATAAAATATAGGGCAAAATTAGTGGGTCCGTATATTGTTTGACCATTGTGCTATGGTGTAGTAGATGAACAGATAATTGGACCTTTCACACAAAAACATCGCAGTACACGTCAGAAACACCTAGAATTTGCAAAAAAAATACTCGTATTTCTTACATTAAGAAGTAAATTGAAGTAAATATTTTAGTAATTTCATTTAAACATGTAAAGTTTCTTAATCCAAGTGAATTTCTCAGACTTGTGTTAAATTTTATTTGACTTTATTCACGTCAATTTATTCAGAATAAAATTCTCTGCAAATTACAAATTTAGCTATTAAAATTTAATTGTTTACCAGAAATTATTGTACACTAAAAGTAAAAAATTGTGTTTATGAAGTCAAAATTTTATACTTTTCACTAATGTTGTTGCAAAATACTAGTGATTGAGCTCCAGATGGATCTGTTGAGTGGCTGTACATTAACAGGAATAAGGTAAAATTAAAATTAATAATTTTCTGAATTTTTTTCATTTCAAGAATAACGCCTGACGTTTGTCAATCAGTACTTACAGAAAACACACGAAACATATGTGTGCTTTCTTTTCGCTAGACACGTATGTTATGAGTGTACCTATAGTATTATCAGCGTGACGATCAAACTGTTCAGACAATCTATACTTTGCCAAGTAGGGTTAGTGGAGAAGGTGGCTTCAGAACAGCGGATATGGCATTTGGTTACTAACAACGAGGTTAATAATCCTAATACAAAACGCCCCATTTTACGGAAAAGACAACCTAGTGAAATGTCAAAGCTAACATTAGGTGGTTGATGCATAATGCTGTCACACTGTGTTCCTTGCATTCCATGTGGTTCATACATGTAGCCGGTCATAAACAATTTCGTTAATAATAAAAAAGAATGCTTGTATCTTATTAAGAAGGATAAGGAAAACCAGTTCTTTTGATTAAAATATTTTGTTAGGTGAAAGAGAATCAATGCTTAAACAAAGAACTAGGTATAGCCTTTCCCGGCTATACCGGGATGTTTGTTGATGTTGATGTTTTATTTCATCAACAATATTATTGTGATTAAAAATCAACGCCCATACAGAATCGTAGTGTGCTTAACTACGATTTTGGCACGCAATTTTATTCATTTGCTCTTTAATTACGAAAAAATTACCACTAACAAATCTATTTTGCAGAAGATACAAGTAATTAAACCTATTAGGTTTCAGCAAGTCAAAATGCTAAGCTCAACTAATATTTACTGCGAGAAACTGTAATGTAATGTCTATGCCATGAATCTATCATTAACAAAACAAAACTCATTAAATGTATATTAAGAATGCAGAATTTAAATTGCGCATTGTCAGAAATGCCACAAAGGGTAACACAAGAATGAGAGGCAAGTGTGAGGAATAAACAAACTTATGCAAATACAGACTTCCAGCACTGTTAAATTATTGTTCTTCTTTTTTAACAATTTAACCACATGAAACCATTTTATATTGTAACTGAATATAGCAAATGGACAAGTTATCAGTCCGTAAGTGTAGTTAACTGTGTCGCTCTCTTTCTGTGTATAGCTACGTTTTTTCGAATCATAAACTACAGAAACATAGTGAATTATTAGAACAGGAAAACAGGCTAAAACAGACAACAGTAATCTAGCATCGGTGTAAACTCGACCGTTTTTATCTGCACCGGGTGTTTACGTCTGCAGTAATAACTCTGTGAGCTTTCCCAAATTCAGAAGTTTTTTGTAACACCAAGTAAAAATACCTTTAAAATATGTCACTTGTTACGCCACGTAAAAGGCCATTACAGCACCAATGCATATCAACTTCAAATTACGCGCCTAAATATCATGTAACACGAAAAGACGACCTCTGTAAGATAATATAGTAGGTAAATAGTAGTTAACATATACGTTAGTGTGCGAAGAAACGATATTATGAATTTAATTGAGTAAAATATTTCGTTCCCTGTCAAACCTTTCAAAACATCTACATTCTACACAACTACACAACAAATCCATCGTCTTCGTCAAACCCTACAGTGATACACACACACACACACACACACACACACACACACACACACACACACACACACACACACACACACACACATTCAACTCATATTTCTTACTGATTAACAAAATAAAAAAAAAATCTTGGGTGTTCGAAAATGGTATTGAACAACTTAAAATTAATCACCGAAGCCGACGTTGTGATACCTTTATCTCGTCATTCGAACAAGGTAACAAGGTAACGGCAGAAATCAAACTATTCAATAATTTTTATACGTTCACATATTTTACAAAATAGGAGCTTAAATTTCATTAAGCTCTTACTGTAACGAGGTGATTATTTTTTTTTTTCTAGAAAATCTTTTGATCCCTGATGTGTTAAATAAACAATTATAAGCCTGTTATTTATTATTACTAATTCTACTAATGCAAACATTATTTGCATTGGTTTGACATTATTTGTGACAAGAGAAAAAGCAAAAAATGCTGATAACAAATTAGTAATATATATGTTTTTAATTGCCTAAAACATCAGTTAAAACAGATTTTCTGACATGACTAGTGGAAGCTACTCGAAAACCTATATTTATCGAACAGTGATATGCTGAAAAAAATCTCGAAAGCTGAAATAAGCTGCTTTCCCTTATTATAAGTAGGCCTCCTCAGAAAACAACAGAAACAGTGACCTTTATCGTTTGAACTTTGGAAGTCGGTGACTCAGCAGTAAAATGGTATAATACTTATTGCATTATTGTGACGATTTTATTAATAAAAAATATGTTAATTAATTAAGTTGATAATGTATAAGCTGAGAAATTTTAAATTTTTAATAAAATCTCACATTTTAAACTAAATCTTATTGCAATCATTAAATAATAATAATATTTAATATAAAGTCTAATAATAAATTAAAAGGGAATACAATTGTACAGAAAGGGTAAAGCTTGTTAATTAATCCTGCAGAAACAGGCGCTAACCAGAATCAACTTGTTTTCCGACCCCTTAACTAACTAAAAATAATTGTAAATTTGTTATTATTTAAATACTGTAATTAAATAAGACCACTGTTACGTACTTTGATAACCTCTGTAACTAAGAATATCTCTAGTTAATAATTTAATCAAACTTTAGTCCTTTAATTAAATTAGAAACACGGAACTACTTTTATGTTGCCTAGTAATTGTCTTGAGATTACTACTCTCCCCCTTAACTATTTCTGCCACTTGCAATGGAGCGCTCACGCCGTAAGCAGCGTAAAGCGTTGTTTCGCTACGTATATATAAAAATGTGAAAGGCTTGATTCAATGACTATTTAAATAAGTAAATTTGTGCGGTGATGACATCTCTCTCTATTATCAAATAACAAACTATGTAATTTGTACAGTACTACAAACAAGAAGGTGATATTCAACTAATCTATAATCATGTGAAGTGTATAACAGTGAAACAAACCTTCTATTTATTTATTCTAACTACAAGAATTACTAAGAATTACTACAGTCGCCTGAGATGAGTGTACCGCCCCCGGAATGATTTGACATACTTCAGGAACTTCACCGTCACAGGATGGTAAGGTAACGACCGACCTTCAGGAAACACCGGAGGACCGAAGAACCTATTCTGCAGCAACTTCAGGAAAACACACAGGTGACATGGAGGCTTGTCTTCCATGGTTAAGAGTTACAAAAATTATAATCCACAAAAGACAATTTAACGTATCATATTAAAGATTTTAAAACTTCTGTTTTAAATGTAATAACATTAAAGACTTTAAAAGACAGGCATTATATGTAACATGTAGTCTGAAATCTAATAACACTGGTTATAGCAAAAGAGTAAAACTTTAAACTAAAAGTTTTGTTGTTTTAAAAGCTTAATAAAAACCATTCTTCAAATGGTTAAATTTTCAATATTGTATATGGCAAGGTGACCATTATTCATTTAATATATTCAATCCCGGATCCGTGGAATAAATAAAATAGATGTACATCATATTTTGAGGGCCCTTGGTAAAGGAGTAATATCTATATATAATCATATAGTAAACTATATTTTTTGAGAACTTTCAATAGAGAACTTAATCACCAAATGTAATAAAGAGATGTCATCTGAGTACCGAGTAAACTGAGTGCATAAATCAACAGTGTCCCCTTCCTAATATCCTGCTATAAGAATTGTTTTATTTGTTGTGATTATTTTCAGCTCGTCACAACTAAGGCAGCCTGTATAATTGGCAGATCCAATTATTGCGGGTTCCCTAAGTTATAACACAAGAGAAGATGTTATAAATTGCGCCACTCTGCTCTATTTTGCTAATTTTGCTAATTTTGCGTAAGAGAAAAGAAAGAAGTAATTGTGTCCCGATATCCCACACACACAAGCTGTTGATCTATTCACTCATGTATTTTAAAATGTGTCAGAATTTTAAATAAAATAAAAATAATAATTAATATTATAGTAATATAGTATAGGTAATTTTATTTGTAAATATAATACGTGTAAAGTAATATTAACATATAATCCCATATAAACAAACCATGTAGGTACTTGTTAAAAGTCTCATTCATCAACGTGTCACCTTCACGACAAACTCGGACATGTAAGTTTCCTGTTGCCGATTGTTTAAAACTGTCATAGTTGGTCTCCCCCAAGTTGAGTTAGACAATGCATTCACCCTCTAGTTGAGTCCCCCTTTGTAAGCAAAACAATGCCATTGTTTAAAACTAGTCTGACCTACTTTCCAGCAAACAGCTGATCGTGTAAATAGAAACTAATGCAAATGTTTAATAATAACTGTTAATAAATGTTTACCATGTACTAAAGTGTAGGAAATAATTGTGTGTAGTATAGTAGAGCAAATAATATTATGACTTAAATTTCAAATGAATAAATGACTCAGTTAATCCTCCCTTGTTAGATAAAGTATTAAACCCCATGTCCCAAAACAGTAAACTTGTAAACTGAGCCAAATAAAAAAAAAAAAAAAACAAAGTAAATAAAGTGTCCTAAATAAATATGGTAAGTCGATAGGAAATAATTCTAGGTAAGTTTTTTAACCCCCCCCCCCAAAGTAATAATAAGTGAATAATAATGGCTGAATAAATCTTAAGTTAAACTAAATGTGTGTAACGTGTAGCAGTAAGTAAGAGAAAGGTAAATAATAATAAAAGTATAGTTGCATATCGTGAACAACCAGTGGTGGCAAGTTAGAGAAAATAAAGCGTGTTAAGAAATGGTAGTAAGAAGCCACCCTCTCTCTATTGTATAAACGGTAGCGTCCCTAAACATTTGAAAACCACCCCTGTGTATTACAATGAGTTGTGTAAAGTGTCTCCCCTTCCGCATAGTTTGTCTAGTTATTGTTAAAGAGATAATAAGAATTACCCTCGTGAGATTCCGCTTATCTCAAGTAACTATAATCTAGAGTGGAGTATGGGATCCTCTTTAGATTATTTTAGAAGTAAGTCTATGGTATATAATCAAGAAAGAATTATATACATGTAAAGTAACAAGTCACAACGGCGCCGACTGAAAAGGATAATGATGAGGCAGAAAGGTGCCAAGAGATCATTAAAAGAGTGCGTGCTGAAAACTAACTTGTAGAGTTAGAGTAAGCTGATGTCAGTCGGGCCACGACATTGTGAGTTACGAGTAATTAGGGAAATTAGTATTAAGGATTAAAATATAAGTTAGCATTGTAAGAAGTGAGATAAAGGGAATTTCACGGAGGGGAACATTTAAATGAGAACAAGATCATTTAAAGAGAAATAAAAAAAAAAAAAAAAAAAAAAAAAAAAAAAAAAAAAAACGTGTACTAATAATAAATAATTACACACATTGTCCCCGAGCATACTCCCGGTACATTCCTGAATAAATAAACCGGAGTCTGTGGCTTAAGCGGCGGAGTATGTGACGATTTTATTAATAAAAAATATGTTAATTAATTAAGTTGATAATGTATAAGCTGAGAATTTTTAATTTTTTAATAAAATCTCACATTTTAAACTAAATCTTATTGCAATCATTAAATAATAATAATAATATTTAATATAAAGTCTAATAATAAATTAAAAGGGAATACAATTGTACAGAAAGGGTAAAGCTTGTTAATTAATCCTGCAAAAACAGGCGCTAACCAGAATCAACTTGTTTTCCGACCCCTTAACTAACTAAAAATAATTGTAAATTTGTTATTATTTAAATACTGTAATTAAATAAGACCACTGTTACGTACTTTGATAACCTCTGTAACTAAGAATATCTCTAGTTAATAATTTAATCAAACTTTAGTCCTTTAATTAAATTAGAAACACGGAACTACTTTTATGTTGCCTAGTAATTGTCTTGAGATTACTACTCTCCCCCTTAACTATTTCTGCCACTTGCAATGGAGCGCTCACGCCGTAAGCAGCGTAAAGCGTTGTTTCGCTACGTATATATAAAAATGTGAAAGGCTTGATTCAATGACTATTTAAATAAGTAAATTTGTGCGGTGATGACATCTCTCTCTATTATCAAATAACAAACTATGTAATTTGTACAGTACTACAAACAAGAAGGTGATATTCAACTAATCTATAATCATGTGAAGTGTATAACAGTGAAACAAACCTTCTATTTATTTATTCTAACTACAAGAATTACTAAGAATTACTACAGTCGCCTGAGATGAGTGTACCGCCCCCGGAATGATTTGACATACTTCAGGAACTTCACCGTCACAGGATGGTAAGGTAACGACCGACCTTCAGGAAACACCGGAGGACCGAAGAACCTATTCTGCAGCAACTTCAGGAAAACACACAGGTGACATGGAGGCTTGTCTTCCATGGTTAAGAGTTACAAAAATTATAATCCACAAAAGACAATTTAACGTATCATATTAAAGATTTTAAAACTTCTGTTTTAAATGTAATAACATTAAAGACTTTAAAAGACAGACATTATATGTAACATGTAGTCTGAAATCTAATAACACTGGTTATAGCAAAAGAGTAAAACTTTAAACTAAAAGTTTTGTTGTTTTAAAAGCTTAATAAAAACCATTCTTCAAATGGTTAAATTTTCAATATTGTTTATGGCAAGGTGACCATTATTCATTTAATATATTCAATCCCGGATCCGTGGAATAAATAAAATAGATGTACATCATATTTTGAGGGCCCTTGGTAAAGGAGTAATATCTATATATAATCATATAGTAAACTATATTGTTTGAGAACTTTCAATAGAGAACTTAATTACCAAATGTAATAAAGAGATGTCATCTGAGTACCGAGTAAACTGAGTGCATAAATCAACAGTGTCCCCTTCCTAATATCCTGCTATAAGAATTGTTTTATTTGTTGTGATTATTTTCAGCTCGTCACAACTAAGGCAGCCTGTATAATTGGCAGATCCAATTATTGCGGGTTCCCTAAGTTATAACACAAGAGAAGATGTTATATTATGTCTACGTTTATGTAATTGTTGTGTCTAAAACTACTGGGAAAAGAATCGCCCACGAACTATATAAAGTAAAAAAGGGATATTAAAGGAAACCACTGTTCAACATTCTTATAGGAGAAATTATTTAACTTTCTGCTATTGACAATAATTATGTTACTTAACAAATATGATTCCATGAGAAGGAGGACAGGAGTGTTGAAAATTAGGGTTATGCGAGTACATATATAAGGGTGCAAAAACAAGGATATGAGTCAGAATTGGGAACAAAGGATATAGATACTGAACTGTCCATAGTAACAACAAAATTGTGCTTAAATTTCGACTTCAACGAAAATAAAGAAATCCGAAAATATGACTAGAATACTCAGCTAGAGTATTTGTTCTGCACGCTGTGTGACACTGGCAGTTTTTATCGTGCTAAATTTCGTAAATATGAATGTAGTTAAAACAATTACAAATTACCTAGTATATTAAGGATTAGATACCGTGAAAATAGATACCAGGAAAGATGCAGCCGAAGAATGTCAATCGTTGCGTTAATAAATCAATAAATGTAACAGTTAGAGTCTTTATTTAAAGGGTTTGTTACAGGTTTAATCAAAGATGAATGAAAGAAAATATATGTAGACTATACATAAGCCAATGATTGGTCAGTCCTCTTATACATATGTGAAACATGGATAGTAAAACAAAATACTATAGATCATATTAACGATTTTGAAATGTGACACTATAAGATGCCTACTGAGAATTGTTTGCTCAAGCCACACTAGAAATGGCAGTGTATTGAACAGAACGGGACATAACGACTATCAAAAGAAGAAAATTTGCGTCCTTGGGACAAAGAGGAACCCGATACGCACATCTAAGACTCTTTTTAAGTGGAAAAAAGAAGATATAAAACAAGCACTAGTCGGGAAAGCTGTCTATTTAGGTACTATGTAAGTTATTTCTTGCACTAAGTATAGCCTACAATCAATAATACGAATGCACATAGTCATACCCAGAATGAAATGTATATTTGGTTATCGATGATGGTAACTCACTAAACCAGTTACTTAAGTCATAAAAGCGATTAAAATTAAAAATTATAGTTAATTAATTTTTGTTCTCATTAATTTTTTTTGCTTCTTTTCATTTAGTTTTGCTGTTATTTTACTTTTGATAGTGTAAGGGACAAACAACTCGAGACCATACGATGCTCGCGTTCACAATTGTGACTGATCGTTGCACCACACTGTAAAATTTGTCTTATCATTAAATCCAGACAAATTAATTTTAGTATTCGTGAAAAACAAATTTATGTTTGAATACATAAACAGAGGTGTTTTCAAAATTGTAGCAACACAAAGAATATTATCAAAATCTTGGATCAGTGCCATAATAGAAGTCGAGCCATAACATAACTCCCTTGTCCCTCGGTTAGAATCTACACATTATTGCTTATAAATTAAGAGTGGTGCTTCCGTATTACATGTGCGTATGAGTTACTTCATTATTGTTATACTGCATGTTAAGCTGTGCACTTACTGTAAACCATTTACGAATGCTTCACATTTCTGTACTTTTTTGCATTACTAAATACTTTCTCTGTACCGTAATAAAATTTTAATTAAAATAAACACTGGCAGATAAATAAACATAAGGATAAGTACATTTATAGAAGGGATGAACTTTTCTCCCTTGGATAAGATAATATGTAGCAGTTAATGCAGTGTAAAACCGGTTCCAAATTGCTATTCCAGTAGATACGTCTACAAAGTTTTGTATAAATCATTTGATAGTTGTACAATTCAAGACCTGTGATAGATTTTCTCGTCCCAGACAGTGAGAAAGATGGGGACGAGAGAGAGAGAGAGAGAGAGAGTTTAGTTTTTACCTTTCTGAATGATGAAAGTCGACTATGATATGTACTTTTTTGTGTGCGACAATGGGCGCGCACTCTGGTTCGACAGTTGTAGACTATACGGTTCTAAACTAATTAGCCAGCAGTGAAAAGCGTTTTTTACAGACGTTAAAAATCTTTTGTTACGTACAGATGTAAAATTAGTTACACGTTTATTTTGTTTTCTATGAAAGATGAACTTTCACCATATTCGTTGAATCAGACGCTTGCAAGCAAGAATTTTTACAGTTTTTTATACATGTGTAGTTGCGGAGAAAACAAACTGTGACAAGTTCGTGTGTATGAACAGTTTACGTGTTAGTTTAATTATGTATATCTCCGCAGGGAGAATAGCCCTACTCCGTTTCTTTTACGAGAACTGTTTTTCCATTTCATACTTATTTATTAACGAAGGTCACTTAACGTTACACACGACAAATAACAAATTAATAAGTATTTGTTAAGTCTGAGTATACTAATAAAAATAATTATAGTGAACCTGTACAAATGTGACGGTATATTTTACTTGTCCTGCAAAGTGTATATTGTCATAATGTTGCATTGACCAGTTTTTTAAAAATTCATTTGCTCAAAAAACGCCCACAGCTTTTAAAGTATAGTGAAATCTGTTTCTAAATATCCATTGGAATCTGTCACGAAATATCTAACAGCTGTGAAAGATACTGATTATGTACCTCTCTAGAACGGAGTTTGTTTTACGCCCTATGAGGCTTATTTGTATGGCACAATTATGCATGGGACACAAACGAAAAACGAACGAAATTGTGAGAAACAAAAAACATACATTTTTCATCATAATTAAAGTGAACGGTTATAACTAAAAAGTACAACGTAAAGTTACATAAGATGCAATAAGTAGACGTAGATATCGTCAAACGCAATTCTTGTTTTTTAAAAAAATTTATGAACATAATGTTGTGCAACGAAAATGTGCAGTTGTCCGCAAGCACTTTGTCTTTACAGCTCCGAAAATTCGTACAGTAGCAGTAAACCTTTCCAGAATAGAAACAATGAAGAGATTATTAAAAATGATTAAATATTAAAATGATTAGATATTACTATGTAAGTATTAAACTGTGATGAAACTGGTTTGGATGTCAGCTTTATAATACAAGATAATATAATGGACTTATTTAATGCTTTAAGAGGAGGAAACAAGTTTTGAAAACAAAACAATGTATAATTTTCACTTGCTTGCTTCTTTAAGAGCAAATAGTGTGTATTAGACCTTACATATTACAGACTTTAGTACCCAGTCAACACTACAGCCATCACGAAATGAAAAAAAGGAATGAACTTTTAATATTTTCATGTACGGTAACACAAGGATAATCAAATACGAATAGTCGATAGCGGGGAAAAACGCCTATAATGTGATCACTTACAACTCAAGACAAGTAGGCAAATATATTAACGTGTTTAAAATAATTGTTTAGATAGTAATATGGCATCTTAATCTAGGCCTTTAGCATGAGAGGAGTCATCTGAAATAATGTGAAATCTCAGTGCTTTTTGTTACATAGTCTTATGAAGGCAATAAAGAACAAGTCTGGTAAGATTCAATGTCTTTGTAAAATTCAAATATCATGTTTTTCTGTTATTACAGTTTAAAACTGGAAATACCTGCTCTCAGTTTTCATACCTGTTCGCTGGAAAACGCTATTCAGTCTGCTGATAAATACATAAATAAGCCTATCAAAATAACGAGAATATATAGGTTTTACAATTAATGACAAATATATTTCATCAATAAGTTAGCTGTTCTTTGCTGGAATTAACATCAATGTAACAAATGTACAGGTGAAGTATATAGGCCATGTGGAAATATTAACTTTACTGCTGAATAAACTTACAATCAATTTCAATGACAACGTTTCTCCTACCTCCAATTAGAAACTGAGAAATAATTTTATGAATACAATCAAACGTAGGTCTCGCGTGTGCCGGACAGAACTTGCGTGCGTTCTGCCCTTAACTATTTAAACGTATGATTTACACCTTGTATGTGTGATAACGATTTACTGTGCGCTAGTGACCAGACGGTGTACGTTGTACACTCACTGTTGCGTTGGCGACCTACGGTAATTCATTTTCTTACGTTACTGCTCCAGGTACGTTGCAAGATTTACCACCACAAGTTCCGTTCTTAAACCTAAACGTAAATATGAATTTCAGAAAATACCAACTTGCAATGGAAACATGAAATATGTCATCATCGCCATCATCATCATCATCATCATCATTTTCTTCTTCACAACACGGCATAGGCAAGGTCTCCCTGTTCCTCCTTAAAAAATCCTTCAACCATATCTTCTTCGGTCTACCCACAAACCTGTGTCATGTAGATTTTTACTTCCAGACTTGTGGAACACTATCTTAACCACAACTTGTTTCGTAGTCCAGTATTCCTCCTCCGATATGTACATCGCTATGTTTGTTAACGAATTTTGGATACCTTGTTTTTTTCTGCCGGATGGTCATGTGACTTGGCATGTACGTAACAGTGTGTGCGCGTCGGTTTTCTATGAACAGGGTGCCCCACTGTTTCCTCTGGCTTTCCTTGTTGTCCTCACATCTGTGAATAAAAGCAACCCGTTTACTTCCATGGTAGGGGATCATGGTGAATCGGATGGTATATTCTATTCAAATCAAATGATCCAAAACAGAATTAAAGTCTTCGTCCCTTGAGGCCAGATCGTGCATACTACATCCGCATAACTGAGCTACACCGTGGCCTCAGTTCTGCCGTGTCCAAAGCTATTTCTTCGAAATTCGTCATATATAGATCAGGTCCAACCGGTAAAAGAAGAGAAATCATAGCTGCTCCTTCCGTCTGCTCATAAAACTTTCTGCCACATAAAAATACGTCAAATGTTACGCAATTATGTGCGATCCGTTGGAGGTGTCCTACGACAACAACATCCCCTAGGCGTCCTAGATCTAGCGTGTTTTTTCTGATTTGTACAAAACGCTTTTTAGACTTTTAAATTCAGACTAGAATAAAAAACTGGCTTTGCAGAGGCAATATACTGTATACTGTATGTCTGGGCAAGATAAAGGAAGCACCACGTTATAGGACAGCAAATAAAACTTTCATTCACACGGAGAGCTCAATTTTCATGAAAATGAACCCAACCCTTACTTACTTATGGTTAAGTTAATTTCATTATAATTCGTATCATGTGTATTTCTGATTCGTAGATTTATGTGGTAACTATGAAGGGAACATTTTACAGTAATTAAGGGAATGCGTCAAGGAAAGTGTTGAGCACCATTTAAAAAAAATGTAACAAATAATGATCCTGTTACTAAGCTTCCAAAATTCCACATATTAAACGCATTTGTCGTAAAAATAGTTTTAGAATGCGAAACTTGTGTAAGAGCAGATTTTGATCGAACCCTGTCTCCTAACACTAGAACATTCGATTATATATCGTATTAGATACAGGGGTGGCGACTTTTACAACTTCGAGAAAGTGCCGAGGGTTGAAGCGAGATTGCGCTGGTTAGAGAGGGAAAACTTCCATTAAATATCATTAAAACCGTAGCTGAATGAAAGAAACATTAGCAGTAAAAAGTATAAGCGAGTACTTGACATTATTCCGGCAAGACTTTATACATTTACACTAGTAAGGACGATAGTGTTCCCCCTTCTCTAGAAAGGGACGTTTTTTGTACCGAAGTGATTATTTAACACAAAACCTGCAGACTGCATGAAGAAAAACAATATTTCTAAAGCAGTCATACAAAGTATAAATTACAGTAGTACTGACTTCATATATACTCGCAAGAGGTCAGCACCTAAAAGAATATTCTTACAGGAGAACAACTGAATCTATTCCAAATTCAACGATAACAGACTGAAATATTCCAAAATATGAAAGACAAGGACAACTAAAATAAAAGCGATAAAAAAATTCTTGTGAGTAACTCAACAATTATCATCAGGTAATTTTAAGCAAATGTTGAATGCATATTAGAGTGAGGTGTTTATGTTTAGATTTTCAAAGCTGTTAGTTACGAAACAATGCGAGATTAAATACGATGTCATGTTTTGTTATCCTTTGAATAGAAATTAAACAAACATTCGCGCGGTTTCGCATAATTGTGTGGCAATTTCTAATTCTTTACGAAAAGCGCCTCAGGGATAGCCTAAAACTGAAAAATGGCAAGCACGGTATATTGATCTTACTGACTTTGTGAAATCATGAAAATACGCATTTGTTATGCGGAGTGACAGCAGTATCAGAGGATGGGACGGCAACAAGTTACAAGTAGGGGTAAACGGCGAGTGATGAATATTTACGCGCTTCTCAAGAAAATCAAATAACTTTTTGGCGAAATTTACTTTGTTCTTTTCTTTCTGAGTGATACTGGAATAGTTAAATTTATATTGTGAAAAATTGTCTCCTTACGACCATTACAGACGTGTGCTTAATTCATGATAAATTTACAATAACATTATTCTTGTCTGAAACATTTGTCAACAGTATTTAGATGAAGGAAACATTTATTTGAATTATCCTGCACTTTAGTTTATCGCAAGAGAAATATATACCACTAATGTGAATACGTAAATTCGTCTCATTATCTATCTACTAGGTACCTACTATTTTTCAGGTATCCTTCAGCGCTAATAAAAATCCTTTAGATATTTAAATTCTGAACTGAAGAAACAAAAATATTATTATGAAGAGAGTAAAAGATTTACTGTTCCTTCATATTCCAATTACCCTACTATATTGTTATATATTATTATACATATAGTATACACATTTCAAAAATATAATATAGATAAATATCATCATCATCATCATTAATCAGTTTATAGCGTCTGTCGACGATATCCAATTTCTATACTTTTCTTCTATTGCACGCTGTCGCTACACAAGTTTTCAGTTAAATTGTGTTCTCTTAGCGCTTGTTGAATGTTTTCACCCCACGTCCAAGCAGGTCCTTCTGTTTTCCTTCTACCTCTCGGTACCCATTGAGATGTTATTTTTTGGCAGTGTTACGCCTCCCATTTTGTGGCAGTGTCCAAACCAGATTTGTTGTTTTGATTCAATCTCATCTAATATAGTGCGTGGCACATTTCCCTAGCCTTCTCGTTTCGGACTCTACATAGTGTAGATATTCTACAAGACCTTCTCATTGCATTCATTTCTACGGCCATAATTTTCTTTACTTCAAACTCAGACATATTAAAAGTTTCAGCACAACGAAATATAATACATTTAACGATGTTATTGTAGTTGCGCCATTTTATATCTTATGATATTTCCTTGTGCTACAATATTCCATGTAACCTCCTAACTGCCTTCCGTATCAGACTAATTCTTTGACTAATTTCTACCTTATCGTTTCCATTTTCACTGACAAGCACTCCTAGGTACCTACAGAGCTCGCGCGACCAACTAGTTTTATAAAAATTCTTTGATAATTTCGAGTTACAATTTTTATTTGTGAAAAGACTTATTTCATTTAAATATCCGGGATAAATCACTCCCTGTGGAAGACCGAAAACATTATTCTAATTCCAAAATCTAAGAAGCCGTGAACTTCTTGGATTGCCTGATCTCGCTCGTGCCAGCAATCTTGAAAAGCGACTCACATTTAGCCATATCCAGCTACTGGTGGACGACGTCATCTGTGAGGAGCAGTTCGGGTATCGACGAGGCACTTGACTACTCTTAAGCTAGTGAGAATCGTTATCCACCAGCAGACGTCACCAACAGATATCAGTCAACGCTGGATATGTCCTGTTGGACATGAGAAAGTCTTCGACAAAGTCCGCCGTGAATGACCACTCTAGAAATTGCCTTACACACAAATACCAGTGTCCATTATGCATTTCACACGATCACATTTAACTGACCGAATTTGCAGGGTGACCTTCGATGGTGCGTGCTCCCGACTTTGCCCCGTCGCCCCTCAAGGATATTCTGTATCGCCCCTCAACCCAATTCTGTACATCGTGTACACGAACGATCTGCCAGTGTATCCTGGCATCACATTGTCCCTCCTCGTTAACGTTAAGGCTCCGTTATAGCCTCCTGTTCTCCCGTCAGACAAGCATAATGGTACAATGCAAGTTGGACATTGTTCAGGATTGGCTGCAGAAGTATCTTATAGTGTCCAACGAAGACAAATCCGAAGCGATCTGTCTTCCGAATAAATCCACTTCCGCATCCCATTACTATTCTTGGAAGGATGACCCATCCAGTAGGCTCGAGGCGTCAGAGCTGAATTTTCCTTATGCTGTCATGAAACAGCCGCTTGCCTGTGAGAACCAAGATATCATTATACCTGTTGTTCTTGGGGATAGCAACAAGTATGCGGCGCCCGCTTGGTGGCCTCTCCTGTCGGTCACCAATAAGAGTATAGGGTGGCAGCATTCCAAAACCGTACGTTTCGGTTTCTCTCGGGGACTCCGTGTTAATCAGAAATGATGTTCTACGTCGGACCCCTTCGTGTTTCTTCCCTGAAGGATTTCATCCGAACCCTGAAACTAATTTGTTCACAAAGTCCTGAAGATCCTTTTTTATCGCACATCCAACGAACAGTATTATCGCTAAAGAGTTCCAACACCGCACCGGCCCCCATTGAGCGACAAAACCCCGCGACAAATACGTAACAATCCGTTGTAGGCCGTTATCTAAATAAACCCCAAATGGATCAACCACCACCTAATTTCTCATTACCCGTACGTCGGCTTCCAGACAACATTGTACGTCGGTGGCTTCTCCGCGCTTGGCTAGCCAAATATCTACATCAGAATTCAGTATCAGAGAAAATAAGAAGAGGTTTAGCCGCCTCGGCTGCGCGGCCGTCCAGAAACGTGAAAACGCGAGGTGTAAAGTCTTTTTCCGAGAGTCATACGCATGAACGTGGCAGCGCATCAATCCGGCTGATGCCTTAGGGTGGCCGGCTTAACGTCCCCGCCAGTGTGGTTGTACGCTCCTGCGGGTTAATCCTTAAGAGAGCAAGAGAACTGAAGGCGTGGGGTCAGATTGGTGCAATGTAGGCCCTATGTATGAAAGTCCTTACTTGCACGCCCTATTGTTCTAAGAGGACCTTTATCCTAACACACTTATAACTCATAACCGTGGTACAATGCAAAAAATTGGAGTTCATGGAGCCGGACAACGCAGACATATGAAGGCGTTAAAACACCCCTAGCAGCTTCTATCTGTCCGTCAACATAATAGCGTCACCGAGTTCCACTAACAGAAACAACGAGTATTTTGTTCTGTGAAAAATAAAGCCAATAAAACAAGTCATAATTTATAATTTTCCGAAACAAAACAACATACATTGTTTTAGATAGCTAATTTATAATTTATTAAATGGTCGGAGCGCTATGTGGCATTTTGCTAGAACAAATAAATTTCATCAGCAGCCCTTTTTGAACATAGGAATAATCATTCCATCAATTGGTCACATTCTATCAGTACTTGTGTGGTCTGTCCAAAGATGCGAGGGCGAAATTAAAATTAAATTGAAGAATAACAGCAACATTCAACTACTGAATTACTTGTAACTCGTCAAAGTTTCTTTTAGTGTTATCACGAAAATATCGAAAATATTATTAATTTCGTTTGCAAATTAGTCTTATGTATTCCGTGCGTATTTATGAGTGTAAGTACGTAGCATCAGCAGTCATAATAGGAGCATTACAAGTACATAAACTGTCGAATGGAAAATATATAAACATTTACTCCCTGTGGAAAATGTTTTGTCTGCCCTGGAAAATATTATACCCCTCCTGACTGCTAGTTCTGGCTACGGACCGGCTCACTAAAGGTTAGTACAAAGCCACTGCTTGTTCTGTATCAGACGACAATAACGACGATACAATTTGTCGATGCATTTACTTATATACAAGTTCTGAAAATTTACAATATCTGATCCATTAGTGGTCCATACTGTTCTAAAATCTGTAAACATAAAAATAATAAACACCGCATCTATTTTTTCCATTATTTTTGAGAAAAAAATTGCCTAATTTCTTGAACAAGGCGCTTCAAATACTTTTTCAGAATACAAATTTGGTTTAAGTGGTATTTAGTCAATAATACAGAACGAACCAAATTACTAAGAATTTTGTAAAATCGACTTTATGGTTCTTTTGTATTGAAAGATGCAAAAATTCAGAAACTAACATATGTTTTCAGCATATTTAATTCGACATCATAACAAAATTAACAATTTCTCTGTAAAAAATAAACACGATATTTTTATAATAATTCATCTTAAAAAATCGATGTGTTCATGAGTTTGTCACGTTTTGTGTTTTAAAAGCGTCAAGAAAGGTGAGCCGGAAGCGTAGTTGTAGTGGTGGTAATGGGTGTCCTGTCTGGGGTCATTATGACTACCGTGTTGCTGGGTGGTCTGTCCACTCACATTATGAAAATTGTTTTTACTTTATAGTAATTTATATACGTCGATGTATCGATATCCTAACACTAACATTTCACAACTTTGTTTATAACGCACACTGCTCTATACGGATTATTTATAACTGTGGTTTTGATTTTGCTGAGTTATGTTTGTAATATTGACATAATAGAAGCTTCTTACACATGTTATTTAATAGGATCTGTTTGGGATTCAAATTCTGGTGACGGTGCTTGAACCTTAACGTAGTATTCAATGTACCAAGTACAACAAATTAATATGAAGCTAACTAGTCACCGTTGGTAAGGCTTGATATTTGGATAATGACATACTTAAATAACACTACGATAGGATTGTTTGATATTTAAAAAACTGAGTGAAGATATAATATGCTAATGTTCGTTGTGATATTTAGGAAAACGATTGGGGGAAATGTTAAGTTAGTATTTACTAATTTTTATTGATTAGTAAATACCATGGCTAGTTTCGCCATCCATCTCTCCACCATATAAACAACAGTTTGTGGTTTGTTTTACAGCCCACAAACGTTTTTCACGGCTCAATACGAGACGTGATCCACACTTTGGGAACTACTGGTACATACGGAGAGATGTTATTTTAATAATAAAAAATTACAAATAAACTAATTGACCTAACAACTGGAAAAATTTCACTACTGGAAACCATAATCAATTTTGCTATAAACATATTGCCAAAGAAAACGATATCTGAAGTTACACATTCCTTTTGTCTGCTTGCCAGTCATCCGTTATTATCATATCACTCTTATTTTTCTATAAGTGGTATTAGAATTTTTCCACTTATTCACACGCATGTTCCCAAGCTTAATTTCTCTTTACATTACCAATGTCTTTCCTTGAGTAATCGTATGTTATGGTTAATTTTAATTTATATTGTAGCGTTTACATTCTTTACCAACCTGACGACTACGTCCTACACATTTCCTCTGTCCTTTGAGACAATCGATTACCATCTGTAGTATAAGATACAATCTCGTTGGAACTCTAAAGGGTCTCCTAAGAATTAAAACTAGGAATATATAGAGCAGTAATGTAGTAGCAGTAAAAGAGTTGTTTTTTTTTATACAAATAAACTCATACTTTTATACTCTTCATATTATCCCACTCGCGACACATATAGCAACATATGTAACTTATAACGTTCCGGGCTACGTTATAAATCCAGGGAACCCGTGATAATTGACGCTAGCCAATTATACAGGCTGCCTACGTTGTAACAAACTGAAAATCAACACAACACTTAAAACAATAATAATTACTCTAATTATATGACACAAGGGAAGGTAATTTAACTGATTTATGCACTCACTTCAATTTGTAACAAGATGACATCTCTTTATTAACAAATGATATATATAGATCCCATTACATAAAAATTTTCTCACACTGAAATCGTTAAAAGGGGTTTTCTGTCAAACAAACGATCAAACAGATCATGTATTTTACCTCGGATCCGAGTCTCTTTAAATCTAGTAAAGACGTCTGAAATTTACTTTACTTATCAAGAAGGTTGCATTGTTACATGAACACCATTTGAAGAATGGTATTATTTAGTTAAGGGATTAAAAGTTATATCTCTAGAGTAATGTTACAACGTATGATTTTAGAAATTACTGGTTACATTTTTCTAAAACTTAATGCTTAGAGATTGTCTTTTTAAAAGTTTTTGACATATATGAAAACTTATATTTTAAATGTACATAATTCTCGGTAGACGAGCTACCGAGTCACCTCTTAGATACGCTTTTTCTGTCCGTGTCCTGGGGGGTGACTCTTCGGTACTCCGTTAGTCGGGGTAGTCATCTGGGTAGTGTTTCCGGTGAAAGTCCTCTGGGTGTATTAATGAGGAGATGGATGTTATGCTGCGTGAAGTCGGGCTGATCCTCGGCGGTTCTGGTAAGTGTTGTTTAGGTGGTAGTCGTCCGTATCTGCAGTTGTGCACGTCACATATTTACTGGCAGCGTAGTACTGGAGTTTGCATCTTCTTTTTACATTAATATCTGAATTACATTACTCGAACAACATTCGAGAGTTCGTTTTTTAATTAACTTGAGACATCACCTTATATACGAAATCTTTTACATTATCACACTTTCTAACAAATTCCTCACTACATCTTCAATATATAACTAGCTCTCCAAAAAGAATAACAAAACATTTTATGAAGAGCCCTCGCTTGGAGGTGTTTACAGTCTGAAAGCCGCATCGTTACTCTTGCATTGTTACAACAGGTAGATTGCAACGACGCGGAGTGAGTACTCCGCCATAATATAGTTCCAACTCTTTATTAATAATACATTCTTATGGTATGACAAAATAAACTATCTAGACTTATCTTGTTTACAGGGATTATTATTATTGCTACTTGTGACTTTAATTATTAATTAATTACATTACGATTTACAGATATTTCTAATTTACTGCCGGTTCGGTATGCACGTTGTGTCCGGAATAGGCAGGTCAACGCATAATAAATTTACTAAAGGGTTAAATGTATTATTCTCAACTTTTACATTCAGATTTTAATTACTTATCTAGTTAGATTTTCTTAATTTAATTTTCATTACTATTATGAGTTAGTTCAGGGTATTTGGTTTAATCGTGCGATTTAAAGTACTTACTTTCCGTTTTTTTTTATATTTTTATTATTAATTTTTTTTTTATTTATTTACCATTTAAATCGTCACATACTCCGCCGCGTAAAATCGACATGGGGGAATTTTAATAAGGAAAATTCGAAAGTGGGGTACTGGGAGTATGCTTGGGGATTACCGCATGAAATATACTTAGTACTCATTTTCTTTTCTTCCGTGAACTTCCCTTTATCTCGTTTCTTAAAGGCTACCTTTATTTTATTACTACTACTAATTTCCCGCAACTTCACAACATCGTCGCCCGACTGATTACATGTTGCATACTCTAACTATATTAGTTAGCTTTCTGCACTTTCTTTAACCCTTGTAAAGAACCCTTTCAGTGCGGCGCCGTTGTGACTTTGTTACGTTTCTTATCTCTGTCACTTAACACTACTAAGGTAATCTAAAGTCGATCCCATACTCGACCTTAGATCCTTTCTTAACTCTAATTGCTTATTCTACTGAGATAAGCGGAATGTCACGAAGGGGAATCTTTATTTACTTTTAACAACCAGCTGTTACAAACTATGCAAGAAGGGACAAACACTTTTACACAATGAGCATTGTATTAAACACAGGGGCGGTTTACTATTGTCTACCTCGGTACCATTTCAGGTTTTCATAACAATTGGGGTCGCTTCCTACAATACTAAACACGATTATTTCCTGCACGAACGAGTTTGTCTTAATCTGGCTCGCTGGGGAATTATTTTCAAGCAGGCCACAACCGGGTTTTTACACTAATCAAATATACTTTTATAACACGTTAGTATAATTTAAGATATTATTAAACTTTTTATTTAAAGGACTTATTATTTATTTATTTTTATTTAGGGCACGTTTATTTACTTCGATTTAATTTTACTCAGTTTAAAGGTTTTGTTTCGGGGTAAGGGGTTTAGCACTTTACCTAACACAGTAAAATTTATTTTACTACACTATACACTTATTACATAGACCATTTAATTCATGGTTAAAGCATTTGCATTGTTCGTAAGAGAATAACCTCTCTTCTCAGATAAAGACAAAAATTCCACACAGACGTCAGTGTATTGTCAACGATCAGCTGTTCGCAGGAATGTAGGTCAGACTAGTTTTCTTTGTAAACAATGGCATACTTGTTGTATACGTGGGAACGCGAGAAATACACTTGGGGTGAGGGATGTTATTGTTCTATACAACAATAGCTGACGGCTATCTTTATCGACTGGTTTCAACTGGCTCCAACACGGGGGTGAGTGCGAGGCAATGATACACGTTTTACACAAGTTACAGCCCGTAATAAGCTGAGTTTAGTTATTAATTGTCTTACGTTCTAATTTTAATTTCTGTAATTCTATCTATTTTTTTTTACTTCTCTCTCTAGTAGCAAAATTAAACTTACGAATTTATTTACACGTAATTAACCTGGTCTAATTTAGTCAATAGTTTATATGTTTCACCGTGACAACAGACATACAACTTACATTCTATGCAGGCATATTCAGGAAACTACAGGTCTTGAATTGTCGCAATATAAACCTGTTAAAGACTGAACAGTTTGACAAGCACTAAAATTCATGTAGGTTCTTGCATTAGTGTAATACAATGATAGTTTGTATTATTTTGCGTATGTTAAATAAATTATACACAAGTTCGTGCGTAATCTTACACAAAATAAATTCACAATGGTAAATTAATACTGTCGCTATTTTTCTTTCATGCAACTTACCCTTTTTGGGGTGACATGAAATACATTAACTGAGTGCATAGATCAGCAGAGAGTTATCTATTTTTCTTTTACTACGTAATAATTATTTCACACGAAAGCAGAGTGCCGCAATTCTATATGTGACACTCTGTACACGATCAATTCTTTTGTACAAAGCAGAATGGCGCAACTTTATAACGTTCCGGGCTATGTTATAAATCCAGGAAACCCGTGATAATTGACGCTAGCCAATTATACAGGCTGCCTACGTTGTAACAAACTGAAAATCAACACAACACTTAGAACAATAATAATTACTCTAATTATAGGACACAAGGGAAGGTAATTTAACTGATTTATGCACTCACTTCAATTTGTAACAAGATGACATCTCTTTATTAACAAATGATATATATAGATCCCATTACATAAAAATTTTCTCACACTGAAATCGTTAAAAGGGGTTTTCTGTCAAACAAACGATCAAACAGATCATGTATTTTACCTCGGATCCGAGTCTCTTTAAATCTAGTAAAGACGTCTGAAATTTACTTTACTTATCAAGAAGGTTGCATTGTTACATGAACACCATTTGAAGAATGGTATTATTTAGTTAAGGGATTAAAAGTTATATCTCTAGAGTAATGTTACAACGTATGATTTTAGAAATTACTGGTTACATTTTTCTAAAACTTAATGCTTAGAGATTGTCTTTTTAAAAGTTTTTGACATATATGAAAACTTATATTTTAAATGTACATAATTCTCGGTAGACGAGCTACCGAGTCACCTCTTAGATACGCTTTTTCTGTCCGTGTCCTGGGGGGTGACTCTTCGGTACTCCGTTAGTCGGGGTAGTCATCTGGGTAGTGTTTCCGGTGAAAGTCCTCTGGGTGTATTAATGAGGAGATGGATGTTATGCTGCGTGAAGTCGGGCTGATCCTCGGCGGTTCTGGTAAGTGTTGTTTAGGTGGTAGTCGTCCGTATCTGCAGTTGTGCACGTCACATATTTACTGGCAGCGTAGTACTGGAGTTTGCATCTTCTTTTTACATTAATATCTGAATTACATTACTCGAACAACATTCGAGAGTTCGTTTTTTAATTAACTTGAGACATCACCTTATATACGAAATCTTTTACATTATCACACTTTCTAACAAATTCCTCACTACATCTTCAATATATAACTAGCTCTCCAAAAAGAATAACAAAACATTTTATGAAGAGCCCTCGCTTGGAGGTGTTTACAGTCTGAAAGCCGCATCGTTACTCTTGCATTGTTACAACAGGTAGATTGCAACGACGCGGAGTGAGTACTCCGCCATAATATAGTTCCAACTCTTTATTAATAATACATTCTTATGGTATGACAAAATAAACTATCTAGACTTATCTTGTTTACAGGGATTATTATTATTGCTACTTGTGACTTTAATTATTAATTAATTACATTACGATTTACAGATATTTCTAATTTACTGCCGGTTCGGTATGCACGTTGTGTCCGGAATAGACAGGTCAACGCATGATAAATTTACTAAAGGGTTAACTGTATTATTCTTAACTTTTACATTCAGATTTTAATTACTTATTTAGTTAGATTTTCTTAATTTAATTTTCATTACTATTATGAGTTAGTTCAGGGGTATTTGGTTTAATCGTGCGATTTAAAGTACTTACTTTCGGTTTTTTTATATTTTTATTATTAATTTTTTTTTTATTTACCATTTAAATCGTCACAAACTGTTGGGAATAAGAACTTGGGAATAAGGGTCTGACATCCGACGAGAACTTGTGCACAATGAAAGATAGTTTTTAGCCACCTGCAGCAAAAATGACCGGCAGCAGTGGTAAGGAAGACGATGGAGTGGAAACAATGAGGGGCAGGCTGAAAAAAGGCCAGAGTTAGGTAGCTTAATCATGAGGAAGTGAAAGATACAAATTTCGAAAAAAAGCTAGAGACTAGTAGTCGAGGAGAGAGAAGAGTGGAATATGTAAGTGACTTTATCAAAATGTATTAAATTTGTAATCAAGAAAACATGAGTCAGATGGAGTGGTCTGCTCCAAAATTATAACACAGGAGCCCCAATGTAGGGAGCGATTTTTTCAAGTTAACGAATTACGTAATAATACAGTAAAAATCGCTTACAACACTGCTGAAAGAGATTGAAAATTTGAAATCATATCCAATAGATCGTTATATCTGTATCTTATAATATCCCGGCGTATGATTATCGGGACTTGGAAACTGCACAGCTACAAGCGATGGTTGAACACAGGTTTCTACTATAGTAATAAAATAATCTTTTAAAACGTTTTCTGCCGCCGTTCTTTGGTGATTCCGTCCTCCTACGTCAAACAGTTTTTTGTTGCACGCAGTACAATGTTGATTTTCGAACATAATGACCGACACGCAGAGAACGTGTTAGAATATGTTTATCCCAAACGAAAAATTGACTAACAAACAATAATCTATTCAACTTATAAATAATTTATTTATATAACAAAACATGACTGTTGCTGTTCAGGAAAAAAAACGTTCTCGGGAAACAAATCAAAAGTGAAGAAATCATTTCGTTTAATTCTAGTGAGCTGAAGAGATGTATCGTTGAAATGTCTTTAGTGTAGCTAAACTGAAATTAATGCGCTAATTGGTTATTAATTTCTCCATTAATAATCAACTGGTGCTTACATTAATGTATACCATTTTACGTACATATTGTAAGAGTACAAATAAAATAAGAGGTTCGTTTAAATAAACCTCCACGCTAGTAACGTTTCGCTCCGCTGTGGGTAGTGTCGCTTGGTAACAAGCCGCTGTTGACTCTTTTAAGCCCCACTGTTGCGAGCGTCAATTTGTAACACGACCCTGTATGCAGTCGTTACAAATAAAGATAAGAAAGAAAAATTTTATGTTTTAATTGATGTATGTAATTGAGAAATAATTCTGTTTTAATGTTTGATAGAAATTCTAAAATTTAGTAAGGTAATTATTAATTATTTAGCACTTCTTGAAGATCTTAACAAAGTCCGGAGTTAATCAGATTAACTCCGGTCAGCAATCGATTTCTGATTTTTCGTGCTGGTCCAATATCTCACTTCCTATAAATATTTTCTTCTTCAGGAAGTCTCGTTGCAATAATAAAACCTTAAACTAGCATGTGAAATAAGTTATAGATCCAAACAATTGAAATAAATTGATTTATTAACAAAATTAAAGAATGATCGATGTTTAATCGATATTGAGCAATTGTCGACTCCGTCTCAGGAAATGATCGATTTGTTCATACAGGTTAAAAATTATTACAAGTATTAGAAAAGGTTCTTGGAGCGATTATATTATTAATAGTCAGAGAAGGGTAGTATGGGAAAGTATAACATTTACAAATAAAGTGTTTTCAATAACTATTATCTAACAAAACGTGAATAAATTTTATAAAATATGTAATATTGATGAGTTGTCAAACCAATTCTGCAAGCTCTGTAGTCAGGCGATGTTGGAGGCACTGCTTCGCATTTCCAATATGGCCGCTCAAAAAGATGACGAGGTTAACTGCAATGTCGTCGCGAGAAAATCTCTCCGCAAAATTAACTTCATATATGTTTTAAATGTCCCCGAACTTGTGTAATCTGTCTAATATGTTGTTTGGTGTATTCTGGAAGAATGTTTAGTGTTCACTGGTGTTAATTATGTTATATGTTTTTGGTGTTCACTTCTCTTTGTTCGCTACGCAAAAAACGGTTATACTGTTTAAGATTGAATTATCACAAATATGTCGTTTTACTGTTTTTATGGACTGGTATTATGTAGTGTTGGTGTTGTTTTCACTGTTGTCATTAAAGTTGTTTGTGGTTTTAATTGGAAAAGTGTTTAATTTACGTAACTCTCGTTTCACTGAATTTATTAGGTAACCTTAGTACTCCATTTTTCTCGGTTTCAAGGAACGCAATCTTACTTAAACTGTTCAGCTTGATCATTAACAAAGAACTAACTAACTTCCTTCACGTTAGTCAAAATCTGGCCCAGTTAATATTTGAAAAGTATTGTTAAAATAATTTCGACTTCCCATATACATGATACAAAAATACATTATATATAGAATTACTTTAGTTTATTATTCACTTTCATGAATTATTAACCTATCTCTATTTAAATTGATATATTGTAGTCCATATCTGTTAAGATTATTGTCAAAATTACCAAATTTCTTTCTTTTTGGAAATCTAGGCTCAAAAACTGGTTTCCGCCTTCATATAATTTTTCTGCCATTTTAATTGTTATTAATACCATTATAATAAATTTCAAATAGTCATAATTCCCTTCCTTTCCTTAATTACATATAAATTGAACATTTGAACTGGTTTTTAGTGATAATCTCTGAATTTAACACTCCTCTTTTAAAATAATTAATTTACATATTTCAAAAATTTACAATAATTTAAGGTATATTTCCATATTATCATTTTAACTCATAGGTTCATTCATAGTAGTTGTTAACTGATTTACCTTACCTAAATCTTGCCAGTTTACAGGATTTATAAGTGAATTAACTGGTTTATAGTGAGTTTCTGTGAAATCATTATTTGGCCTAGAGTTTAGAATTTTACATGTCTGGTTTTTTTCTAATAATTTAATCCTACTCCTCCTCTGACTTTGAACAGTTATTATGACATAAAAATAAAATGGTTCATTAACTTATTGTGATGTGTAGCATCTAATTCATACTACTGTTACATAAAAATAATAATGAACATTACTCAGCATTCTAAAAATTTGAACATATTGCTGACATTGTTTGAAAACATACATTTAACTCTTTTTTTAATTAACACAGCATACCTACTGAAACATTTTAAATGGTATGTATGCTGTTATTTAACAAATATAATAAATTCTAAACACATATAAATCTTATTGACTAAGAACTCCTTCACACATATGGAGTTCATGGCTGTGAATAAATAGCCATTTTAAACATTTTAAACCTATGAACACTTAAATTAATTCCAGTCCTTTCTGGTCGAAACCATTATTATTTATTATCCCCTTATTGAGTAAACAAGTTCACCCATACTTTAGTTATTATCATTTCTACAAATGTCTTGTAATAACGAAGTGACATTAAAATAATAAAATATTGGAAATCTTCCATTTTATTATTTTATGAATTGTGAATTATTAAATATAAAAGTTGTTATCTAGCATATAGTTAAGTCATAGTATCACTACACCTTGAAGTTTATTGTATTTCCAAAATCACTTGCACTAGTTCACTTTCACTGGTGGTTCTGATATTTTGAGTCTTATTATCTCAGACCAGACCTTTAGTCATCATGGACTGTTAAGACTTGTTTATTTTTTTTATCACACAATAACTTCAGTTGGTGCACCTCTTATCATACTATACAACACTTTTGGTTTATTAATAATTACAGTTTTATAGGGTTTCGGGATGTTATACTTTCTTTAATTGTCTCTATGGGTTTGGGGTTCATGGTAGTTAATAATAGGTTTTATAATGGTCTTTCTTCCATACTATTTCTTCCTTTCTTCTTGTCTTCACTCTTGTCCTTCTTCTTGTCTTCATTCTTGTCTTTCTTCTTGTCTTCATTCTTGTCTTTCTTCTTGTCTTCACTCTTGGGTAAACCAAGGTACTTCGTGTCATCTTGACTGATGTTTGGTTTGGAGTATCTAATTTATTTTCTGATACTGACTTTGCTCTTCGCTAAAGGTTTCAGGGTATTGTTTACTTCCTGATAATAAACTCTACTCTTCTTTCTTCTTGTGTTTGGGGTATTTTGTTGTTTCACCACTCCTAAACTGATTCTTTCTTCTTGATTTTGTGGTATCTAGTTTGTTTACTGCTCCTAACTTCCTGGGTAGATTCCTGATTTTATAATATGAGTTACTCTTAATTATTTCTTTAATTTTTTATAGTGGTTTTTATATAATGTAATGATGGTCTTTAATTTATTGTGGTTTTTTCCTTTGAATTCATTAAATTTCATTCGATATTATATTAGTATGTGTAATGTAATTATTGTTTATTATCCTAATTGAATTAATAATTAGTGGATTTTCTGTCACGCTACAGAATGCCCTTCTCCAGAAGTGATTTTTTCAGACTATACTTGCTTTGTCTGAAACAATTGCTTATGATAATTATTCTAGGTTTGTTATTATGCTCTACTTCCTTCCATTTTAAAAATTTTTCTTATTTATATTTGAGCTTATATTCTTCTCATTCTCACTTGATCTTCCTTGATAGTAATAGTCATCTGAGATTCATATTTATTATTTTATTTTCATATTTCTTCTTAGTATTTTCTCCTTGGGATATTTCCTCCCTATCGTTCCCTACTTTGTGAGCTGGTTCAGTTCAGAGAGGTACGGTACGCTGCTTCCTCTGCTGTCCAATACTTCACACATATTTGAGTACAGAGGCAAATCATCTCTGCTCAAAAAACATATTAATACTGCTGGAATTATCTACAGACAGATTAAAAAATTATTCAGAATAGTACACATTTGTTACTATTTAAAAAATATCTTTGGGATACTTCACTTATTACTTATTATATTGCTCAGAGATTTTAATATTCCTATCTCAGTTGTTCTTCTGACTCTTTAACTTGATGGTTCATTCATTTGATATTATGGTAGGAAGCTCTTCTATTAGTACATTTTTCGACCTTTCTTATCATATAAAGTTTTTGGTTACTAGAGCTTTATTACTTTCTGGTTTTTTATTACAATCTGCATTGGTTTATAGTAGCATATTTTTATGACATTTTTGGTTTGTTACTCTGTTTTTATTAGTTCCACTTGTTCTATGTTCTAGAACTTTCTTATAACTGTCGTTATTACAATTGACGTTTAATTCATAATCATTTCATATTAATTCGTTTAATTACATCATATTTTGATATTATTCTCACATTACTCCTGTCATCGTTATTGTTCTTTCGAATGAATGTTTTAATTAATTTGATAATGAGGTCATAATTTCTCCTCATACCACTTCAAAGTTTTATTACCTCATAATTCCACACAAATTTCTGTATTTTTTTATATTTAATTACTCATATCGTATCACATGTTTTTAGTTCCTTTGGTATCATTTTATGGAAAGTTTTTTACACTTTATATTGAAATTAGACATGATCATACTTCTCCAGAATCATTTGTTTTAATTCTAAATTCTGTTTCCTTTATTCATCTCATTATGATCCTTTATAAACATGGTAAATATATTTTATGATTACCATAAATATGGTATTAATTCTCTTCTGTTTATTTCACTAAAGTGTTTTATAAATAATTGGCTGGTAAGTTGTGCTTACACTTTATTTTTAATTTTTGATGAGTAAGTCAAAATTCATTCTTCTTATATTTCTATAAAGTTTTCACCAATAATTGGCTTGTAAGGTTTGCTTACAATATTTTTAAATTTATACGGTTTATATCTAAATGCTTCTCTTATATTTCCATAAAGTTTTCACAAATAATTGTCTTGTAAGGTGTGCTTACAACATTTTTAGAATTTAGGCGGTTTCATTCTAAATTCTGTTTTATATTATTGCCAAATAGTTTTTCAAATAATTGTATGTAAGGTGGTCTTACATTGTTTTTGGAATTTAGACGGTTTCATTCTAAATTCTCTTTTATCTTCTTTCCCAAACAGTTTTTCTTAAATAATTGGTATGTAAGGTGGGCTTACATTTATTTAGAATTTATACGATTTTTTCAAAAATTCTCTCCTTCTTCTTATATTTATATTATTTCCAAATAAGTTTTTTCTCAAATAATTGTATGTAAGGTGTTCTTACAATCTTTTTAGAATTTAGGCGTTTTTCAAAATTCTTCTTATATTATTCCATAAAGTTTCTCAAATCTTTGGTATGTAAGGTGTGCTTACTTTGTTTTGGAATTTTGTCGATTTCTATTCTAAATTCTCTTTACATTCTTGCCATAAAGTTTCCACAAATAATTGTCTTGTAAGTTGTACTTACAATATTTTTAAATTTTATCGATTTCAATTCAAAATTCTTGTTGTTATTCTCTTTCCAAATAGTTTTTCTTAAATTTTTAGTATGTAAAGTGGTCTTACATTGTTTTTGGAATTTAGACGGTTTCATTCTAAATTCTCTTTTATCTTCTTTCCAAACAGTTTTTCTTAAATAATTGGTATGTAAGGTGGGCTTACATTTATTTAGAATTTATACGATTTTTTCAAAAATTCTCTCCTTCCTCTTATATTTATATTATTTCCAAATAAGTTTTCTCAAATAATTTTTTGTATGTAAGGTGTTCTTACTTTTGTTTTTAAATTTAGTTGATTTCATTCAAAATATTTCTTCATGGATGCCTGGTTATAGACACCCTTAATTTTATTGGAACCCATCTCCTTAATTTCGTAAGTGTTGTTATTATTATTTTTGGAGATTATATAGGGTCCAGTGTACAAAAGCAATAATTTTTTAGTTATCCCTTCTAATGAACTGGGTAACTCCCTATTCTTCAACAAAACCTTCTCTCCAATGGTATAAGTAATAATCTTACCCATACTTTTATTGTATTTAATCCGCCGTTTCTCCTGATCTTCGGCCACCTTATTATAAAATTTAACTTTATTAAAGATATATCTATTCTCTCTTGGGAACTCCAATATTTCCTCGATCTCCCTTGGGGGTTGTCTTTCGTACATGGCAGAGTATGGGGTTATTCCTATGGCTGGGTGGTATGCCAGGTTGAGGAATTCTTCTGTGGCCTCCAGATATTCTTGCCACCTCCTCTGTTGATCGTGGCAATACGTCCATAATAGGCGCCCCACCTCTCGCAATACTCTTTCGGCCGGGTTACTGCTCGGGTGGTATACCGATCTTTTATAGGTATGAACCCCCATCGACAGTAGTGTATCCCGCCATTTCCTCCCCTTGAATTGTGTTCCGTGATCGGTGATGATCGAAACTGGTTTTCCGACGTTTGGGAAGTACTGGTTGGTCAAGATGTCGAGAATCTTAATTGTAGTCGCCCGATTCGCTGGGTATAGCTTGATGAACTTGGTAAAATGGTCCATCACGATGACTAGATATTTGTATCTGTGACGGCCCCCACTGCGGGGAAATGGCCCGCAGATGTCCAGGAATACTTTCTCTAGCTTCGATTGAGAGGTTATCGGAATCATTTGCCCTTCTCTTTTCTCGTTGTTGGTCTTCACGAGTTGGCAAATGCGGCAATTCTTTTTGTACTTTCGTACCTTCCGATTGATATTCTTTATGTGGCAGCTCTCTTCCAGGGCTTTTACCACCTTTAAGGCGCCCATATGCCCATATCGAACATGATAATTATACACTATCTCCTTTTCGATATGGGTTGGAATAACAACCTTCCATTCTTCCTTATATAAAGATGGTCGTAAAAACAGGATTCCGTTATGTACTTTATAATATTGGGCGATAGTTTCGTCCCCGGTTTCCAATCTTGTTATTATAGAGATTATCTTCGGGTCAGTTTGTTGGTGTGTGCTCAGGTGTTCCAAAATTGATTGTAGACCGGCACTGTTGCTTAGAATACGGTATACCTTAAGTATACTTTCCTTTTCCCCCTCGAATGTCTGTTTATCAATGTCTACCCTAGACAACACGTCCGCGACGACATTCTTCTTTCCGGGGATATACTCCCACTTAAGGTCATACTCTTGCAGCAATAGTATCCACCGTGTCAACCTTCCGTGGCTTAACTTACATCTCTTTAGGAACGATATTGATTTATGGTCTGTCCGGACGGTAACGGAGTAACCAAGGATATAAGTGCGGACTTTTCCACACGCGAACACTACACTTAACAATTCCTTTTCCGTAACGTGGTAATTCTTCTCGCACTGATTCAACGCTCTGCTGGCAAAGCAGATTACGAGATGTTCGCCCTCCTCATCCTCCTGATACAGTGTAGTGCCGAGGCTGATGTCACTGGCATCGCAATTAAGAAAGAACGGTTTGCTGAAATCCGGATGGCGAAGTATAATAGGTTCAAGGAATTTTTGTTTAATTAATGATAATATATTGTGTTGTTCTGTACCCCATATCCATTTATTTTTGGATAACAGTTGCGGCTGAAATCTGGCGGTCAGTTCAGAGTACTTTTCCTGGAACTTGCGGTAGTAATTACAGAGTCCCAGGAATGACTGTAATTGCCTTCGATTCTTAGGTGTAGGAAAGTTTTGAATCGCTTCGACTTTTTCAGCCGACGGTGAGATTCCCTGGTCATTCAATATGAAACCCAAGAATTGAATTTCCTTGGCAATAAAATGAGATTTTGCTAATTTTAGCGTAATATTATTCGCCGCTAGCTTCTTTAGTACGTGTTCCACACGGTAGCAGTGTTCCTCCCAAGTTTCTGAGGACACTAGCAAGTCATCAACGTACACAGTGGTGAACTGTAGTGCTTCTTGGCCAAGTATCTGGTCCATGCAGTGCACAAAGACTGCGACTGAATTTACCAGTCCGAAGGGCAACCTCTTAAACTGGTAGTTCCGCCCTTCGAATATAAAGGCCAGATACTGGCGACTCTGTGGATGTAATTCCACCTGCCAGTACCCGCACACCGTATCCCAGGTACTAAAGTACTTGGTGCCGTGGAACCGTTTCAAAATCTCTTCAATCTCACCGGGCGAAGTCCTGTCATTTATGATCATTTTATTTATTTCACGCGCATCTAGGCACAAACGGACTTGTCCGTTTTTCTTAGGAATAGCCACGATAGGACTTGTATATGGGGATTGGCTACTCTCTATTATGTCACGGTTAATCATTTGTTTTATTTCAGCTCTTACTGCTTCCTTTCGTGATTGAGCGATGGGGTAAGACTTCCGGTTAAAGTCCACTGTGTCTCGGAACTGTAGAGTACACTGGAAGTTTTTCACTTTACCGGGCTCATCAGAAAAGACTGATTTATATTTTTCATAGATATTGATTAATTTGTTCGCTTGGTTTGGGTTTAATTTTTCTCCGGTTATACCGCTCCGGAAATCCCTGATCTCCTGGATTTTTTGTGACTATAAGTCTTCATTGGAGGTGTCGTCTATCTTTTGTTCAATTATAGATGTAGGATGTATATAGTTAATTTTGCGAATTTGTTGGTGGATACTATCGGGAATGACTTGGTCACTACCCACCAAGTTAGCCGTCCAAGTATGTCCGTTGGTAAATAAAGACAATTTCTCTGTTCTCAAATCAATTATGGCGGAATTCCGCCTGAGCACATCACACCCGACCAGTATATTAAACGGCAGCCCTCTCGCCACCAAGAATTCCATATCTATTGCTATACCGCAGCTCATCACACTGGCGGAGACTTGCCTTCGTATTGTTTTATTTTGTCGGCCGGTTGCACCCAACAAAATAACATTGTTTAATGGCAACGTTGGTAAAGTTCTTCCGCACTCTCGCTGTATTCTCTCCAACTCAGTCGTACTTATAATTGATACGTTTGAACCAGTATCGATCATCAACCTAGCGGGGATGCCTTCTACCTCCGCGTTGACATGTATGATTTCGTTATTAAAGTTATTGGTGGGATTATTGTCGTCCTCTTCCAATAACTCATGTCGGATGTTCTTGAGGTAGTTACACCCTATGACCGTGATACGATTATTATTATTTATTCTATTAAACTCATTATTATGATACCCAGTAGTTAGGAGCAGTAACGGGTTCTGGCGATTTATTACTGCCTGCGCCCGTTTAAAGGCTCGACATCATTGTTCCGTTGTGCCGTACTTGTTGAAGCATCATTTGGGATGCTTAGAGTAGGCCCCTGTCGATCTGTCCTGTGGTCTTCCGGTCGTTCGTTGTTGGTCCTCCGTTCAGCATCGTCCAAACTAGTACTCCTTCTCGCCGGATAGTACCTTGGTTGGTCTCGTTCCAGGCTCCTCCGCCTATCTTCATATTCACGGTAGCTGTTTCTTCTATTGTTGTAGTATCTTCGCTGGCGACCATCTACTGCTCGTATGAAATTCACTGGTGGCCGGGAAAACCTATTATTACTGGGATTACCATTATTTGGACTTACCCGATTGTTATTATTATGGTAACGATCATTACCATAATTGGGGCTTCTCTGACTATTAGGGTTAGGAGGGTAGGGATTTCGGTTACCCTGATAACCATTAGTGATCGACTCGGGTTCACATGGTTTGGACCCGTATTATTATTATTATTATGATTATTATTGTTAAAGCTATTATTTTGCTGGTATGCACGGCCTCCTTGGTACCCAGTGTTGGTGTTGTTCGTACCCAGGTTCTTGTTTGGATACGTCCTAGGTTCGGGCCTATCGTTTCTTCTCCGGCTTTGTCGGTAGTATTCCTCGTTCTCGTAGTTCTCGAGGAGTTCGGTCATTGCCTGAATTGTTTTGATTTGGCTGCCTCTCCTCGCTCGAATTACTTCTTCGTCATAATGGTATGACAGCTTATTTATTAGGCACTCCTCAGGTATGGCCGGTTATAAATGTTTGGCCATACATACCTTGCCGAGGAAATATGCCGTCATAGAACTACCGACTTGTGGTTTGTAATGGCCGTGACATATGTTATCCCTTATTAAGTTTTGAGTCGTTTCCGACCAATACTTAGCCTTGAAGAGGCTTTTAAATTGTTGATAGCTTTCGATGTCGCTTCGGTTGGCCATCCACCAATGGTCATTCACCTCCCGAAACGACTCGTCTAGGATTTCCCGGTTCTGGACCCATCGGTTCCCTCTATGCTTTTCCAGGTACTCCTCTATGCGGGCCAAGAACTCCATGGGCTTCCGCTTATACTGCCTGAAATTAAGCCATTCTCTATTCTCAGATATGGGGAAATTATTGTAGCCAGTTGGTCGATTTCTTATCATTTCTATCTCCTCCTGACTCTGTCGCACTTGTCCCGTGATGTTCGTCATAGCGGCTTCCATGCCGTCGCATCTTTCGGTGACATGTGTCCGCACTTTATTTATTTCTTCCTGGTTAAAATTTTTGTTTTCCTCCAAGTTAGTCCTCTGGTGTTCCTTGACTTGGGTAATCTCTTTATTTATTACCTCCCGGACTTCCAGCACTTCATTTTCTGTCTGAAGACATCTTTCGTCCACTTCCCTTATCTGCTGGTTTACAACCACGACTTCCTGTTCTAACTTTTTGACGATGGATTTCTTCGTGTCTGTTACCTTTTTATTCAACTCTTCTTTCGCCAACTCGATCCTCTCGTCTAACTTGTTCATGTTCTCCTGGTTGACTTCCCTTAGTTCTTCTCTCAGCAGTTGGTTATCCTCTCTCAATTCTTCCAGCCTCTCCCCCATTGTCTCTTCCATTTTCTTGTTATTTTCTCTTAATTCTTCTTTCAATTGTTGGTTGTCACTTTCTATTTTCTTACTGGTTTCTTCAATCTTCTCTTCCAAATTCTTACTGGTTTCTTCAATCCTCTTGTTGGTATCTTCTATGCTTTTATTTATTCCACCCAAATCTTCCTTCAAGGCTTGTTGGTCTTCCCTTCTTTCCTTACTGTTTTCTTCTTTAGTAGAGTCCATTTTCTTTTCCATCTTCTTGCTATTTTCTTCCATATCCTTTTTCAAATCTTGACCCATTTGTAGGAACATTTCCATCAATTTGTCCATTTTACTTTCTTCGGTGGTCTTACGCCTTCCTATTTCCTTCTCTGGGTCTCTGGGACAGTGACTTCCCCTGTCTGTGTTGGTACTTCCGGTTGTTCCTCTGGTGGTGCTGGTTGTTTCGGTTCCACCGGGTTTAGTAACACTTCCGGATCTTCTATGGGTGTTGCCTCCTTATCTCCCATGTCAACTTCCTTTTCGGCCTCTGCCGCCCTCTTCTTCGAAGTAGCTCGTCTTTGCATTTTTCTTCTGTTTCTATTAAATAACCGCTGGCAGGCTTAAATTATCAAGCCCTCTAGTTGGACGCCAATTTGTAAGAGTACAAATAAAATAAGAGGTTCGTTTAAATAAACCTCCACGCTAGTAAGGTTTCGCCCCGCTGTGGGTAGTGTCGCTTGGTAACAAGCCGCTGTTGACTCTTTTAAGCCCCACTGTTGCGAGCGTCAATTTGTAACACGACCCTGTATGCAGTCGTTACAAATAAAGATAAGAAAGAAAAAATTTTATTTAAAAAAAAAATTTTCAAACAAAAAAAATAAAACTTTATGTTGTAATTGATGTATGTAATTGAGAAATAATTCTGTTTTAATGTTTTGATAGAAATTCTAAAATTTAATAAGGTAATTATTAATTATTTAGCACTTCTTGAAGATCTTAACAAAGTCCGGAGTTAATCAGATTAACTCCGGTCAGCAATCGATTTCTGATTTTTCGTGCTGGTCCAATATCTCACTTCCTATAAATATTTTCTTCTTCAGGAAGTCTCGTTGCAATAATAAAACCTTAAACTAGCATGTGAAATAAGTTATAGATCCAAACAATTGAAATAAATTGATTTATTAACAAAATTAAAGAATGATCGATGTTTAATCGATATTGAGCAATTGTCGACTCCGTCTCAGGAAATGATCGATTTGTTCATACAGGTTAAAAATTATTACAAGTATTAGAAAAGGTTCTTGGAGCGATTATATTATTAATAGTCAGAGAAGGGTAGTATGGGAAAGTATAACATTTACAAATAAAGTGTTTTCAATAACTATTATCTAACAAAACTTGAATAAATTTTATAAAATATGTAATATTGTTGAGTTGTCAAACCAATTCTGCAAGCTCTGTAGTCAGGCGATGTTGGAGGCACTGCTTCGCATTTCCAATATGGCCGCTCAAAAAGATGACGAGGTTAACTGCAATGTCGTCGCGAGAAAATCTCTCCGCAAAATTAACTTCATATATGTTTTAAATGTCCCCGAACTTGTGTAATCTGTCTAACATGTTGTTTGGTGTATTCTGGAAGAATGTTTAGTGTTCACTGGTGTTAATTATGTTATATGTTTTTGGTGTTCACTTCTCTTTGTTCGCTACGCAAAAAACGGTTATACTGTTTAAGATTGAATTATCACAAATATGTCGTTTTACTGTTTTTATGCACTGGTATTATGTAGTGTTGGTGTTGTTTTCACTGTTGTCGTTAAAGTTGTTTGTGGTTTTAATTGGAAAAGTGTTTAATTTACGTAACTCTCGTTTCACTGAACTTATTAGGTAACCTTAGTACTCCATTTTTCTCGGTTTCAAGGAACGCAATCTTACTTAAACTGTTCAGCTTGATCATTAACAAAGAACTAACTAACTTCCTTCACGTTAGTCAAAATCTGGCCCAGTTAATATTTGAAAAGTATTGTTAAAATAATTTCGACTTCCCATATACATGATACAAAAATACATTATATATAGAATTACTTTAGTTTATTATTCACTTTCATGAATTATTAACCTATCTCTATTTAAATTGATATATTGTAGTCCATATCTGTTAAGATTATTGTCAAAATTACCAAATTTCTTTCTTTTTGGAAATCTAGGCTCAAAAACTGGTTTCCGCCTTCATATAATTTTTCTGCCATTTTAATTGTTATTAATACCATTATAATAAATTTCAAATAGTCATAATTCCCTTCCTTTCCTTAATTACATATAAATTGAACATTTGAACTGGTTTTTAGTGATAATCTCTGAATTTAACACTCCTCTTTTAAAATAATTAATTTATATATTTCAAAAATTTACAATAATTTAAGGTATATTTCCATATTATCATTTTAACTCATAGGTTCATTCACAGTAGTTGTTAACTGATTTACCTTACCTAAATCTTGCCAGTTTACAGGATTTATAAGTGAATTAACTGGTTTATAGTGAGTTTCTGTGAATTCATTATTTGGCCTAGAGTTTAGAATTTTACATGTCTGGTTTTTTTCTAATAATTTAATCCTACTCCTCCTCTGACTTTGAACAGTTATTATGACATAAAAATAAAATGGTTCATTAACTTATTGTGATGTGTAGCATCTAATTCATACTACTGTTACATAAAAATAATAATGAACATTACTCAGCATTCTAAAATTTGAACATATTGCTGACATTGTTTGAAAACATACATTTAACTCTTTTTTTAATTAACACAGCATACCTACTGAAACATTTTAAATGGTATGTATGCTGTTATTTAACAAATATAATAAATTCTAAACACATATAAATCTTATTGACTAAGAACTCCTTCACACATATGGAGATCATGGCTGTGAATAAATAGCCATTTTAAACATTTTAAACCTATGAACACTTAAATTAATTCCAGTCCTTTCTGGTCGAAACCATTAATATTAATTATCCCCTTATTGAGTAAACAAGTCCACCCATACTTTAGTTATTATCATTTCTACAAATGTCTTGTAATAACAAAGTGACATTAAAATAATAAAATATTGGAAATCTTCCATTTTATTATTTTATGAATTGTGAATTATTAAATATAAAAGTTGTTATCTAGTATATAGTTAAGTCATAGTATCACTACACCTTGAAGTTTATTGTATTTCCAAAATCACTTGCACTAGTTCACTTTCACTGGTGGTTCTGATATTTTGAGTCTTATTATCTCAGACCAGACCTTTAGTCATCATGGACTGTTAAGACTTGTTTATTTTTTTTATCACACAATAACTTCAGTTGGTGCACCTCTTATCATACTATACAACACTTTTGGTTTATTAATAATTACAGTTTTATAGGGTTTCGGGATGTTATACTTTCTTTAATTGTCTCTATGGGTTTGGGGTTCATGGTAGTTAATAATAGGTTTTATAATGGTCTTTCTTCCATACTATTTCTTCCTTTCTTCTTGTCTTCACTCTTGTCCTTCTTCTTGTCTTCATTCTTGTCTTTCTTCTTGTCTTCATTCTTGTCTTTCTTCTTGTCTTCACTCTTGGGTAAACCAAGGTACTTCGTGTCATCTTGACTGATGTTTGGTTTGGAGTATCTAATTTATTTTCTGATACTGACTTTGCTCTTCGCTAAAGGTTTCAGGGTATTGTTTACTTCCTGATAATAAACTCTACTCTTCTTTCTTCTTGTGTTTGGGGTATTTTGTTGTTTCACCACTCCTAAACTGATTCTTTCTTCTTGATTTTGTGGTATCTAGTTTGTTTACTGCTCCTAACTTCCTGGGTAGATTCCTGATTTTATAATATGAGTTACTCTTCATTATTTCTTTAATTTTTTATAGTGGTTTTTATATAATGTAATGATGGTCTTTAATTTATTGTGGTTTTTTCCTTTGAATTCATTAAATTTCATTCGATATTATATTAGTATATGTAATGTAATTATTGTTTATTATCCTAATTGAATTAATAAGTAGTGGATTTTCTGTCACGCTACAATATGAATATTTATTATATGAGTTTCACAATTGAATCACAGTGCTTACAGAAAGAGGGTTGTCAGTAGTAAGGAATGAAATAAAGGTGTAGAACAAAGAGCGAAAAGCTCAACAGAAAATGATTTACAGAGAGAAAGAGATGCTACTCATATAGTCTTCTTCTAAATTATATATTCGCTCGTTTGTTTATCTTTTCCACATAACTACCTTCGGCCATAGCTATAGCCTACTACAGGTTTCGAGTTGCTCTCAATTCTTTCCAGTTCCATCCAAATTCATCCCTATCTCTTCATCCTACCACTTTCCGTTGGTTCTCATCCAATTCTTATGTAGCTTATCCCTTCTCCCTCCATTTACACTTTACTTTATTTTTAACTCATTCTAATTTTCTCTCGTCCTCTCACATACGTATAGCCTACGCAATTTCGTTCTGACGTTTCAGTAGTGACAGTCATAATATTAAAACGTTAACTATAAAATTATTTTACTGAAGACTTAAAACACTGTGTTGATTTAGCTTTAGAGCAAAAAAATATAAAAGCGCTGACACGGACCAGAACTTAGGTCTTGGTTCAATACTAACAATTATCATCGTTACTACGCGTACTTGTGATATGTTACGAACAGTTATATTAGTAGTGTCTGTAAAAATGTAAAAATTTCAATAAAAACGCAATAAATTCTGTAAATTTTGTGTCTTTCTTAAATTACGTATATATGTACAATAAATTATTTATGTGGTACGACAAAACTAAAACCTTTCTGTAAGTAGTGTTAAATCAATGATGTTTGGTGTTCTTGTACAGGAGAGCACACGAAGAACCGGCTGACAGAACGACACAATGTTGCTTTAAATATTTTGTATGGGAATTAAAATGTTGCCCAATTTATATCATAGTAGTTTCCATTACCTTTGAGTGTGCGAGATCCTAAACGACTGCGTCACGATTTGCGATTGTTTCGACTACTGCTATACGTTCTTGTTAGACATTCACACTGCCGCATTAAATCGACATGTGAACTCAATACATCCTACCCGAACTAATGGGAGAAGTGAATATAAGCCTATATATATGAGCAATATAGACTACACACACACATATATGAGGTTATGAAAATAAAAATTACGCAAGCGGAAAATATTGTCGTCAACTATTTTCAACTTTATAATGTATGTAAAGAAATCATATGCCCTAAAGTAAAATAGTCAACCGTATAAATCCCTCCTTTCCTTGTTAAACGCCTTTACGTCTTAATGTTTTCATTTTATAATGATTTCTTTCCCTTACCTCTCAAGTTTTCTGGCACAGTGGTAAGAACGCAACACACCGTTTAAAATTGCGCAAGATTAGCGCATAAATAAAAGATAATGCCATTAGTTGCAAGTACCTCGCCTACGCATTCACTCTCGCTGTGGATGTATGGTTTGTGTTTTCTGATATCCTACGAGAGTGGTCTACCATGCAGTGTCTCAAGTGTTTTCTTGATCACTTTTACATATTATCGACCCCATTAAGATAAATGTAAATTTCCATTAGCCTCTTTTAAGCCCGTTCACCGCAGTTTTGCATACAATTCTTGCATTGTGCTCGAACCTATACTAACACACAGATACAAAACAGAAGCTCAGAACCAAGCACTGAAGTTTTCCTTATGCTTCTATCTAAATAGTTTAAAGAATAAAATACTAATTATTCATCCCGTGTCAAATGGAGAAATTACTTATAAAAAATTTTAAATATATTAACATTCTAAAATACGCAAACCTGATGCATTGTAATGACACAAACAAAACTAAATTTACTGCTTTGCTTCACCGTTTAGCATGACATTAGTAGACCTAATTTTATTAATTTTAGTAATACATTAGCATCATATTAATTTTTAACAAGTTTTTTCCTAACTAACTAGAATAAATGGGATCTAATAACTGAGTAAACTTCTTATCAACGAATTTAAGTATGACACTTTCAGCTCTTACTTACGGCATAATGACGAAGCAGAGGAAGGCCGAGAAAGATAAAGGAAAGGAGAGATGGAGAGATAAATAGATAAATAGAGAGGGAGAGAGAGAGAGAGGAAGGTAAGACAAATGGAAAGAATATAAAGTCAGAGACCTAGTACGAAACACATGTCCAACAATTCTGTTTTAGATCAGCGTTACATTTAGTATTAGCATATTATCATAAAATCGTAATACTAACAAAAAAATGTTTGGAAGAATTATTATTATATGTACTACAAGGTAGAATAAAAAAGAATAACGAGAACATATTGATCGACTGAAAGGAAACACGAAATACATACAGTAGAATGAAAGTAGAAAGAAATCCCTTATTTCTTTCAAGCGTACGGTATGTGACGAATAAATTATCAGTACGGCGAAGGTGTGACAATTTTAGTATAAATTAAGCACCATTTATGGTGGAGAGAGAACGTCTTTGACGAAGAACGAACAGATCGTCCTTCCATCATTATACATGATTGGCTGCGTCAAATTGACGAATTCATCAAACATGATCGGCGGATCACACTCGATGATAATAGTGAAAATTTTCTATTTGTCTCCCGCACCGTTATCCATGAGATTGTCAACATTCACCTGAAGTACAGAAAAATTTGTGCGAGGTGGGTTCCGCGTAGGCTTAGTGATGAACACAAAAAAAAAACGTATGTGGGCATTGATTTTTGGATCGTTACTCGAAAGAGGGAGATGAATTCCTGACACACATCGCAACAGGAGATGAAACCTGGGTTTTGTATGCTACGCCAGAGAATAAACGTCAGTGTATGAAATGGCATCACCCTCTTTCGCCATCCAAACCAAAAAAATTCAAGCATGCGTCCTCAACTCGAAAGGTTATGGGTACTGTTTTCTGGAACCGAAAAGGCACACTTCTTGTTGACTTGCTGTCCCGTGGAGCTACAATAAATGCTGACACATATTGCGAAACTTTAAAAAAAATTGCGGCGGGCCATTCAAAATCGCAGAAGCGGACTACTGTTTAGCGGCATTTTGTTTGTTCGTGACAATGCATGGCCTCATTTTGCAGCCGCAACAACAGAGTTGCTGGCAAAATTAAAGTTTTCGAAAATCGAGCCTACAGTCCCGACCTTGCCCCCTGTCTCGGACTATCATCCGTTTTGCAAACTTAAAGGGTTTTGGGAGGAAAGCGTTTTGCGAGTTATAAAGAATTACAGAAAACAGTGACAACATTTTTCACAGAACTGGCGGAGGAGGAATATGACTCGAGTATAATCAAACTCGCCGATCAGTACGATAAATGCTTAAATAAAAAAGTGACTATGTAGAAAAGTAGATGAAGGTTACTTTATGTTAAATAAACAGTTTCTTTCATAAATCTTCGTTCGTTATTTTTTTTAATTATAAAACGGGTATTACTAGGACGATCCTAGTAATATTTTGCAAAAGTGTATGCTAGTCAGATGTTTCAAAGGCTACAAATATTGAAGAGAAGAAGTAGAAAAACGGCAGAACACATTGTTGTTTGCGGCAGAGGTGCGGCAGAAGGAAGAATGGCGACGGAAGAAGATGAACAAGAGAATATCGTATGCAGGAACTAAAAGTCCTTAAAGCGTTAAAATAAGAAAAGAAGTAGATACAATAGCGTACCTATGCTGAGTTTGGTCTACTACAAAGTAAACAAAGAGTTTGGTCTACTACTTAAATAAACAAATTTCTGGTTTACCTTGTGTAGAAAAATAATTTTCAGTACAAATATATCAAAAGAAGAAACTATGTCAAGTTTAAAAGAAGCAATTATAACCAATGGATAAAATAGTTTAACGTAAGTCGAATCAATAGACCTATATGATATAAACTGACATAAACTACGTCCTTAAAAACTGTTTAACATACAGTATAAATAACGAAATTAAAAACTAAAGAATAAAGAATGTGAATTAATGAATTGTGGGACCAAATGAACTGAAGTAACCCAACGTTTGATGGAAGCATGTATTCCTACTGTGTGAGCCTCGGTCGACTCCAGGTAAGCGACCATTCTTTAGTGAATATATTTGCCTACCTCTGCTATTTGACTTTTTTATTTACTAGCATATATTTTATCTTATAATCATAATAAAGTTTCTTATTCTATCATCTTTTTCCTTTAATATTTTAGACCTTGCGTAACCTTTTATGGACCATATACTTTCTCCTTATCCATTTTCTTTTCTACATTCAAGCTCGCCAATAAATTCTTACTGATCCTTTTCTCCTTTTCACTTAGTCTTCCATTGCTATCGAATCTTTGTTTTCTGTATACTAAAGAACCTAAATAGATAGTTTGTATATTTCTCCTGTTTTTCTAATTCATTATTTTCAGTAATACTGAAATAGTCTTTTTTATCGTGTCATCGGAATTTGACTGTTTTTTAGTAAACATTAAATTACAAACGTATCTTCATTCGTTTCCTGTTCTTCAGGAATCGTAGAAAATTAGCTGTTTTGGGGATTCTAGTCCCATTAAAGAACCATTTCATTCATAACGATCTACACATCACAATAAAATTAAAACGTTTTTCTGGATTTTTATATCGCACAGAAATTAGCGTTAATACGTTACAGTAACCCGAAACATATAAATAATAATATTTAATACTACCTCCTATCAATAACCAGCCGTGTGATTTTGTCATAGAGATAACAAAATATCTCTTCCACTACAAAGTTAGCTAAATCGTGAGCTTTCAGAAATTTAGCCTCTACTCAATTCAGATAGTGCTTTTCTCAAAACTCGCGTTGGATAAAGAATAAACGACACACAACACAACAGTTACATCTCACCTGCGCCGCAATAAATAATAAAGACAACACTGGTGCCACCACACTGTTGCCAGCTTTTAAGAACAAAGTTTGTGTTTTACGTCTTTAGATTTTCCAACATTTTTTTACATCTATAATAAGAAGAGCCACAAAGAAAATCAGAGGATTAAAAATAAGAAATTGTTTACAAATTTCAGCTTGCCTTACACATTATAGGTTACTTTGTTACATAAGTAACAATAATATCAGTGCTACTACGTATCTTTATCAGTGCTTTCTTCCCATGAATATATTGTTACGATGGTCCAACTGATTGTCGTATGGTACAGTGGTTAACAAAATACAAGACACCAATTAAAAGTCACTAATCACCAGCTTTAATTATCACAATTAAACAGTTTGTAATCAACAAGATAGTACCTTACAACAAATCAAATAACAATTGTTCACACGCAATAATAATGTCAACGAGTCTCGCACAATTATAAAACACAAAACACTTCGCCACAATACTACGAACCACACTCGAATAAATTGCAACTCAAACTGAACAGAGCGTCGATGAGTACTTGTATTTATACCCCGCTGAGGTTCCAGAATATTCCCTAATAGGCGTCTACTAGAAAACACTAGAACGTTATTGATTGCGGCCTTGAACGCAGCGCGCGCGGATCGGTATGGTCTGGAAAAGTCTCGTTGCGGACGCGTGGCAAGGGTCACGTAATAGTCTTTCATCTAAAAGTAGCAGCAATACGTACGCACACACAAATTACAGCTGGACTCCGCTGGAATAGCCGAGAAACACGTAGCATGTTATGTCGTAACAATATCATTAACAACCAACAAAGTTGAAAGTCTATTACCAAATTAACCCCCCCCCCACCCCACCGCTTTTGGGGCAAGAAGCTAACATTTGTGATACCTACCGTTTAGTTCAGTTCACGTGCCGTGGCGATTATATGCTTATATAAGCACTGATTTCTGTATTTATTGATTTTAATTTCTATATTACTAATTGTTTTACTTTAAAAGTTAAAACAATGGTTAATTCATGTTGTGCTTACGAATGTAAAAGTCGTTATAAGAGACAGTCAGAACGTAGCGCAGGATAATATTTCAGTTTCACAGGTACGAACAATAATATTTTTTAACACGTCTTTTGGAATTAAGTCTATTCAATATGTATTTTATAATACCTTAGTTTAAGTTAATCGAGTGATTTAATCACTAACTAATTTTTGTACCTAGGTTTTCGTTTAAGAATCCAGAACTCTTGGCTAAGTGGGTTGTTGCTTGTAGACGACAAAATTGGAAACCAATTACATACAGTGTAATATGCTCTATTTCAGTGTAAAGTTATTTTATGTAGCATTATTCAACGGGATATCTTTTTCTTTGCAGTTTTTGAATTTTCAATATGTTGGTCCGTTTTTGAACAGAGTGCTTACTAATTTCAGGTTTCCGAGTTAACAGCAGATGTCAGTCTTCCATCAACATCAGATAAATCTTTTCAAATTAAATTTACTTCCCCTACAGTGAAAAAAACTTGAAATTTTGCAAAAAAAATAGAGCGACGTACACTAATAATTAAAAATATTAAGGATTTATTAGCATGCATCCGCAATAAAGTAAAGTTACGTGATGAAGCTGTCAATGCTATAAAAGACAATTTTAGTGAGGAAAAAACAAGGTATTCGGTACATCAGTGTTATAAAGCAATCTGCTATGACACTATATTTTTATTCACCAAAAGCCTATAGATATGTAAGAACAGACTGTAGGCTACCTTACCCATCCCAAATCAGCACTTAGCTTAATTCCGTGTGAACCTGGATTTTTGACGATGTTTTTGAATGTTTAAAGATAGAAGTGGTTATCAACGAATGGCTTAAAGACTTTTCTTTAATTCTAGATTCTATGTCAATCAGAAAACAAGTAATATGGGATGTAGCTAACTCAAAATATTCTGGGTTTGTTGACTGTGACTGAATATGACGGGCAGTGATGGTGAGTTAGCTTCAGAAGTATTAGTTTTTATGCTTGTTTCATTAACAAAAAATTTAAGTCCCCGATTGCTTACTTTTTGTTAATAAAATGACTACTGCCATTCAACCACACCTCTTAGAAATAGCAATTACAAAACTGTTTAATATTGGTATCCGTGTGTGGAGCTTGACGTGCCATGGAGCACACATAAATATTGGATCTTTTAAATAATTATGATATGACTTAGATTTAGAGACAAATAATTTTTCTTCAAAATTTTGACATACCAAGTCTGGTAACTTTGTGTACGTATTTTTTTATCCTTGTCATATGCTAAAGCTAGCCAGAAATACTCTACCAGGTAGAAACGTAATTTTTTCTAATAAAGGATTAATTTCTTGGAATATATTGAAAACCTGAACAAATGTCAATGTGAAATTGGATTTACGTTTGCCAATAAATTATCTTCTATACATGTAAATTAAATTATAAAAATTGTAAAATGAATGTTTGTAAAATTAGCTGTTCAAGCCTTGAGTAGTGGTGTTGCAGATGCAATAGAGTATTTAAAAAAATTGTGGGTGCGTGTACTTATGTACGCGCGTTAGAAGTTATACTTCTTTGGCGTGATTGAAAAACTAAGGGTTAACATGCATGCTGAAAATTCATACGAGTAGAAAGATAAGAGGAGTGAAGGGAGATGGTAAATACGATTATCGGTAAATCCAGCTGGATCCGTGAAAAATATTTGGAACGGATTGCGGTTTGGAGTTAATAGATTGGAGGTGACATGTAGCAAAAGTTCTTTTTGTTTATCGTTATTATTATGCCATTTTTCATATGGTTGACGTTTGAGAAAACTCTTGGCCTCTTAATTCCAGCTCGAAGTATATTGTAATAATCTTCGTCTGAGGAAATATTGTTATTTTGATAAAAAGAATCAAAATCAGAGTAATCATTATTTTCGAGATTAACCCTAATATCTTTATAACAATTTACATAATTTTTTAATTCAGGCTCATCTTTTCGCATAGGTGATAATATAGTTGTAGATCGACAAGATATAAAAGTTGCTTCAAATCTACACTGCTGAAGTTTATTTGCCACTATTTTTTTATACCATGTAAACGTGTGTTTGTGCGTTTATAATATGACTATTATACACAAAAAGATAAAAATTTAATTCAATTGAATTAATTTAAATTCAATACGGTATTATAATGTTTTAGTAGAGAATAAATTAATTTTGTATCAAATAGGTGAAAATACTTACGAATAGTGTATTACAGTAATGGATTTACTTTTCGATAGACTTCTGAATAATTAAGTGTGATCTATAATTTAAAATATAGAAATATATATTAAATTATTGGATAGAGTAATGATAGAATACTTATCGCAACTTTTATTGATTTAATATAAAAAAGACTTTTGAAATTAATACGTACGAAAAATTAACCTCAAATATTTTTAAACACATTAAAATTTGGTTACACAATTTTTGTCACCGAAAAATATTTCACAGCACAATGTATATAAAGTTATTTAATAAGAAACGTTAATTACTATAGTGAGTTAGAATTATAAGTTAGTTGCCCGGTGGTTTCTGCAGAAAGTTTCTGAATAGACTTCTAATGAACACAGAAGTTGATGTAATTAAAAATTCAGTTTTGCTGACCACGTGATGTGTGTGTGTGTGTGTGTGTGTGTGTGTGTGTGTGTGTGTGTGTGTGTGTGTGTGTGTGTGTGTGTGACGTTTCACAATTATTATTATTTACGAATACAAGCCTGTGTTTATATTTAACGCGACTGTATTGTGTAAACCACCAGCTAGGTAATAGAATTTTTGTATGATTCTTCCCCTATGTATACGGTAATTGTTGCGCAGCAATTATCTTTTTCTTTAATATATAAATGAGCAAGACGTTGATGGCATGAAATAACTAAATAAAATTGAAGAAATAAATCATCGGGTTATTAATTGTTACTCTTAAATTATATATACATTCACGATCAGCACCAGCAGGTCCATCGGGCCGCGACCGAAATATTTTGGTTTTTTGGCCTCAGGCACGTTGTCCACGGCTAACTTCATCCTGTTAACTTTCCGTTTCCGTTGCATAGTGCGTGCGCATTTCGTTACATACAAAAAATTTCACCCTCAACGCGCCTAAAGAAGTATAACTTCAAAAACGTATGGTGACATAAACTTTCAGAATAATGACAACTGTAAAATTCATTAGATACGTAGATTCATTGTTTGACATTTTATATTCAAGAACACCGTTTGCCAAGGGTTTTAAAAGTGCCATAAACATTGAAAATTTCATGGGGTTATTAGTTAAATGAGATGAAATAATTTCTTGTTTAAGAACGATCAAGACTGAAAGTACAGTAGAGCTTCGAAAAATTCATTGGGCAGTATGCAAGTACACCCCATGAGTGGGAATTGATTAATTTAATCTGTAGTGTGTATTTTTATTTTTTTTTACCATTGAAAAACAAATTTATGTAAATTCTTATATTCTTCAATGCGCCCATTTAATAAGTTATTTAAATTTTAAGCTCGGTAAAAGCGAATCAATATTTATTTCATTTTTAATTAATGCACAAAAACAATAGGAGATTTTTTTTTTGCTAAATATTATAGTAAATAATTTTTATGATGAAATTTATTTGCTCTTTTAAAATTTGTTTTCCGTGGGAGAAAATATTACAGTATTTCATGGTTTACAGAATAAAAACGAAGTAAATTTTTAGCAGTTCAGCAGACCATAAATCTTGATTAATTATTCGTGAAACTGTGAAGCAGTGAAGTACCAAAATAATTAACCTCTCCTTTTTGACCTGTTATTAGACATTGCCGTAACAAATCTCCCGAAATTGATAGGATTTAATTTAATGACAAAACTACAGAAAATTAAATAATATAGGTATTATTGCATACCCTGCTTTTACAGATCATAGGGTCTAGACTTTTAAATTTATGACACAATTAATTAACATTCCGTTTATCAACTGATTTTTATAACGGAGTGATTGAGTTGGTATTGACAACCCATTCCTAGGGAATTACCGTCAATCATCAGTGCATAAATTATATGTGTGCGCGGGGGCTCATACACACACACACACACACACAAAGAAACGTTGACCGCTGCCACGCTGAAGTTGGCATAGGTTCTCACTGGTAGGCTTCACTCGTTCAGTGCGAACTGTGAAAATTTTCTGTAGACGTTTCTGCCAAAGACACGTTAATCTAACGTCAAGCTGTTATGCATGACTACTGTCCACAAACGAAGAAACTTAACTCGGTCGCGATAAAAACACGCCACTGTTGTACAGTAAGCACTCTAGTACAAACGCCAATACATATTTATAACTATTATGGTCAGTGCCATGTGTGTTTATATATGGTAAATTTATGAGGTCAAGATAGAACTCAACATGTGGTCTAGGCGAGTCCACTAGTCCTTACAACTTTCTGGTTAATCTTTTTTTTTTTTAAGGGAAGTATAAATTTTGTAATATACATCGATCTTCCTAGGAAGACAGTAGAAATACTCTTAGATGTAAATACTCATAGAATGTTATATACAGTCTGACTTTCACAACACACTTAATTTGAATGCATTACAAAATTATAATATTTGCTGCCAGAATATTTGTTTTCGTCTTACAATTACGGCCTACCGTATTATTCGCATTCTGTTTTCTGTGACAGTATAAAATTCTTATCGTTTATGAATTAGGTAGGCGTTTTAAGGCTCCTAATTTCAAGTAAATAAACTTTTACCTTTTGTTTTACATGCGATCTGTATTACATACAATTTATAAATTTTTGCGTCTCAAAGATTTTCAGTAAACCAACGTGAAGTATAAGCGTTGAAAAAATATGAAAAATTGTTCACTTCAAAATATTTTATCTTCACTTATTGTTGCCCAAATTAAATCTTATGTCATTAAGAATCACTTCTATTTTAATTTTTTATTCTTAATAAATGAGTTTTTCTGAAGGTACAGTATTTTCAAAAACCTGATTTGATTACCCCTTCGGACGTCAAAACCCAATAATCTTTTAAGCTACATATATATTGTGTTAAAGTACGTTACTTTTTATAATACATAAAATCCACCAATAAAATCATTTAATTTTTCTGAATTAAAATAAAATAACTGCTAGTTTACCTGTGCAAAGAAGGCTGATAGAACCATAGAGACATCATATAGAGGAGTCATGGCATAGGCAACCTGGTTAGGGAAAGTAAACTGGGTGACAAAGTTACAGATAGATTTATATGCTCTGTCTTCGTTAGCTGGTCCATGCATAATTGCTTTTTTAAGGCTGCCATACGTGCTTTGTGTACCAAATGCTGAATGCTTACCATTATTAAGAAAACTCTATTTTATTAATATACAAATATTTTTATTTCCACAATTATTTATAAGCTTTATTTTAACACACACAACTGGTAGAAATAAGGGTACGTTAGGTGATTATGGAATTTTGCTGCATTTTTAATACCACTGGGTCCCCCTGATCCCCCCCCCTAGTTACGTCACTGCTAGTACGTAGCCTACTTTCAGTTCGCTGTCGTACAAGCTAGCCAACCAAAACAAGCATACTCAATATAATAGCGGGCACGATATTCACACTGTCATAGATAAGTGATACTGGGAAAGCATGCGCAAATGCAAATTAATTCTTGTACGTGTGACTGCAGTACATTATATACAGAATATATACGGACTACGATAGATAACAAAGCATTAACTGCTGAGCTCTGGCGAAAATACCCTCATACACACTCCACATAGACTTTTAAACATAGCTAAACAATTTACATATTATCATTGTGTACCACATTGATATTATAAATCTGTAAAATAATAGTAATAAAAAGAAGAAGAAGAAGAAGAAGAAGAAGAAGAAGAAGAAGAAGAAGAAGAAGAAAGTAGAAGAAGAAGAGGGAGAAGAAAAGAATACATATACTTCCCTCTTCCATACACTTTTTGTCGCGTTAGGCTAACACCTTCTTCATAAGTGTGACCTATTCACACTTTGTTTAACTCTGCCTGGCTCCAAAGCTTCAATAAGAGTTGACGGAGAGCTAATACCTACCTTTGATATAAATTCTAGGCTACGATAAGGGGATATCCATTACGCTGTTTAATCTGGTTTTACAAGCAGCCAATAAAGATTAGATACAATAACTCGGTGCATAGGAGTTAAAACAATACCAGTGTGAGCTTCCGTTGATGACACTGTTACTATCGGCAGAAATAAAAGAGGTTTAGAGGAGAATTTAGATAAAGTATACATTAAGGTGCAAAAGAAGGGGTCGAAAATAAGTGAGGGTAAAACTAAATATATGGATGTTTAAAGAAACGCGGCAAATAACAGTGACAACCTAACAGTTGAAAATCATACATTTGAACATGTTCAACATTTTTCTTACTTTGGACATAGATTACCTATAGGCCTACTAACTCTTGTAGTAATGGAATGTTATCCCGTATTGTAAGTGAAAATAAGTGATGTTACTTCTACGAAACGTTGCTCAAATAGAGGATACTAAGCAAACAACTAAATCTAACCACATATAGAAGTCTTATGTAACATGTGATAAATACTGAAAATGTATGCGTGTCCTGGACCTTAATTAATTAAGCAGATGAACAACAGCTTAGAATATTTGAGCGTAAAATCTAGCGAAAATCTTTGGGCCTGGGTAATCTAAAGTAGGTGAGGACACGAATGAATTATCAACTGGATCGATTAATATACGTGGCTGACATAGTCTGGTTCATCAAGAAAGAATATTGATAATTTCATAACTTAGAAAATTAGCGTAGAATGGCTGATTTACGTAAGGCGATTGGATGATAGCAGAACAACTAAAAGAATTGCACACTGGAAACCAAGAGGCAGAAGACATAGAAACAGACCTTGAAAAATATGGATAGATAACGTAGAGGAAGTGTTGAGAAATATGATAGTGAGAGACTAGAGTAGGTTGTGTAATGAGAGGACGGACTGAAAGAAAATCATTACGCAGGCCCACACTGGTTTGTGATGCCAGTAAAAGAATAAGAAGATAAATGTTTTGTTTATGTCACAAAGCTGTAAGGTTTCCCCTCGGTGTACACTTTCGATAGGCGTTACTCCGTACAGGGCCAAGTTGAGGCCTGCTATTGGATATTTGTTCTGATTAAATTTAAAATTGTCCACCAATTTATAACAAACTTTATAACTTTATAACAAAGTCTTGCATTTCTCGTGCAATACATATCTAAAAGGCTGTTCCGAAGTCATCTTAGAAACCTCGAACAAAAAACCAACCCTTCATATAAGATGGGGGGTGGTACTAATATTTTGCAAGAAATTTATATCATCGGCAATATTTTCCGAGGCATTTAATTCTTATTTTCCAAATATGTCAAAACTATTTAGACTACTTAATGAAGAAAGTTGTGTTAGTGGTTAACATCACAAGCAGAATTATCACTGTTGCACACCACTATATAAAAATATTCCGATTAGCGCTTTCAAGCTTCACAGCTCATCGTCAGATCGGAAATGAACCATTAACTTAAAACTGAACCCTCCACCCCTACCCCACCACACCCTGCTCACACACAACAAGCTATAATTCAATGTCCCTTCCTCCCCTCTGAACCCTGTCCCTCCATCTGGACAGTTATAATACATATTTTTCTAGCAAATTCCTTGTGTTTCAGTGTTGTGTGTGTGTGTGTGTGTGTGTGTGTGTGTGTGTGTGTGTGTGTGTGTGTGTGTGTGTGTGTGTGTGTGTGTGTGTGCATTCCTTTTAAACCTGGTGGGCCACCAGAATTAAATCAAGAAAAACGATTATTGAATGCGAAAGCATAATACAAAAACTAGGAAATGAAAATGATAAAAAAAGAATAAGGTGGGAAGTAGGGAATGTAGTAGATAAAATATTTAAGAACAATTTGTATAATTCAAAAAATGAACAAAAAATCAAATCAACTGTAACTAAACTAAAGAATAAAATAAAAAAGAATGATATTATAGTTACGAAGGCAGACAAAGGAAATACAATGGTACTACTGAGAAAGGACGAATACTGTAATATAACACAAAATAATCTGTATGAATGTTGTCTAAGTTTGAAATAAAAAAAAATTTTATTTCAAGATTTAAAATTTTTGTTGTTAAAAAAAAAATATTTTTGCTTCGTGTTTTTTATCACTAATATTTAAGAATTAATTGTGGTGATTGTTTGGTGTTAAACTTTTAATGGTATTATGGTTGATAGTGTAGTGGTGTCACCTTCTGTAAATCACTTTTAAGTTAATCTGGTTAACTCCAGTACTAGTCGATAGACGGCTCTTCTTCTTCTTTGATGTGCTCTTTATTTTCGTATATACCGCCTTTCGGTTAGTCTGTGTCCTTGAGTCAACTTATTCTTTAAGTATATTTAAAGAAAATTTCAACCAAATTGCATAAATAGAAGGTTTATTAACAAATTTATGAAAAAATATCGATAATAATCGATATGTGACAACAATATCGACTCGTACTCAGGGCCGGTCGACAAAAACTTTACATTAACTGTATATATAAAATAATTCTTTTAACGGTTATGTTAGAATAGCCAGAGAAGGGTAGGGACAAGAAAGTGTAACACTTACAATTAGAAATGTCTTAAAACTAACAATTACAACGTTGTTAATTTATATATGAAGTTTATATAGTATATATTTCGAACCAATGCAGTCTAGAAATTCGTTGCTTCGCTTTGGTGAGAATGACGAAAAATCAAAATGGCCGACAGGAGCATGCGCAGTGGAACGTCTATCACCTCGATGAATATTTCTTCCAATAAAGATGTCCTTTCACCGTTTATTCGTCTCAGCAATTGTGGATATTGGTTCTGGAGTTAATTGAGTGTTCCTGGTGTATTGTTTATTAGTTCACTTGGTGTAAATGTGTGTTATTATGTCTATCTCACTTTTGTCACATGGGTCGTATTTAACCATTTTTGTTCGTCCGTAAAATTTATTGTAATGGTGTTATTTCAATTATTTAGGCGTGTGTGGTTCTGTTTACATGTAATGCACTGTTTTGTTGGTTTTCACTGTTTCACGAGTTAATAATTCAATTTAAAAAATTTATAAAAATTTTTAATGAACTCGGTTTAATTATAGCACGCCATTAGTTAGGTTACACGGAGCAAAACCTCGTTTAAGTGTTGGCTTCAACGGATAATAATTAACTGTTCTCATTTCCTTCGCCTCCTGAAAATCTTAGCCAATTTAATATATATTATACATTGTTTCAAATTATCTTAGCTTCCGATACATTTTATTTGAATACATTATACACGGAAAATATTTTCGTTATTAATTAACTGTATGAAATACTAAATACATATTCGGTTTCTTTAATCTATTTTGCTTATTTTGATACTAATTAATATAGTTTTACAAAGTTTACATTTAAAAAAGTTATATTTCTTTCATGTTGGAATAGTATGTTCAAATATGTGTTTCCTGTCTTTGACCAGATCATAGCCATTTTCTCTGATATAATTATTATTATACTGAATCTAAAATTGATATAATTGTCTATTTTTACTTAATTTCTTGCAATTTAGTTCATTATTATTGTTTTTAAATATAATTCATTTATCTATGACTCCTCCTCTGAAATGTTAGTTAATACATTCCATTTTTATTTATAATTTTACTTATCTTCTGACAATATCTTTATAAAGTATAAGTTACATTGTATTACTATATGGTGGGTTTGTCTTACATAAATATCATCAGTTTAGTTGGTTTATTGGACTAGATTTGTCAATTATTATGTAGTATAAATTTACTATCTGGCCTAGATTTTATCTGTTGTTACTTGCAAAGTTTTTAATAATACAGTTAGTTTATACCCTTTTCTGACCTTCTATTCTAATATAATATTTATTAACAATTTGTCTCTTTACTACTATAACATTGAGTATTGATTTTAAACAATTAAAACATAACATATATTTAATATTAAATCTGGTATCTAGAATCATACCTTTTTTGTACTGATTACTTACAGTAACTTATAAAAACATTTTACAATATAGGAATGGTATCTACTTCAGATATTGCATTCCTAATTCAAACTACTAACAAAATAACATTTTATAACTACAAGTATTAATCTCTACTTCTAAATCTTCTTTATAGAGTTAATATATATGGAAACTGGAACATAACATTTTGTTCCATTAAATGTTTAACACTCCCTTAAAACTATTTAGTTACAGTCTTATCTGTTTTCTTAATTTTAGGGATGTATTCCCCGTCACTTTATGTACTAAACCCAAGCTATCTGTTTATATTATTTATTCTATGGAATGTTCTCATATAAACAGTGGCATTTTATTAGAAAGAGTATTCATTGCTCCTTCACGATATTACTTGATTAAATATCATTCATGATACTATTTAAAAACACTTAAAGTTATTTAATTGTACAGTAATTCATGTACCTTCTCAAAGTTTATTTATTATAATCTAATAACTTGCATTTGTCCCTGGTTATTTCTTGATATTATCACTAGTCCTTTCATAGTTTTATAATATGAAATTGTTTAACCATGGGGGAACTGTGAAGAGTTGTCTATATAAACTATAAAATAACTTTTTTGGGTGCACTGCTACTTAGCACTTTAAACACTTTTTGTTTTTATCAGTTTTACATGAGTTTATGGTTTGTTGGAGTGTTATACTTTCTTTTGTGACATTTATTTTCTTTTGGTGTTTTTGTTTTCTCCCTATTGGGTTTCTATTGGGTATTGGTCGTGTTCCACTTCCTTTATTCTATGGGATCTTCACTTGTCTCTGTTCATTAAGTCTATTTGTTTGTTTTAGGTATCTTCCTTCTTCATTCTTGTTTCTTCAGTACCATTTCGTTATTATACACTTTTGTTTCTACTGGTCTGTTTACTTTGTCGGTTTACTTGGTCTGGGTATCTTCCTTGCCTGCTCCTATCCTACCTGGGTGTTATTGTTATTTTAATTTTATTTTTCTGGGGTTTTAATTTGTTGTACAATTATATTAGTTACAGATTTCTTCTTTATGTTTACTTTTTCTTGTTATAATGGTAATTTATTGTGCTTTTTATTTAGTTTTTATTTGGATGTTTCTGGATGTTACATATACTTGATTTTTACTAATGATCATCTGGTAATTGATTTAAGTGGATCATCTGTCATGCTACAATACATAAAGAAAACAGAAGAATTTATAAGGGAAGGACCATATGAAGAAATAAAGTATGATTATACAAGTAAGTACCAGTCAAGGATAAAACAAATGATGAAACAGATAACATTTATAGAAGAAAATAAGAAAAAAGTATTTATTGGAAAGTAATCCAACAGCACCAACTTTTAAAAGTCAGGTTAAGATACATAAAGAAGGAAAACCAATTAGACCGATTATTTCTTTTATTAATGCACCTATTTATAAATTATCAAAGGAAATTAGCAGAGTACTGAAAGAGAAATATGAATTTGGGACAAAATACAACATAGAAAATAATGTAAAATTGATAGAAAAATTAGAAAATATTAGAATTAATGAAAATACAAAATTGATATCACTGGATGTTAAGGACATGTTTACCAATATCACAGTAAATAAAGTTATTAAGTTAATAAATGATAATAATATGGGAGAATACAGGTATAAAAAGCAATTGATTAAATTAATTAAAGAATGTGCAAATCAGAACTATTTTAGGTTTAATAACAAGTTTTATATACAGAAAAAAGATTACCTATGGAGTCTTCATTATCCCTTATTCTTGCAGAAATATATATATGAATGATTTTGAAAAGCAATTAATAAGTTCCTCTAAGTATAAAGGCAATATAAAATTATGGACTAGATACGTTGACGATGTATTAGTAATTTGGGAAGGAAGCATAGAAGAAGTGCATGAGTTTATAAATGAGGTAAATAATAAGGATAAAAACTTACAATTTAAAGAAGAGATAGGAGGTAAGAAAATAAATTACTTAGATTTAAACATAGAAATTAGAAATTAAAGGTAATGAGAAACTACAGTTTGGGATATTTAGGAAAGAAACGTATTCTGATATAATTATACCAAGAGAGTCCTACCACCCATATAGATATAAAATGGCGGCAATCAATTCATTTTGTTATAGAGCACAGAAGTGTTTAAAAGAGACCGAATCAAAAGATAGGGAGTTAAAAACGATAAAGGGAATTGTAAGGAATAATAACTATAACACCAACATAGTGGATAAAGTTATGAAAAGGGTTAACATAGAAAAAGCTAAAATAGAACCAGAACAAAAGAATTATGCAAGCTCATTGACATACATAGGTTCACATACTAGAAAAATTATAACATGTTTTAATAAATACGGAGTAGATATAGCTAAAAAAAAAATGTGAAACGGTATTTGATAAGATAAGGAATAAAAATATAGAAAAAATCCCAGTTTTACAGAAAAGCGGAATTTATAAATTAAAATGTAAAGACTGCAACAAAGTGTACCTAGGGGAGAGAGGACGAAAATTCGTATGCAGGTTGTCTGACCACAAACGTGGAGAAGGTAATAGAACAACGAATTCGTTATATGCAAGACATTTCATAGAAGACAACCATAAGTTTGTTAATCTTTGGAAGACTACGAAATTGTAAAAGTAGTAAATAACACAGTTGAAAGGAAACTTAGGGAGGAGTTAGAAATATTGAAAGAAAGAGAAAAATAGTTAGACAATTTAATTAATAATAAAATTAAATTTGATAATGAAGAAATATTTTATAACATAATTAAAAAGTGGCCAGCTTGTCGTTAGATATTAATTAGTGTCACACTCCCCCCTAGTGCAAATCTTTCTCAACTGTCTTCCGAACACATGTTACTTAATTTCCTACAAATGTACAAGGGTCATCTGTTCTGCTTTATAATAAGGTGTTGGTTAGGGAAAATTTACAGTTGTGTGTTTGGCGTCAGCAACAATTGTAAGTGTCTCACTGATCATATTATTTAGTATTAGCTAAGAAACATATAACATTTCTTATAGACACATAGTCGATCAGTTTTAAACTCAGTACAGTGGGCATCTCCGTTGTGCATAATTTACACTTAGATGATAAAAATAAGTGAATAAAATAGTGTTATATTTATGTATGGATTCTCGAATGTGTAGTTGACTTGTGAGGTTGTTTTGTTGTGTGTGTGTGTGTGTGTGTGTGTTTTCATATGTAATTCTAGCGTGTGTGTATGTACACGTCTACGTGTTAGATTTGTGGTATATATCTGTTTAGAATAGAGTGAGAGAGAGAGAGAGAGAGATTGAGGGAGCATGTGAGAGATATTATGACCGACATATATTTGAAATACATTGACTATGGTACTCTGTATAGACCAAGTTCCAGGTAAATAACATTGACCAAAATGTAAATATTAAGTAATAACCATTTTCATATAATAGATCTGTTATCTATAATGTTCTGTTATAAAGTCTGTAACCCTTTAATACAAGTTGGTAAATTATTTCTGTTATCGTGTGCATAAATTCTCTATTTATATGAGAATGATAGTGTAATAAAAATGGTGAGTGTTTTAGAGTGCCAATCGTGGACAATGACAAATGAGAGGGAGAGAGAGAGAGAGAGACCGAGAGAGAGAGTGTGAGAGAGAGGGAGAGAGAGTGAATGAGATGGAGAGAGAGAGAGTGAATGAAGAGAGATAATGAGAGGGAGAGAGAGAGAGTGTGAGAGCGAAGGGTGGAAGAGTGAGAGAGGGAAGAAGGGAAACAGTGAGTGAGAGAGAGAGAGAGAGAGAGAGAGAGAGAGAGAGAGAGAGAGAGTGAGAGAGAGAGTGAGTGGGGTGATAGTGAGTGATAGATAGATTTCAGGTTAGAGTGAGAGGCTGTGAGGACTGGCGGGGGGAGCATGGGTGAAAGAGAAGGGTGATTGTGGACACATACATAAATTACATTATTCTATAGTACTCTTGACTATATTTTATAATATGATTACAATTACCGTATTATCCAAGTTTACCTGTTAGTAAAATTTACCAGAAACTTTTGTTTGTAACCTTTGTCAACTATCTGATTTAAGTCGTAATGTTTTACAATATTGTGTAAATTGTATGTTTCTAAATTATGATTGTTTGCTAACACCAGTAGGGAGTGAAACATGGTAAAAATAACTTTTAATAATTACGTAGTGAACATCCCCTAATCTGTTTTAGTTATAGGTAATATATTACTTTGCTATATGTTGACTGTTGTAGGTATAAACAATTTATGTACCAATCTACTGTAATATCCAATTGTTGATTACTGTTTGTTTAATTAATTAAAATAACATTATATTTAGTAATTTAAATTGTAATACTGTATAAATTAAGTTCTCTCATATTATAATTTGCTCGCTTTCTTAAAGATAATTTGAAGATGTAAACAAACTATCATAAGTCTTCACATAAAAAATGTGCATACATACGCACGCACACACTCACATCACCAACACGTTCACCCAAATATTTACTTGTTTCGTTATGTTTGATATTTCTATTGTATTTCATACACAGGTCCTGAAGATGACAATAAATATTGTCGAAACGTCGACGCAAAATAACTAAAAGTTGTATTATTGACCGATCCTCACTAACCATCCACTAAAACATTCATAATTAAAAAGTAAATGATAGAGGACAGATAGATAAGATTAAGAATTAAATAGCAGAGGACTAATGGATATTTTTAAATAAGGGTGTGTGACTGGCCCAGATGTGGGGGAGAAAGACGGGTAGGTTTAAAAGGAATGCACACACACACACACACACACACACACACTGAAACACAACGAATTTGCTAGAAAAATATGTAACTGTCCAGATGGAGGGACAGGGCTCAGAGGGGAGGAAGGGACATTGAATTATAGCTTGTTGTGTCTGAGCTGGGTGTGGCGGGGTGGGGATGAAAGGTTTATTTTTAAGTTAATGGTTCATTTCCGATCTGACGATGAGCTGTGAAGCTTGAAAGCGCTAATCGGAATATTTTTATATAGTGGTGTGCAACAGTGATAATTCTGCTTATTTAGACTACGTTAAATACGTAGGCATTTTTTAAACTGGCCCTGAAATTATGAAACCTCAGTCCTAAAGAGGCTTATCAAGTTACACCTACCTAGGTTTAAGTTTACTACTCGTACATTTGTGTAGGAACTCGACCACCCTCTTGTATGAGAACTAGTATTTCTCCGTGTAGCAATTCGCCTATCTGAGTCTTTATTGCCTGGGCTAGTCTAGAATTTCCCTACATCCATGAAAATATACTGACGTAGTGTGAGACAAGCGATTTATTCTGTCTGTCTATCTCTTTTTTTCTCTCTAGTTCTCTCTTTCTCTTTATTTTTCACTAATTACTCCTGACCTTCAAACATTAATTTATATATATTTCACAAGGGTACACTTGTGGGTTGCTAATTTTCTACGTAAAGGAGTGGTATATACTTCTGAATATGCACGCGGTGCGCTTCGTCTTGTGTGAAGGCTCACAGAGACGCTTGATATTTTCCCTTTTTAATCTTGTTATTTAAATTAGCAACGTCCTAGGTCGTGATTTAGGACTTGAAAATGGTGGAAACATTGAAAGGCCTCTTCCAGAACATGGGCCTTAGCAGTTTAGCAAATAATCACGACGAAGTTGGATTTACCCTTGTATCTGTACACAGGTCCTGACGATGGCAATAAATATTGGCGAAACGTCAATACAAAAAATGTAAAATTGTGATACACTTATTGACCGATCTTCGCCAATCTTACCATCGTTAAAATTTATTGACCGACGGTCACTACTAAATTAAGGATTCATTAATAGAAATCAGAATTTCTTAACTGTTCAAATACTGGCAAAGATGAAATCGTGTTCGAATGTTTACATTTGTGTAATGAAGCTCTACGTAACTGGGTGTAAAACGTCACGTACTATATCACTGATAAACTAAAATCTTTATTGTTGATAATTATGAATGCGTATTCTTTAGGCTATATGTACTATTCTGTACTATAAACATTACACGGCATTCACATTACACGGTTACTATCTGACATAAGTGCTCATCTGGAGTAGGCCTACATATCTGGCGTGGAGACAAGAAAAATGGCAAAAAAGGGCGACACATTTGGGACGCTCCAGAGGGAGACAGAAAAAGGCGGACACTATTCCGATCCCGTAGTCAACATGACGACTTCTGCGGGATCATTTCCATTTACGCTTTCACGCCATTTAACTAATTTATTATTTATTGTTCTCTCAACGTGTTTTCCAAAACTAATTAAAATTCCACGTTTATATCTGCACTGTTTTCCTTGGCCTTCGCGTAGCGGGCTGTGGATTTTGCACTCTATAACATAATTATCCTGTTTCACGGTGCAGAAACACAAGGGGTGTAAACCCTTAAACACAGGAAAGTGCGCAACGCCATTCCGTGAAGATATTTTATCATAATTCTCCCTCCGATATGCATTTTAATAGACTTCTTGAAAAAATTTCTGCTTTTAGCATTTTGAAATTCAAAGCGACATTTATTTTAAATGCATAGACAATATTCTGCTTGGCTACTTTTAGTAAATAATTTAACCACATTTCCGTAGTACCCTCCTGTATCTCGTCAATGTATTTTGATGAAGTTCTGTATTGACATGTCGATCGTCTAGATTTTACACAATATTAATCTAAAAAAATGGACCAATGGCTTCCTTCCATTCCGTGCTCTCACCACACAACCTTCCCCGGTCTCCACATTTAGGCCTATACATCTCAAATCACCCACTACCTTATCTATCCATCTTTTCTATTGATTCCCAGCCTGAAAATTCTTCTCGCCTACTTGCTTTGCTATCAAACATTCGTCTTACATGATCCAGCCATTCTAATCTTCTACTCTTGATGATGAGTATGTCAGCACCGTGTACTAATTGATCCAGTTCATAATTCGTTCATATCTTCCAGGACCCATATCAGTTTGCCAAGACCCAAAAATCGTTCGTAAGATTTTACGCTCAAGTATTCTAAGTTGTTGTTCATCTACATTTGTTAATGTCCTGCCCAAGCATCTATAATGTAACTATTGGTCAAGTAAGTCTTCTATACGCTTGGTTAACTTTAGTTGTTTGCTTAGTATCCTGGATTTGAGCGACTTTTTATAGGAGTAGTAACACCTACTTCCAGTTACAATACAAGACTTTATTTCATTACTCCATGGGTGTGTAGGTAATTGGTTATCCTAAGTAAGAAAACTGTTGAACATGTTCATATGTACAACTTCCAACTGTTAAAGTTAGCACTGTTGTTTGGAGCGTTTCTTTGTACTTCCCCGTAATTATTTTTACCATCATTTGTTTTCAGACCCCTCTTTTGCACCTCACTAATACATTATATGTTAACAGTAATTTGTTATTTCCCTACCATCTGATTAACTTTTTCTGCTGCACGTGAAATGACTTTTATGGTGAACTCGGGTATACTCGTGATAGAGGTAATCTCGTGATACTTTTTGTAAAGCTTGTCACGGGTTAACCAATGATTCCACAAATGCCTGGTTTCTCCAGTTAAGCGCAGCGCATTCTAATGTTCAGTTTGATATATTGTAGGCGCCAGTGCGACACATGTTTATTGTTTTGCAACGTTTTGAAATGAAAGGTAAGAAATATTTCTTATATGTCTATATCTGTTAACAGGACGTGCATTTTGATTCTATCATAATTGTAATTCACTATATTAAGTATCAAATTTACCCTTAAATTTTCGGTTAATACATACTGAATACGAGGGTACATATTTTGATAGGTTATGGACGGCGTATACGTTGTAGGACCTTATCTCCGGATCGTAGTTTCTTAAAAGTTTTTTGTTATTTTCTAAGTAAAGACGCTTCCTAGTAATGTACAAATTTATTTAATTTTTGACATTTACTTCTGAAAAAGACTTACATTAAATATAAATCTTCTAAATTGTTTTATACTAAAATTTCGATAGTTTTTATTTCCTAGATTGGATTTCTCCGTACGATTTTAATATAAATAGCGTTTTTAATTTTCATGTTTTTTGACCATATGATTTTAGCTTTATTTTATTTTGGATATTAGATGTCACGAGTATGCCTGACGTATCACGAGACTACCTCAATTTAGGTAAAGTCGTGATATCACGAGTATAGCGGAGTGTCACGAGATTACCTGGAATATCACGGGATTACCAAGCAAGAACATAGTTTCGAAAATTAATTAAAATAAATACAATATGTTGTTTTATCCATACAATTTTTAGTACGATAAAGTTCTTAGAAACCATTCTGTCCAAAGATTAAAACAGAAAAAAATTAAAAATTTTTGGTTGTCACAATTGGTATTTTATATACTTCATCCCAAGTTTACCATATTCGTTGACTGCTGAAGAAAAATATTTTATCTGGCCACCAGTAAATTTATATTATATTACTGTGCCGGTGTTTGCCTAACCCGGCTGTCGAAGGTTATACAAAATTAATTTTAAAATAACGCGAACGCAAGGGTCAGTTAAAGCGACGAGATTTGTACGGCTCCGTTAAAACTGCGCGCGCACTCTGGGGGGAGGTTTGGCTGTTTGTTAGATCGTAGCTGCTTAATTCAGTCACAGACCGGCACTCAGAGAAACAACAGACTCCTGATCCGAACAGATTGTACTACGCAGTTATTTCTTCTACTCTAATGGCAGGCTAAATTTACGAGACTTCCCGGTAAGTGATCATAGCCTCTTATTGTATGCGTCAAAAATAATTAAATTTAATTAACGAAATGTATGCAGCCGTATGAGAAAGACGAATGCATGTGGTGCGACCCGGCAGTGTGTATATTAAAAGATTATTTAATGTTCAGTATATACAGCTCATATTCTTTTTATGATTATTGTATTGTAAGAGTCACTGTAATCGCTTCATAGAATGTTCTATAAATTATAAGCTAAAGTCAGTGCGTAGGCATGGGGTTAAATTGTGCACGTGCATGCAACAGATTGTACGCGTGTTCTCGTTAATTAATTATGGCAGTAAAATAACTTGTGAGACCACCCTTAGAGGAAACAGTATTAATATTTTAGTTGTGTGCAACTGTGAGTGCCTTGAAGGTGATCATTTTTTGGCAAATTGCAATAATTGTGCCACCACGTGGCAATCTAACCTGTTAGATTCTGTCGGCGCTTGTAAGAGCGCGTGCAAGTGACTTGTACTCTACGCCTTTTAATAATATCTTTTAATTGTTGAATTAATCATCCCATGGCAGACTTTATTACTCTTTAAGCAATTTGCAAAGAAATAATAACCGAAACTTTGTGCATTTATCTTGAGTTGGTTGAAGGCCCGTTCTGAAGTTATTTACCTGGGAACTTGGGTGGACATTTTTTATGAACAGCATTTCTAATTTTTATGAATTCCCAGGGTTCTCGCCTAAAGCCGGAGATGCTGGTCTTACTGATATAACTCCATCTTCATCAGCCATGAACCATCATACACACACCTGTTCGGAGGAGGGAGTCTGGTGAACACACTCAAGATGAAGCACATGCTCATAATTAAGGTGATATGAACTCTTTTATTTTTCGTTGGCCGGGCCTGCCGTGCTCCTGATTCACAGTTTAAATTTCTTTTGAAACCATGTGCCCACGTGGCTGGACAGTCTGCTATAGGGTGTGTCAGCTGAACATTCATTCTGAACATCATGTGACTTTAATAATTTAACTTCATAAAACTAAGTACGATGTTTGTAATTGTGTGCTGCACTGGGGGAGCGTGCTAGAGATTTTGTACACTTAAATATTTTCATATATAGCCAATAGTCATTACTCTGCTTACTACAAAATTTATGTCACATGTTAGGGGTTCTGTTCCGGCTGGTTCAGAACGGGGTTTATATTTTAATTTAATTCTGGTTTAACATGTAAGGGCTGGGGGGTTGCGTTTTCTTTTTTTGGCTGTTTTCGGAGGATAAAAGGGGACATAGTTTTTGCCAGGCACATGTTCATGCAGTTTAAGGCAGGTTTGATTCCTGTCACACATGGTTAAGTACAGGCTGGCGCGCTTCCACATCTGCTAGGATACAACAGTCAGTTATTATAAACTAATTTCTATACAGCCATCTGGCTTTAACAGAAAAGAACTTTCATATTTTTCTGGGCATATACTGATTAATTTTTTTACCTTGTAAAAGCATATACTGATTAATTTTTTTTGATCTTGTAAAAGCATATACTGATTAATTTTTTACCTTGTAAAAGCATATACTGATTAATTTTTTTGACATTGTAAAAGCATATACTGATACATGTATCCATCTGGATTTGTAAAACAAAATTAACGTTTTATAAACTCATACCAATTGCTTAAAATCAGGTGATGAGGATTTTTCTCATTTATGTGATGTCTAAGAAACTTAAAGAATTTCATATGCTCATGGTGGGCCAATTATCAGATGCTATCTATACATACGGGCGGTCCGGTCTCTCTTATGGTTTATGAGTGATTATCATCCTTTCGGGGGTTTTTCTTAATTATTTACATTAATGGAAATTGATGAATGACGGTGACTGAAGGGCGGACATTTATGATTGCCGGTTTTAGGGCTTTGTAGAAACACTGCCTGTTGAGCATGCGTATTCCAAGGGTATTATTAGAACTTTATGTTTCTGTACGTGTTGTCAATGTTAAGTGTTAGTAACAAAAGGGGGGGGGAGTTACATAATTACAGAATGTTACCTGATATATATATATATATATATATATATATGTTTATAGGGATAGGAAGCTATTGTCTTGACACGATTAAGGATATGAAAATTATTTGTTTATTATGTATTGTGAGGGCTATTGCCCTTGCCCTGTGATACTTATGTGATTTGCAGCATATTATATGTAATGAATTCTGGGGGCAAAATAAAAGTTGTTATTGTTAAATTACAGCCGAGTTTCATTGCAAGTCCCGTCATACTGGACCCAGCACAATTTTGGCTTCTCTAGGCTCCGGCCTAGTTTTAAATAACTTGTGGCTTCTCTTTCAAAAAAAAAAAAAAAAAAACACTAAATAAAAGTAAATATAAAAAGAAATAAAAAAGAAGTTTGTTTTATATATATATAAGGAAAGAGGGGTTACATTACATGTTAACCTGTAACGTGTAACAAGGATTGGTTGAATCAATCCATAATTATTGAAACAGAGTATAGGTACAAATAGATTATTGTCAATGGGTGCATAATAATTTAACTAAAGTCTCGTAATCTCTACAGTACATAATATACGTAATTGTGAAAAGTACACCTCCTGAAACTAGGGTAGCTAAAGTAGTAATTAGGAATTAAAATATTATATCCAGTTTCGTAACTCTGTATGGGACAAACTATCTGCGAGAAGCTCAACAACTTTGCTGTGCTCGAGTGAATCTATTTATGTGTAGCAATCTGTGTGGCGACATAAGGGTGAAGGGTGAAGCGTATAACCAAGTTGTGGGCGCGCGGTGACATGTCTTGTGGCGACGTCTGTTTCCCAGTAACCAACCTGAAACAATTTAAACCCCAGCCATTTACGTTTCGCTACAGACGAGTTGATATGGAAAAGAACATGGGGAAACTACTAAAAAATATCAAACCCCCAATGAGTGGTAACTTATTTTACATTAATTAATTTATACAGAATTTATTTAAGACGAAAGAAATTGAAAGCTGGAAAACAATTCATTATGCACTCTGTTCTGGTCATAAGATATATATTGTTACGCCGGTCTCATGGATCGTTGTATGGTACAAAACACAGACACCAATATAGTCACTAATCACCAGCTTTAATTAGTCACAAATAACAATGTGAAATCAACTAGGTACTCCTACACAATAATTCAAGTTAAATTTGTCCACACGCAATAATAGTGTCAACTATTAATAGTTCCGAACTAATTATAACACAGCAATGACTTTCCACAATCACTTGATCTGCACTCTACAATCTCGCCAGGAACGTCTAAGCACACCGCTGTTGGTTATACAGGTTCCGTAAGTGTTCCATTTTTCTATTTATTCCAGGTGTTCCATCAATTTTTAATTTTTTTTTTTTTTGCAAAGTGTCAGTACAATTCGCATAGTTACAAGTGCTCTCGAACAGTCTGGTGTGCCATGTTAGTGGACGGCATTGACACAGACGCCACACGCTGGGCTAGAAGCATGAGAAGCGTGTAGAACGACAATCTCACCCTTTCGAAAAGGTTTTGTGTGTGTGTGTGTGTGTGTGTGTGTGTGTGTGTGTGTGTGTGTGTGTGTGTGTGTGTGTGTGTGTGTGTGTGTGTGTGTGTGTGTGTGTGTGTGTGTGTGTGTGTGTGTGTGTGTGATTTTGTTCGCGGCGGGTACCGAATCCAAGCCACGCGGTGTAAAGATTCAAAGTAGCTCTACTAACTCCGCGGCGGTGTCTCTTTATTTCGGTGACATATGTTTCATTTAACGTTACTTTGTAGTGATCACTGTACTTTTTAGCGTTTACGAACTTTTCTATCCTTAAATTTTTAATGTTTTCTACCCTTGTCAGTTTAAAGTTGGGAAATACAACACCTTCATATCGTTAATGCCCTAATGCATCTTTAGCACATCAATTCACATTCCTCTAATTCATAAGTTACATGAATTATTCCTATAACGTGAATCTAGAAGCTGCATGTGTGCTACTGAACAGTAAAATAAATATTTTTTGAATTTCTTGGTGTCCTGTTACCCTTTACCGTAATATAGAAAATAACAAAATGCTAGCTCACCCTATGAGAATAAATAACCAAATTGGGTCTCTGATAAATTTCCAAAACACGATTTATTAAAGTAGCTCCTGACTTGCAGATAGTCAATATTTGGTATCGTGGAAATTATTAAATCTGTTTGATTCATGCCGACGGTTGGTTACCAAAATTCTGCAGGAGAGTCGAACTCAAAATACTTTTCAAACACGGGACGACCAGAATTTACTTTCATCGGCAGGGAAAAATAACTGAAAACGTGATGATACGCCGAACATCGATTTGAAAGGTTGACTGTTGTAGCGTCACAGAACGTTCCATAAAAAGAAATCATTTATATAGTAAGTTAGCATAAGAGGAAAGTGAAGTGAACAGTATCGAACCCAAGTAGTCCCAAAAAATTGTGTAATTTTGTATAATAATTATTTCTATCAACTTGAAAAAACGACCAAACTATGGCTAAGACAAAACCCCATATATATTATTCAAGTGAATACGAGTGAAAAAACCATAAGACACTATAAGAGAGAGAAATAATGTCAGAATCTACCAGAATGAAGTCAATAATTATTAAGTTTTATAACTATGAATATAGTATTAAAAACTATTTTTTTGTGAATAAATGGACATGATCCATTATTATATTATGTGATGTAAATAAAATAGATGTATTAAGTGACTTAAATACATTATTAGAAAGAGTTTAAGTTAAAATAAAAATTGTATATTTGCAATGACAAAAAATATTAATGTGTTGGATTTGAGACCATACACCAAGATTTCATGGAAAAATTAATTATTATCAGATTTAAATAAAAACTATATGTAATTGTCAAGCAGACAATAGTGAACAATTTATCTTAAATAAAGGAAGCTGTCAAATGAATAAAAAGCAGCCAAAATAGCCAAAAACAGTGTTAACTAAAAACATGTAACAGGCATCTAATATTGTATAATTCATGAATTTAATGTTGCCAAAATGCAACTAAACTGTATTAGAAAGCTGTAATATGATATAAAGCAACTATACTAATATACCTGACCAACTTTAACATTGTAATAGTCAAGTCAGCAAAATATTTACTTATACCATGTATGGCTGAAGCCAATTATCCAGTACAAAGATAATGATATCTGGCTAAAATACTTGCATAATACTAACAAAAATGAGATAGAAAGGTACAATACATCAAAATACCTTAATAAGAAATAAACTCAGTTGAAAGTAAAATCAATTCTAAAAGAATTTAACTATTTAGAGTGAGATTTGTCACACCATAAAAAATGACATCTCAAGACAATCAATGATGCTATGTCATCTTGTGATAAATATAAAATATGTACAAAGTAACCAGGTATCACAAAAGATAGACAAAATAATAAACTCTGTGTGTATAGTGGTGAAATAATACATATATTAAGGAAAAAGACTAATCATTGTATTAGAAAACTGACAAGAACCTAGGCCATGAGCAGAGGCCATATAAAATTGTATTTATTTGTGTTTTATTGATGTTAAAATTTGTTTATTTTGTTGTAGGAGAGTAGTAGTAGTAGATGTCCAGCTTGTGAAGGGAACTTTATAACTCCACAACAATTTTTATTAATAATATTGAGTTTTTAATGACTACAACTCAAGGTGAGGGTTGTATATTGTAATGTTTTTTAGACTTAAGTTAATTAGATACCAATCATATTTAGTATCGCTAGATTCAGTAAAAAACAAGGAATTTAAATACATTAATGGCATACAAATTGTAAGTACTAATGTGAAACTGTTTGATAAATACCAGTGTAAATTTTGAAATATCCATTGTATGAAGAATAAGAAATTCGTTCTAAAAGCTTCTACGGAAGTGAAAATTGTTCTATGACATTCCATTTCGTTTATTCTCGAACAATCTAGAAGAATTTTTACACAAATATACCGGAAGTCGACGAAAACAGTCATCCCGATTTAGTATAAAAGCGAGACAAAATTCGAACGAAAAACACTTGAAAACTGAACGCCAGAACTGATGCATCTCACACAACACTGATCAACGCAGCTAAGGCGAAACCGAGAGGGGAAAAATCGACAAGACACGGCAGGAAGGCTTTTTCCCGTACATAGACATAACCGACTGACTTAACCTCAACGAGAGTCGCCAAAAAGTATCGCTGAAATAGAGCAGCGATACGGCAAATTTTAATAGAAAGCACGCAGCCAGAACGTCGACGGCCCAGGAGGGTCCCAACATTTAATAGAGAACGAATTCTGCTGTGTTCGCATTGACTGACTAACGTGACAAATAATTCCCCCGAACGTAAACAAAACAATACACTGAGCCTTCCTCAAAACTGCATGGGAGTCAGCGCTGCGGTGGCAGATTTCTGAATCAACGCTAGACAGATGATTCGTAGTGGCGGCGTTTGAACGAGATTTTACTGCCAAACGTTTTGACAAAAAGTGCGGAAAAAGTAACGATCGCAAAAATTGACTTTAAATAGCTTCAGTGTACACCCGAAGAGGCGAGATCGAGAAACTACCCGAAGGAAGTGTCCAATGAGAGAATAAACGACCATTGGAACGTGAGTTACCAAAATTAAAATCATTGTTACCTGGTTACTTTTATCACACAGTTGTACTTTACACGCCACACATACACCTTCAAATCACTTAGTTTTTTCTTGTAAGGCATCTAATTGATATGTCTTGGTAGTTCAAAGGAGTCACGTCCTGAGATTAAAGTTTTTTCATATATTAAACTCATGCTTGTCAACTGAGTCAGAATCTGAAATACTAGCCGATACTTGATTGGATATATTGTCAATAATAATAACTTGTAAAATTTTTTCTCTGCAATTTTATAATTTTTATGAATGATAGTCCTTCAGACGATTTGTTTGTTGTTTTTAAAGAATCATTAAACATAACTGATTTTTCAAAGCTAAACTGACTTGTTTAAATTTTTTCGTAGATTTAAAAATTTTATCAATCACATTTAATTTTTTCTTGGAACAAACGTTTCCAAGTGGCGCCCACAAAAAGCATAGTTTTAAGTTGTATTACAGGACTACATCACTGCAGAGGATCCAGTCAACAGGAAAAAGTAACGAAAGTGCGCGGAGGTAACGCCCGACAGTTTACAACAACACAAACAACAACACCCAATCATTTCTATTTGTTATAAATTGGCAGCCCAACTAGTGAGGCTTGAAAAAGACGGAACAAGCCCGGCAACTACCAACATATCAAGATGTCGCGAATAAAAGGAAAAGGAGAAAGACCCATACCAATGGTAGAACAGACAGAGAAACCCGAACCAGAAAAAATAACAGGGAGCGTTGACACAAATATAAGAATGATGATGGCGATGCTCCAAAGAATGGAAGAAAATTGGGACAAAAATATAGAATCCTTGAGGGAGGATATGAGAAGAAACAGACAGAAAGAGAGAGAGGAAAATGAAAGAAGGAGACAGGAAGATAGGGAGGAAAATGAAAGAAGGAGGCAAAAAGAGAGAGAGGAGAGTGAAAGATGGAGAGAATCCCTGAGAGAGGAAGGTGAAAAGTGGAGAGCATCCTTGAGGGAGGAAACTCAAAAATGGGTAGAGTCCGTTACAAAAAATAATAATGCAAATTACAAAACAGTAGACGAAAAGATCGAGGAGAGTAAAACCGACAATGATAAGGAGGTCGAGGTAATGGAGGAACAGGTAGAAGGATTACAGTTTCTATTTCGTTGTCTTCCAGAAAATAATACCGGTCCTGAAACCATAGAGAAAGAAACAGTAGAAACGGAACAAAACATAGCTAATAGATTGAACAGACCGAGAAAAACAAACAGGGAGTATACAAAGGAAATAGGAGAAATGACTCAAAGCGGTTTAATTAATATACTTAACCCCCCGGTCACTGACCACAGAGAAAGGAGTTACATGAAAGAATATAAACAGAATTTAATGAAAAGGGACAAAAAGAAAGAGTGTATTACAAAGAAAATCATAGGCCAAAATACTTTTAAGGTAAGCATGCCTAGAAAAAAGATACATTCCAAAAAGAAGGAAAATTATGAGGAACAAATGGGCCAGCTTATAGAAAAATACGCTCAGGAAATAAGAGAAATAAGAAAGAAAAGGAATCAAGAGAATAGGCCCCAGGTAAGTAATGACGAAAGACCCCGAACAGTTCACGAAAATCCGGGTTTTTCATTACAGCATAACCAGGTAAATAATGACGAAAAACCCCGAGTATTTTATGTAAACCATGTATTGGCAGAAACTGGCCGAGAACCAGATAATGATCCCCAAAATGAAAGTGAGAGAGAGGAGGAATTCCGCTGTGCAGAAAAATTATGGCCCAAACATGTGATGAGATGGTAAGGCCATGAAACCAATCGTCCAGAATAAATGTCATAGACCAGGCATTTGAAGGAGTAGAGGTGATAAACATCGAAGGTCGAATATTGAAAAGAGAAGGAATTAAAAAGGAATGGGAATGATAAATAAGGACATAATATAAGGGACACACAACCAAAAGGAGTTGAAATAATTAACCCAAACTGACAAATATAACCAAAATATTATCAAACATGAAAACAATACCTACGAGGTAACTGACACAATTAGGAACAAGGTAAAAGGAACGTATAACCAGACTTCATTAAAAAAGTACCATGATTAAAAAATCGCAAGTCGAATACTCAATCAGTGACCAAGTACCATGACCAAAGACCCAAGTCAAATACAGCATCATAGAGAAGGTACCTTGACTAAACATGTCAACGTGAATTTTTTAACTTAGCCATAATTAGAAAGGAGATAGAGATTTTTAAATAAATATAAATATTATTGTATAATGATTAATATTAATAAATATTACGAGAAGGACACCTTACACCAAAGGCATAAAGATATATATAAAATATAGATTTATTTCCAATAGCCAAGTCAACGTATATTTACCAGCTTACCCGTACTTAGAGAAGGAGAGAGATTATTATTAATAAATATTACGAGATGGACACATTCCATCATAGGCAAGATTTATTTCCAATAGCCAAGTCAACGTATATTTACCAGCTTACCCGTACTTAGAGAAGGAGAGAGATACAGTTATACAGTTATTAATAAATATTACGAGAAGGACACCTTACACCAAAGGCATAAAGATATATATAAAATATAGATTTATTTCCAATAGCCAAGTCAACGTATATTTACCAGCTTACCCGTACTTAGAGAAGGAGAGAGATTGTTATTAATAAATATTACTAGATGGACACTTAATAAAGGAGAAAAGAAGGAGAAATACTGTCATATATTTCATACTAAATGGATATGATAAATGAAAAAAAAAAGGGAAAACAGTGTGTTACATAAGGAGGTAATGATGAATATGAATATAGCTATTGACATTGAATGATTTTAAACGATAATTTTAACCTGCGGAGAACGATATATTAATATAATTGTGAATTAATCAGAAGAGTTTAAGAAAGGGAATTTATGTGTAGGAGCCTATGATCTTTGAATATTGTATTTTTTTTATTATTATTATTTGTTGCAAAGGTGCAATTATTATTTTCTGGACAGAGATGTGTTGCCTCTGATTTCAGTAGTGATAGACAGGAAGGGACAGAGAATGTATGCCATAGCGAGCCACTCTGACTCCCAACCCTCTATGTAAGTTAGGGAATTGATAGGGAATTATATCAAAGATTAATTATAAAACATCAAGGTAAAAAGGAAAGGAATAGGTGATATGACAAAGAACGAACTAGGAATATTGAGTTGGATTAATATATTAAAGGAGTAGTACAGGAATTTAATTATAAGATAAAAGATTGAGATATAAAGAAGCTAATAAAGGGTTATTATAGAGATGACAATTTCATCAAAACCAAAGATATGTTTTTCCAAAATTATCAACTTTAACGGTGAGGCATATGTAGCGTCACAGAACGTTCCATAAAAAGAAATCATTTATATAGTAAGTTAGCATAAGAGGAAAGTGAAGTGAACAGTATCGAACCCAAGTAGTCCCAAAAAATTGTGTAATTTTGTATAATAATTATTTCTATCAACTTGAAAAAACGACCAAACTATGGCTAAGACAAAACCCCATATATATTATTCAAGTGAATACGAGTGAAAAAACCATAAGACACTATAAGAGAGAGAAATAATGTCAGAATCTACCAGAATGAAGTCAATAATTATTAAGTTTTATAACTATGAATATAGTATTAAAAACTATTTTTTTGTGAATAAATGGACATGATCCATTATTATATTATGTGATGTAAATAAAATAGATGTATTAAGTGACTTAAATACATTATTAGAAAGAGTTTAAGTTAAAATAAAAATTGTATATTTGCAATGACAAAAAATATTAATGTGTTGGATTTGAGACCATACACCAAGATTTCATGGAAAAATTAATTATTATCAGATTTAAATAAAAACTATATGTAATTGTCAAGCAGACAATAGTGAACAATTTATCTTAAATAAAGGAAGCTGTCAAATGAATAAAAAGCAGCCAAAATAGCCAAAAACAGTGTTAACTAAAAACATGTAACAGGCATCTAATATTGTATAATTCATGAATTTAATGTTGCCAAAATGCAACTAAACTGCATTAGAAAGCTGTAATATGATATAAAGCAACTATACTAATATACCTGACCAACTTTAACATTGTAATAGTCAAGTCAGCAAAATATTTACTTATACCATGTATGGCTGAAGCCAATTATCCAGTACAAAGATAATGATATCTGGCTAAAATACTTACATAATACTAACAAAAATGAGATAGAAAGGTACAATACATCAAAATACCTTAATAAGAAATAAACTCAGTTGAAAGTAAAATCAATTCTAAAAGAATTTAACTATTTAGAGTGAGATTTGTCACACCATAAAAAATGACATCTCAAGACAATCAATGATGCTATGTCATCTTGTGATAAATATAAAATATGTACAAAGTAACCAGGTATCACAAAAGATAGACAAAATAATAAACTCTGTGTGTATAGTGGTGAAATAATACATATATTAAGGAAAAAGACTAATCATTGTATTAGAAAACTGACAAGAACCTAGGCCATGAGCAGAGGCCATATAAAATTGTATTTATTTGTGTTTTATTGATGTTAAAATTTGTTTATTTTGTTGTAGGAGAGTAGTAGTAGTAGATGTCCAGCTTGTGAAGGGAACTTTATAACTCCACAACAATTTTTATTAATAATATTGAGTTTTTAATGACTACAACTCAAGGTGAGGGTTGTATATTGTAATGTTTTTTAGACTTAAGTTAATTAGATACCAATCATATTTAGTATCGCTAGATTCAGTAAAAAACAAGGAATTTAAATACATTAATGGCATACAAATTGTAAGTACTAATGTGAAACTGTTTGATAAATACCAGTGTAAATTTTGAAATATCCATTGTATGAAGAATAAGAAATTCGTTCTAAAAGCTTCTACGGAAGTGAAAATTGTTCTATGACATTCCATTTCGTTTATTCTCGAACAATCTAGAAGAATTTTTACACAAATATACCGGAAGTCGACGAAAACAGTCATCCCGATTTAGTATAAAAGCGAGACAAAATTCGAACGAAAAACACTTGAAAACTGAACGCCAGAACTGATGCATCTCACACAACACTGATCAACGCAGCTAAGGCGAAACCGAGAGGGGAAAAATCGACAAGACACGGCAGGAAGGCTTTTTCCCGTACATAGACATAACCGACTGACTTAACCTCAACGAGAGTCGCCAAAAAGTATCGCTGAAATAGAGCAGCGATACGGCAAATTTTAATAGAAAGCACGCAGCCAGAACGTCGACGGCCCAGGAGGGTCCCAACATTTAATAGAGAACGAATTCTGCTGTGTTCGCATTGACTGACTAACGTGACAAATAATTCCCCCGAACGTAAACAAAACAATACACTGAGCCTTCCTCAAAACTGCATGGGAGTCAGCGCTGCGGTGGCAGATTTCTGAATCAACGCTAGACAGATGATTCGTAGTGGCGGCGTTTGAACGAGATTTTACTGCCAAACGTTTTGACAAAAAGTGCGGAAAAAGTAACGATCGCAAAAATTGACTTTAAATAGCTTCAGTGTACACCCGAAGAGGCGAGATCGAGAAACTACCCGAAGGAAGTGTCCAGTGAGAGAATAAACGACCATTGGAACGTGAGTTACCAAAATTAAAATCATTGTTACCTGGTTACTTTTATCACACAGTTGTACTTTACACGCCACACATACACCTTCAAATCACTTAGTTTTTTCTTGTAAGGCATCTAATTGATATGTCTTGGTAGTTCAAAGGAGTCACGTCCTGAGATTAAAGTTTTTTTCATATATTAAACTCATGCTTGTCAACTGAGTCAGAATCTGAAATACTAGCCGATACTTGATTGGATATATTGTCAATAATAATAACTTGTAAAATTTTTTCTCTGCAATTTTATAATTTTTATGAATGATAGTCCTTCAGACGATTTGTTTGTTGTTTTTAAAGAATCATTAAACATAACTGATTTTTCAAAGCTAAACTGACTTGTTTAAATTTTTTCGTAGATTTAAAAATTTTATCAATCACATTTAATTTTTTCTTGGAACAAACGTTTCCAAGTGGCGCCCACAAAAAGCATAGTTTTAAGTTGTATTACAGGACTACATCACTGCAGAGGATCCAGTCAACAGGAAAAAGTAACGAAAGTGCGCGGAGGTAACGCCCAACAGTTTACAACAACACAAACAACAACACCCAATCATTTCTATTTGTTATACTGTAAATAATCCGCAAGAGCTAATATCATAATGGCAGCCAGACAAACATAACCGATGACTATCCATACACAAATAATACAAAGATGTACGATAACTGCAGAATATAGCGGTCGCTCATGGCGCCAAATTGTTGGTAATTAATATTCAATTAAGCTTTCGGATATTAATTATTGACTGTCAGTGACAGCGATTAATCAATATGAAGGGCATACAATGGGTGCCAATAGCAGGATACATGATGAAAGTTGTTTATAAGTTTAGGAGTTATCTTATTAAAACGTAGGACTGCACAGATTCGTACCAAATTCTCAACAGTTTCACAATTTAGTTTTATTATTACTTTTATAGAATTTTCCACGTGTATTGCCTCTTTTAATTTTGTTGAAATTTACTTCCAATTATTCCGTAGACAGTCCATGCAAGATACGAGGAAGTGAACGAAGTGTGATCAAAGGTAGAGATAGTCATCGTAAAAGCAAGGAAAATATTTAATCTTGAATGTTTTACAAAATAATACTTTGTATCCTTGTAACTTATAACTGACGATAAAATGGAGTGTGAAAGACCAATTTTACTGCGAAAAGTGACAAGGTTGGGTAACGTTAGGATCTAAACTAGCATAATTTCGAAGGTCTAATGAAAAGTTCAAAAACCCGAAGGTGCAATGAGAAAACCGAGAATGCGTCGCCAATGTAATGAATAAATTGCGATAGTAGAGACACGTACACGGCAGATTACAAAGTGGTATAAAAGATATGAGAATAAAAAGCATATTCGCCTACACACTTTACACATTCAGTCGAGACCACGATGGATGTAGGGTAATACATTTCTAATGGGATTTACAACAATGTAATTAAAATGCAAATCTTTTTAATTACTCAGGTTGCTTACTTTATGATTAATATGGTTATTTATGTTTATTGATCAATCAACAATATAGATCGAGCCATGCGTTAGTCGCCAATTACAACAGTGTAATTAAAATGCTAATATAAGATTCTAGAATTCTCAGCTTGTCCACGCCTAAGATCACCATGATAGGCTGAACAACTACCCTCTCTCGAAATCTTTTCCCACCATTTCGAAGTCTTCTAGTCTTCTACCCTCTGATTTGTTCTTCTCCTGGTTACTATGGAAACTGGCTTCTCCTTCGCTCTCTTCGTAAAATACTCTATTCTGATAGGTGGTTGTATTTATGTCCTTTGAATCGGCTGTCCAGGCGTCACTCTCGTTCGGAGAAATGCAAGACATTGCGCGCCTGTCAGTCAACTTATTGTCTAGAGTTTTAAGCAAGGGTTGCCCTAACATCCTGAAGCACTGTTCATGTTTGTAACCCCGCGTTCTGGCAATTAACCATTTTCTGTCAAGTGTCGGCTGCTGCAGCCACCACGCTTTCTCGCTGTAAATCTCATCATGTCACTTAGACGTTACATCCCGCTGTGCAACATCGTTGCTTCTATTCACAATTTGTTGCTCGCATCGTTTCTATAGAGTGCTACGCTTCTTCAATCCTTTGTAACCTCGCCTCGTTTTTGTCGTGATCTCGTTTCTTAACTAAACCCTTAAATGAATCCTCGCTTCGTGTTTGCGTAAACGTGTGAATGAGCCCAAGTACATTGTTCGGTTTGTTTTGGTGTCATAATTCTCAGTTGGTCCTCTCCTGTCAACTTAAGTCGTTGTTCCTTTTGTTACATCGTGCTGTACACACTTCCATTGTCTGATATTGGCGTTGGTTGTCGCCTTTCCCAATTAACTTTGTTTATAGCCTTTTCTTGGAGTCGTCGCCACAGCTGCGTGTGAACAGACTGGTCGAGAAGGAAAATTAAAATTTTTAATTTTTTTGATCGCTATAGATTCTCACTGCTACAAGCCTAGCCGCGCTCCTAACATTTGCTTCTCTTCCGCTCTTATATAAAAAAACATTTTCAGAACACGTCAATTTGGCGCAAAGTTTACTTTTTTCATCAATTCAATTGTTTTCATTTTCCTTTTAGAATTTGTCTAAATGTGTTAATAGGTCTTCTGTTCGGCTCCTGCCTTGATTTTGAAAATAATGATAAATTAATTATAGTTCTGTCCCTAAACAAATACCATACACTGTGTGTACGCTTTAGATATTGCGCATTGCTATTCATTCGATGTTGTTAACACTATTAATACATAAAATGTAAAATGTTTCTGTCAATACAAAAACCAATGTCTCTATTTAAAAAATTCCTTATTTAAGTTCCTAGTTAAGTTCAATTTATAGTACTGTTTGCTTCACAATTCCTTTGTATTTACATCTACGATTGTATTGCAAACAAAAAATTCGATTCATCAAAACTAATGAAATATCATAAAAAAAAAAAAAATATAACTCAGCTGTAGATATCCAGGTCTTAAAAATTAAAAATAAGGGTTAAGTTTAATAAATAGAAATTTCCAATTTTCTGTGATGTTCTCATACTATTCTATAGTTCACCCAACATATTATTGTTATACATTTAGAGCAGTTATTTTGATAATTGTTAATTTAGGCTATAATAAGTCTTTGAATATCTAAACTTATACTAAAACAACAACGATTTTTAAGGACCTTAATATTAAATCTGCCTAGATTATAATCTATCTAAAGAATCGAATAATTAAAGACTGTGTTAGAAAATGGTGTGGTCTGTAATGGTCGTGCACTGTATTTACCTAAAATATAAATATTAGCATTAGGCGTGAGCTGTTATTTAACAAAACGCAGGTTTTACATGTAATCAAGCGTGGTGATGATTTTTCCCACGTGATGAATAGGCTACCCTTTGTTAGTTTCATCGTCTGATATATCGATTACATTGTCCTTTTGAGTATGGTGCCGCGTGAAGAAAATGCGTTCATTGCAAGGATTCAGCGTACACACGCACAGAGTCAAAACGATAAGGAAAGGAACGTAGAAAAGAGGACACTTACTGAGCAAAGAATTAAATTCAATAACTCATTCATATTAGAGATAAGAAAACTGAACAACCTATCACATTACAATTAGTTTCCATTCTGTAACTTAGTTTACCGTGTATACTCTGATCTGTATGCCCGGTACTTATAAATCGTCAGCATCTGTAGTTTGTATTGTGGTCTTCTTATTAGTAATAATAATTTTTACACTATATTTTGCACTATAATAGTGTCAGTAAAATTGTAGCGTAGTGACAGGAAGAATGTAGCAGTGATGTAACGTAATTATGATAGTTCAAATGAAATCGTATAAAAAATACGAAACACTTTTAATATACGGCAATTTCCAGGATTTTTAGGAAAGAAAAAATGCAAGAATACAGGAAAGAACAGTCGGTAAACGATATTTAAAGCGACTTGATTAAGTCGGACAACATTTTGTAGGTTTAGGGTAAAAGCAAGTGTCAACACCTGCTATAAAATTGTATAAAACTTTAATGGGTTGTAGCTAAGAGTATAGTTAACTGTGTAAACGGATGAACTGATGTTCTATATCTTTTAGAGCTCTTAATTACTGTAATAATAAACGACATTTATTGAATATGCATATGAGTGTTTACATTTTAGACTTATACTGGTTTTTTAAGTAGAAGGGCAGCTGACTTTTCAAGCCGCGCTATTTCATGCAGCCAGTGGTCCCAACGGAACTTACATAACTGTACAGTCTACTTTATACACTGCACCGTAAGGAAACTGCACGTAAGAGGTGAAAGCAACTATTTAACAAAAAAGCAAAGAAATCGCAAGCGACGACATACAATTAGTTCTGCTCAGCAATATCAGCCAATAAATTCCACAGCTGGTGAAAAAAATACAAGCCCAAAAATCGCGTTGATTCATTCTAAGTAAGACAGTGATACTTTCATTTGATTTTTTTATGAATACAGTAACTGTAATTAATTAAAATTAGTTAAATTAAATTCGAAAAATTGTATTTCTGTTAATAAATACGTTTACAAACCGAACTGTAATTTTCTGCTCTTTACCTTCCTTTCGGTTCAATGGTCATCATTTTCTTTAGATTGGGAAACTAGAAATTAGAAATTAGAAATTCGAAAACTAGTGTCTACTGACTGCTTTCACAAACTCAGATAAATTTAAAAATTTAGTTTTTACGCCTACATTAAAAAAATATATATATATCTAGACAAATGTACCAAAAATAGTAACACACACCTACTTTACAGTACTTTGTGTGGTTACACACCCCTACTTTGTGTGGTCACAGTAAACTACTTTATATGTTCAGTGATATACAGTAATAACCATGAAACATCATATATTACCATTCAGAGCAATAACCAGCAAAAATTCGTATAAACATGATGAGCATAAACAACCGTAAAAACGAAATTTCAGTTGATATACGCTAATGTTATAATGTTAAAGTGCTATAATCATCATTGCACACATATCAACGACAGCTCTCATTGTTCTAAATAACGATTTTATAGTTAGCGGTTTAAAGAATATGGAATTTTATTTCACACACACGTGTTGACTACTTACAGCTACAGTCCAAACGCCGAGTGCATTCGAGTTACGACAGTTATCCATATTACTACCGCGTATAGAAGTGTCAACCTAATAATTACCATATAATAAACTAGTTTAGCAGCCTACTCAATGAACTTAGTCCACACGGGCTCCGAGATTTAGATTTAGAGCTACATCATCCCGTCCCAATACCTACAGTTTAAACGATAATTCAAATGTACTTAGTGTAGTTACAGTTTCAAATGCACACATTATCATTTTCAAATGCAATACACTAATACGTTACGCTCTTATCGGGCTACATACAGTGATTCCGTACTGTCACATATTAGGCCTATTTAATAATAATGAGCATCCTTATCACTAAATAGACAAATACACATACGAGAACGTAATATACATAAAGCCGTATACTATAACTTACTCCCTATGTGCACTTATTTTAAAAACTACACAGGGGTAATCACCACTAATCACTATACAATAATTACCGCAGTTTATAAAACTCTAATGTATCAACAGTAGGCCTACTATTAAATCAGTTTGGCCTTCATTTAATTTAAATTCGATCAACGTGTTATAAAGTGTCTGGGTGACCTAATAATAAACAACAAACCTTCTACCATTATATGGGTTAGACATTATCTCTGTCACGTGTGAAGAGTTGGGACATAATTCTTACACGTTCTTTTTACTCGGTAAAAGAAACATATCACAACCAATTGTAAAGCAGGCAGTCTGAGTGTTTAGAACAGTTGAGTGCAGGCAGGAAGTAGTTTAGGTAGTCAATGACAAGAACAATTATAATACATATTTTTGTGTATCGCCCCTACTTCCAAAAACAATTTGTATAAAAACTGATAAATCATTTCCAAACAGTCGTATATTAATCTGACAATTTAGAACTTCAATTAGAGACGAAATCGTTTTATTAAACAATGACTTCCCACGTTGTATAGTCATATAAACGTTTGGGGAGGAAAAGCTTGGAGTTTGGGGTTTGGATTCCACATTCTTATACGACCGCAAACAATTTTAATTTTAACATTTCCCTAACTACGTTCGACTTCAAAAAAAATAACACAGAGGGCAAAGTATCAGTTTCTGCTGTAAATGGAACTCGAATTAAAAAACATTACTGCAATCAATAGGGGATGTTAAACAACATATACTGCAATAGATCGACTGAAAGCCTTACACAGGTAGGCCTATTTCAGTACAAATGATAAGAAATAATATTTACAGAATATGGCCATTGTTGACGGTCAGTGCTGACGTTGGTCTAAAACGTCTCCTCAGGAAACACAACATATCTCTTCTAGTCCCTCAAATTTTTATTAAGCAGTTTTAGAGAGTTTAAGCTATACGTCACAATTACTAACACGTCGTTTAGTAAACATATTCAGTAATATATAATTAAGTTAATAAATGTATTTGTACAACTCCATTTTTTTTATCATGCTATTTGAAATTAACAGTAGGCTTATACCACACGTTAAATGAAAAACTTATGTAGTAATAATCAAACTAAACTAATACGTATCTGTTAATAGTAAAATATAAAGTAGGCCTACTAGCAAAACCTAATTATTGGTATAAATAACAAAACATTCAAATTTAACTGTTAATAACTATGTTAGTTACTGCAGCTGATTGTACTTACTCTTCAGAGGTACAAATAGAGAGGGTACAAACTCTACACTTTTAACTTATTTTCAGCACATTGTACTACATGCTTTCTGATTTACTAACAAGGAAGTGAACACTTCGCACAAAAATGGAGATGAAAGTGTTTGGGGGTGATGTGTAGATTCCTCATAATCTGTGATCCTCCTTACTTGGCACACAGCATGTGTATTCGGGTATGAAGTTACCTGTGTGAATCCCAGTAGATGAATACTCCAAAAGATTTTGTTGTATCCGCACATACCATAAATTTAGCATACACAGGTGCTTATACACAGGTTCTATACACTATGCTTCTATAAAATGTAGTGCGGCATGCTTTATTTGTGTTTACTAAAGAAGGACATATTAATTAATAAATTAGAAGTTATTAACAGGCAAACGTGTAAGTGATTTAGAACGTGTCATTTTGTCTCTCCTGCTTGAATATCCCGTCGCCGGATACATATATGGATACATATTCCACATTTCGGCAACGTTGATACCGGATATAATTTATGGTTTTTGTCGTCGTATATGGTTTTTGTTCGTGTTTTGTGTGTTTGTATGCATTTGTGTTTGTGTGTGCGCGCTCAAAATGACTGTCCCTTGGCAGTCAGTTACACGAGTCCGCACTTAATTGGGATATTCTCATGTCCATCTCTCTACACCGCTGTAATTATGTCGTAAACAATCTGATTTATAATGTGCACTTGTTTTTTGTATCACTGGCCTGCTGTACGGACTGGTGAGAACCAGAAAAAAAAACATTTAAAAGGACAGACTTTCTGGGCATTACTGTTTAATTTCCATATGTGATGTGGATTCAGATTACACGATGTCGAATTAAAAATATAAAATTAAGTAGTTATAATTAAATTATGAAATTTAAAATTATATAATTCCTTGTGTATTCAGATTCCTTCAATATAACGTTTTCCATACGGAGTACGTATTCAGATAGTGGGACAATTACAATTTATAAATGCTTTCTTATGTGAAAGTTGCTTATTTGCCAAAAGAATCTATTGTGTAATTTGTTTTTCGGTTCCAAATAAATTTTATTGTTGTTAGGAAATTCTGTTTTATACATATTCAAACTTATTGAAAGCGACAGATTTAGTTTATGTTTTATAATTTACCAAAAAAACTGATATTGTCTGTGTTAAATATGTTTTTGGGTTTGTTTCTTTAAATAGTTTACTTCGATTCTGTCTTATATGTCCCTAGTAAACATAGGTTGTTTATTTTGGATTATCATTATCCAATTTAATTTTGGATGTAGAGCTCTTTTTTATCTATTTAGTCAGTTTTGTGTTATTCGATTTTTAAGTTTTTGTGTCTGTTTTCTAGTGCTGTTCGTTAAATATTATTCTCTTTTCTTTCTTATTCTGTCATTTAATGGGACTCTAAACTTTCGGTATATTAAAGAATTGAGTGCAGCCATTTCAAGTTGGAGTAGATGGTTAAATTGATAAAATTAAATATTTATTTCATCTCATTATTTGTATCTACTCTACAGATATTAGGCCTATAGTGCAAGAATACACGAAGTATACTTAACGCACGTATAGAAATGAGTAATCATATACAAAGCTGGACGTTCATTGTTTTAAAAAATTAGGAGGCATAATATTTCGATTGTCGTTTTTAATGAGCTAACATTTGCTATAAGCGTTAAAAATTGTATGTACCAAACTTAAAAGAACTGTAATTAACAGTAGGCTATCTAAACATTTAGTATAATAATAAAGTCACTTAAAATAGAAAATAATGGAGAATGATTAATCAAATAATAGAATAAAAATGAATACGTAATTTGTACTAATTTATTAACACATTTATTTCATCAAATCGTGTATGGACTCTTCATAACAACTATAATGCAGGTAAAAATTACTGTGTACGTGAAAATTGCGTATATAAAGATGAACGTAGGTAGTAAAAGATAATGTTTGTTCTCCATTAAGTAATCATTAAGATTCATTAAGTAATGCTTAATTCTCCATTAAGTAACGATTAATGCTTTGTACTGTGATTAGCTTAATTAAAATACCAGTGCAGAATTGTGTGTGTGCGCGCGCGCGCGTGTGTTTATGAATATTCAACATGGACTACGATTTTTCACATTCCCAATAAAGCATTGCTGAGAGTAAAGCTGCGAATCTATACGATATCCGTTCTCAGAAAAAACTCCGCAAAGAACAAACGTCGTTCCAGAGGCACCCATGTAACACTGTGTATGATGGGTTTCATACATGGGGTTCTCTATTCCCGTAATGATGTGAACCGTTCCTCTGTGTAGAAGTGTAGGCCTATTATGTAGGAGACATTATTATACGGACCAGTTCAGTATTTCACTTACCCATTACTGTTGAGACGAACTTTCTGATGTATCCATCGCATATTTAAATACTTTCAAACGTGCAAACCCAACAAACAGATTTGATTCTATAATAACTGGTTTATCTAATTTGTAATTTTCAGTGTAAAATAAGTAATAGATCTGCAGAAAATACCTTGAGCTATTTAAATATTTGCTCGTACAGTAAGTGAAGTAGAAGGGAGAAACTGCAATGGAAGATCCATGAAGCGGATTACCGTACATATGGGATGTTAAAGTATACAGAAATGAAAAGATTAGATGAGTTGATACGTTTTGTTAGTTACTACGGATCAGTCAAAAGTGAAAAATGAATAATTATGCAAAACCATAAATAGAAAAATGTATCCATTTATTTCATTAGAGAGAAAAAGCCTTTAGTATATTTAATTATTTATGATAAAAAATTCAGTTTAAATATTATTGAAAAACGAAATATATTCCATGTTAATATCAAACTAATTATTTTTTGTAATGTAAATCACATCGATTATTTTCCAGTAGTCATTACAACACTTATTGATTTTCGTTCTTTTCTAGATCACAGTCGTTATTTTCTTTTTCCATGTAAAATTGAAAACGGGTGAAGGTGAAAAACTAATTGTCAGAATGTTTAGGAAGTGTAATCTATTAATGACTTTAAATAAGGGCAATCGGTTATCTCGCTACAGCCGATGTCTTTATAGCAGTATTTCTATACCACTATGGCACACATTAATCTGCAAATCAAAGCTACATGTCCCAAGCACAGTCACTGTTATGTAGTCTTCGTTACAATCGAAGTTGTAACACATTTTGGTTCTTACGTAGTCACACTGTTAGTGTAAGTTGAACAAAACCGATTTGGCAAGTACTTATAATCAACATATCTGCCATCGTTGTTACTCTAGTAAATAGTATTACAGATTTATTTTAATTAATAATAAAATAGTCACTTTTAAGTATCTATTTAACCACTTACTTTAATCTCTACCGGGAAACATCCCGTAGATTCTGTAACCACGAGTGGACTGTCTCTTAACTGTAGAGCCAAAGGCTGCGAGATCTCTTCTCCTGAACTGTAGTCCGTGTCTAAATTTCCGCAAGTTGACGACCTCGACCTCGCAAAGTTCTGCGGAATCAGCGACCTCGGCCTCGCACACCCACAGATCTCGGCTGATATCACAACGTCCTGTATGGGTATAATTCTCTGCAGTAGCGTAAATACGGGGAGTAAAATGGGGAATCAATTGCTAATTTCAGTGCAATTCCATAATCACCTAACGTAAGCCAATTTCTAAGCCAGCCAGCGCAATTCCATATCATCTAACGTAAGCCTGCTTTTAAGCCAGTCAATGCAATTCCATAATCACCTAACGTAAGCCTATTTCTAAGCCAGTCAGTGCAATTCCATATCATCTAACGTAAGCCTACTTTAAAGCCAGTCAGAGGAATTCCATAACCACCTAACGTAAGCCTACTTTCAAGCCAGTCAGTGCAATTCCATAATCACCTAACGTAAGCCTATTTCTAAGCCAGTCAGTGCAATCCCATATCATCTAACGTATGCCTATTTCTAAGCCAGTCAGTGCAATTCCATAATCACCTAACGTAAGCCTATTTCTAAGTCAGTCAGTGCAATTCCATATCATCTAACGTAAGCCTACTTTTAAGCCAGTCAGTGCAATTCCATAATCATCTAACGTAAGCCTACTTTTAAGCCAGTCAGTGCAATTCCATAATCACCTAACGTAAGCCTATTTCTAAGCCAGTCAGTACAATTCCATATCATCTAACGTAAGCCTACTTTTAAGCCAGTCAGTGCAATTCCATATCACCTAACGTGAGCCTATTTCTAAGCCAGTCAATGCAATTCCATATCATCTAACGTAAGCCTATTTCTATGCCAGTCAGTGCAAAACCATATCATCTAACGTAAGCCTACTTTTAAGCCAGTCAATGCAATTCCATAATCATCTAACGTAAGCCTATTTCTAAGCCAGTCAGTGCAATTTCATATCATCTAACGTAAGCCTGCTTTTAATCCAGTCAGTGCAATTCCATATCACCTAACGTGAGCCTATTTCTAACCCAGTCAGTGCAAAACCCTATCATCTAACGTAAGCCTACTTTTAAGCCAGTCAATGCAATTCCATAATCACCTAACGTAAGCCTACTTTTAAGCCAGTCAGTGCAATTCCATAATTACATAACGTAAGCCTATTTCTAAGCCTGTAGTGCAATTCCATATCATCTAACTTAAGCCTACTTTTAAGCCAGTCAGTGCAATTCCATAATCACCTAACGTAAGCCTATTTCTAAGACAGTCAGTGCAATTCCATATCATCTAACTTAAGCCTACTTTTAAGCCAGTCAGTGCAATTCCATAATCACCTAACGTAAGCCTATTTCTAAGCCAGTCAGTGCAATACAATATCATCTAACGTAAGCCTATTTCTAAGCCAGTCAGTGCAATTCCATAATCACCTAACGTAAGCCTATATCTAAGCCAGTCAGTGCAATTCCATAATCACCTAACGTAAGCCTATTTCTAAGCCAGTCAGTGCAATTCCATATCATCTAACGTAAGCCTACTTTTAAGCCAGTCAGTGCAATTCCATAATCATCTAACGTAAGCCTACTTTTAAGCCAGTCATTGCAATTCCATAATCACCTAACGTAAGCCTACTTTTAAGGCAGTCAATGCAATTCCATAATCACCTAACATAAGCCTATTTGTAAGCCAGTCAGTGCAATTCCGTATCATCTAACGTAAGCCTACTTTTAAGCCAGTCATTGCAATTCCATAATCACCTAACGTAAGCCTATTTCTAAGCCAGTCAGTGCAATTCCATATCATCTAACGTAAGCCTATTTCTAAGCCAGTCAGTTCAATTCCATAATCACCTAACGTAATCCTATTTCTAAGCCAGTGAGTGCAATTCCATATCATCTAACGTAAGACTACTTTCAAGTCAGTCAGTGCAATTCCATATCACCTAACGTAAGTCTATTTCTAAGCCAGTCAGTGCAATTCCATAATCACATAACGTAAGCCTATTTCTAAGCCTGCAGTGCAATTCCATATCATCTAACTTAAGCCTACTTTTAAGCCAGTCAGTGCAATTCCATATCATCTAATGTAAGCCTATTTCTAAGCCAGTCACTGCAATTCCATACCATCTAACGTAAGCCTACTTTTAAGCCAGTCACTGCAATTCCATAATCACCTAACGTAAGCCTATTTCTAAGCCAGTCAGTACAATTCCATATCATCTAACGTAAGCCTACTTTTAAGCCAGTCAATGCAATTCCATATCACCGAACCTAAGCCTTTTTCTAAGTCAGTTAGTGCAATTCCATATCACCTAACGTAAGCCTATTTCTAAGTCAGTCGCGTGTGTTAACATGAACAATTGTATAAATAATTATGTGGGAAGAATGATGAATATCTAATTTGTCATGAGGAACATGGAGACTCCATCCAACTTCAAGCTAGTCTCATAACCCCCCCTCGCGTCACGAAACCTCCTATTTACGTCACTGCTCCAAACCCCAAGTCTAAACCCCAAGGGAAACAAATCAATTAAATCATTAAAAGTGAATGATAGTCAACCGGCATGACAGTTTTAATTTATCTCGTGTTTGGGTACTGGTTCCAAACAAATTAGAAAGGAACTGTAATATAATATTATTATTAATTGTAACGACAATTTTCATGCTATTGTTTATACACGCGGGCGCGTGTGTATTTGTGTCATGTTTTTAATTACTACGGCTGTGTTGCAATTTTTCTGTTATTTTAATAGGGAATACTCTGCTGTAAATTACAGGCTATTCTGTGACATTCTGAGCCCTAGCTTTCTGTATAAATATGGATGGCGATAGACATTGTTCTCAATCTCAAGCCACTGCCTCGCTTGACGCTAAGAAATAAAAGTATGTCAGACCGAAAAACACAGTTGTTGTCTCATAAACAATTTTGTTTACTTAACGCTTGAAAATACCGCAACAGTGCATTCAGCAAGTGTGAGATTTACGTCTATCAGAATAGCACGAATGGTTTGTTATCTTCACCTTTAACAATCTTTCAAACTAATTTATGCCACACGATTTAGCCCGATATAGCTCCTAAGCAGAAGTACGAATTCTGCGTTTAGCATGCGGAATCTTCAAAGACAGAAAGTTCACATTACGATTAACGGATTACCCACTTCTACTCTGATAGTTTGTGTATGGTTTTTTTGACTTGAATTATAGTTACTTAGATAATGTACATTATCAAGTATGACATACTATCCACACTAATTATGTATCTAACTGACAAGTACGATCAATAATCAGATTTTCTAATGTAATGTCATGTTCTTCAGGTACTGGCTAAATGTGTAACAAGTACATGGCTAAATGTATTGGCAAAACGAAAAGGAAAATATAAGCAACTACAGATACCTTAGGAATGTTATAACGAACTTCTGGTTTACGAAACAATGACTGAAAATGTTTCTTTGAGTACAGATCAACTCACGAGATTATTGTTTAAAAAGAAATGCAATCGAATTTATGCTGCTTGAAATAAGAAAATCTGACACAATAGAAATAAACATAAACAAACAATTTATAAACTACCGTATAAGGACTACACGATGTTGACACTAACCGTGTGCGAACACGTGCAGATCGCCAACGTGATAAGAGGCCGGCAGAGAAATGAGACTAGACGGACCGGTGAAAAGATGACGCTGTCGCTGCTGTTGCTGACTTGAACAGAATACATGATACGAGTCGCTGATAATCCAGTCACACGTTGCAAACACTGTGACAGCAGCGATTGATGTGTTTTGGATTACCGATCGGTCTATACACCGCAACATTTATCTAAGGCCATGTAATATGCAATATAATATCATGTCTTCTAAAATTAAAGTGAAATGTAACACGAAATATTCTAAGCACATTCCTTACCATAGATGAGAGAAATTTTATTTTTGGTCAAATATAAATAACTGCCAGTTAAGTTATATAAGCCAGTATAAAACTGACAGTTGAATTATTTTTCACATGTTATGAAATTTCCATTCATTTATAGTTAGAGCGTAATCTTAAACAGTCTTCCAGAAGCTTGACTTTTTCATACTAAATACCTAAATTATTTCTTTTATACTGTTTGTTAATATGTGTAATTTCAAACTACTTTTCAATAGTTAAACACTTTTTTACCCTATCTACTGCGGTGGTCCTCACATTAGTTTTTTGGATTTAATTATTAATTCTTGCATACTACGGTACCCCCATATTGTTTGTTATATTACATTTTTACCGTTATTTCCACTTCCTGCATAATCGCCAGCATTACAAGTTCTATAATCACTTCCAGTAACAGAATACTTATATAGGGACAGCATATTCACACTTGTTATAAGGCCTATCGCCCTTATAAACAATGAAGATAAGCTGTATCTTTATGGATTAGTAACTTTCCGACGTTCATTTTGTCACACATTGTCTTAAAATATTTTAGATATGTTTTATTTTCTTGTAAAAACTATTAAAAGTTTTTTTAGAAGTAGTCCTACGAATGTGTTTTTCTAATGTCTGATTAAAAATTTGGTGTTTTGACGACTATGCTGGAAAAAATTATACTTTTAAAAGAAGCTTTCGATAGTTACTATTTCTGTGACAATAGTAGGCTAATATAGTGAGAGAGAACCTTTAGAAATTGGATTCACAGTTTTACAACTTTGTTTTTATTTTATACATTTTTAACAAATTTTACATCTTATAGGCTGCTGGGATTTTTGAGTGGATTCCTCTTGAGCGATGGAAGTCTTTTAGATGACTCTAAGACCGCTACTAACTGTCACTATATAAATAAAAAATGTATCTGACCTTTAAAAATATATGATTATGACTAACCACTGTGTGCGTCCAAACAGATCTCAGAAAATTGGAACTAAAAAAATCAGCGACAAGTAAAATCTTAAAAAAAATTCAAAACTTAACTAAATTAAAATGAAAACAATAATTTGGAGATCAACGAATTCCTTTCATTTAATCTTTACTGGCGATATAGAGGAAGCCGAAAAGAAAGAACAGCCGACAGCACAGCCTCATGAAATATTCATCATCCAGATTTTGTGCACATGATGCATTCCCGGCGCATCAGGCGTCATCTGTAAACGCACCACTGCGTTCTTGTTTTTGTTAAGTAGGCGGCAATTATTTGAAAATTGTTCAGCAAGACAAAAACCCTGCCGTCATTCCAAAACAGTTATGTTTTACCAACGGGTTTTTTTTAAATAACGTGATGCACGACTGTAATTCCTAGGGTAGCGACGACACGATTTGTGCTAGAACTAATTAATAATGCGTGTTATAGTTATAACTCTGGCTGCTATTTTGTAATTTGTCAAATTAAATGTTAGAAAAAAGTGTGCACAATGTGTAGTGACCCCCAACTAAAAAAGCTGATGTGGATAATTATGTGTTATAGTTATGTCGCTGCGGTATGGAATGTTTGCCCAAACAAAACACACGCGCGCGCGTGAACCACAGACGCAGAATAACTATGAAAGAATTAAATTTAAAATCTTAACCCAAACAGGGGCACAGGGGTATGGAGGGAAGGGAACGTAGAGAGATCCGGCTACCGATATAATATATAGGTCGCCTATATGCCGGCTACCGGCATGTCATATAGGCTATATCTACAAACGATGCAACGGAGAACTAAAAAATGAGCTAAAGTTTATCTCTTATTAATATATAGTGATTTTTGTAATGTTATTGTTGTCAGCACCTTCTTAATTCCCCAGCTTTTTATTATTTAACTAAACGTATGAGAGTAGAGTCTGACAACTGTTGGAAGCAATCGTTCTACTTGCTACTAGCCAGCAAATATCGGTAGAGTCGTGCTTTATGTGGTATCATATCCTACCAACTTCTTAAATGTCTCTAAAGTAACTAAATAGAAATAAACAGACAGTGCTTTAGATACATGTACGAATCTGTAAATCAGCGAAAGGGAGGCGAATGTTTTCACGCCGGCATGATGTATGCCGATGAACGGGGTGAAAGGGTGGGGAATTGTTCCTCTACACTTTGCTCGGCTATATTTTGTGTAAAATGCAGTTTTGTTTATACCAAATCGATTTGTTTATGTCGTGATAATAATAATGATTTCGCTCAGCATGTTCGCGATAAATGATAACTGACATTGGTCTTGCCGTCCTGTGCTGTTCTAAACAATTTTGGGAATCGTACACAGCGGAATTGCGTAATAACAGCTAACTACAAAAACGCATAATATTGCATAATTGTATCAATAGTTATAGTTATTGTAATAGGTAACTACAATTGATTTCTGTTTGTGATTATAACCACTAACACAACTTTGTTAATTAAATACAATTTATTGAGTAGAAATTGCTTAGCTTAGAATTATAGTTAATATAGAAGTTATCGTTAATAGACTACTGAATTTTAGCGCTGCTCCTACAGTGTCATTGTCTACACACTGCGTTAATGTCGGCACATACAATTAATTTCAGGTGGAACTAAATTTCAACTGTGGCGCGGACTAGTAACGTTCGAGACTCACAACTTCAACGGCTGTGCTGAAGTCGAGGTTAAATCTAAACGCGGGAAGACAATAAAGGCATAATCCAAACACTATTAATTTGCGTTATACAATTACTATCCATCATACAAGTATTATAAGGAAAATTTGTCTTTTAATTCCAAAGAAATCATTTGACTTGAGCTCGATTACCTGGGGAGAAATAGAAACGGTCAAATCGTCTCTCCTACTCTGAGCAAAAAAATGTATTTAGTATACAGTTAAAAAAGATTATTATACAGCATTTATTAACGTATCACTTTTATCTGTAACATGAACACGTTTTAAATTCAGTATAGTGCACGCTAACTTTACCTTTGTGATTTACGTAATTGTAAATTAAATGTTGTTGCGCGGATTCCTTTTATCCTGGTCTTTAAAAACTTTAATTACTTATTGAACACCAGTGAACTCAGCTTTTTATTAACACTTATATGAAACAAAAACATTCTTATTATGCTGGTTTTCCTAGTTATATAATTATCCAATACGCCATATACACAGACAGTAATAGAAGTCTCCAAATAAAGTTGTTACAATAGTTCGTAAAACAAATAAACAATTAAACACGTTCACTAAATATGATTGTCTAATTCTTCTCTCTTCTCCAACTCAGTGATATGAAAGCACAGCATATTTTGCGGAATTCCCAAGCCAACTACCCTGGTTACGCAATATATGACAACCGTTACGTAGGCTCTACGCATATTGCCTCTGTCGCAACAACGTTACAATATAGCGTCACATACGTGAATTTTCAAATGTATTCGTGCAGGTTAAAGCTATTTAAGTGATATCATTTACTTTTTCTGTAACGGCTGTACCCTAAATGTATTTAATTGTGTTTATTCAGAATCCAGGGAGCAAATCTTTGTTAATGAAATTTTTTGATGTTCTTGTAACAGAAAAGATAATCCTAATTACTGTCACTATATTCTCCTCACATTTCCATTGTAGTACGACAAATCAATCAATGTATTCTGCCACACTAAACAATTAACGAGTTAATGAAAGCGACAAACTACTGAAAGGTGATTAAATTCAACATGTCTTTACCACTTTCTATACAAAAAAATTTGTAATTCTCCAAATCAGTGGGTTACTAAAGGAGAGACGTTCAAGAAAAATAAAAAATTCTGTGAAAATTATCAATTTTTGTAGATTATTATAGAGATTCGAATCTGACAAAAAATGCTGTAAAATCTCTAAAACAGATAAACTTTTAATATTAAATATATTTCCCAATACATTGCAACAAATATTTTAAATACGCAGGTCTATAAGGCCTTACAAGTATCGCAAGGCTATAGCAAGTAACAAACAAGGACGAACACAGAAAACAACAGGCTAATTTACCAGAAAACATTGTGTAAACGTAAAACAATATAATAAAAGAAGTAGCCAAACTTGTGCTGCTTGGGAAATGCCTAAGGGTTAAACTTAAAGTCAAATGGTTACAATTATACAAAGCAATTTGGTCTATGATTTCAAAAAGCAATTTTTTGCAAGTAACACTCATAGACTGGGCTTGTGTGAAGGCAGCAGCTTCAACAATGGAAACATTACAAAATGCCAAAAAAAGTTAAACATTACACCAAGTGGGACTCCCATGGGAAAAATTGTGTTGCTGCAGTACTAAAGTTGGATATGAGACGCGTAGCAAAGGGATTTATTAAATTCCCAAAAGCCTTCAGGTATTTAATTTTATGAAATTTCCATAAAACGATTCAAATTGACTTATTTTTTTAATGTCTGCCTATACAACTGAGAGGACGGACTATGTTGTAATTCTGTCGCGTAAATCAGGTGTTACGTTTGCAAGGGGTAGACGACAACTGTTGTAACATATAATCTAACGCCGCCGGGGCAAGCGGTGTGGCGATATATCGCTGCCAAACTACCGCTGTATTATTTACCAAGAAAACGCTTAAATTCCTCGTAAACTATGATATTGTAACGAAATGCAGGGAATGCATTAGACCAGAATCTATGATGGTTCACTAGTTAATGTCTATTTTTGGACGTAATTACACTTGCAACCTAGGCAAGTTATAATATAGTTTTAAAACAACTTTCGTATCACGCTACTGCTTACTCATGGACGCTGCAATTACGTTTATTAAGTTAGTGTGGTCAAGGATGGAATACGATTCTCAAACTACGTGTTATGCTACCAATTGCGTACTTTCAACAAACGTAGGAATGTCTAACGTTTTGTTGAACAACAATATTGCAGTGAATTAAAGTTTTCATTTAATTGCGACATTTATAATTTAAAGTAATTTTCGCCCGGCATAATCCATAACGTGTCGGCTGAAATTGAAGTAATACATAGAAGTGAATGAAGTAAAACAAATTACTCCACATGCATTCCTGGTCAAAAACAAAAAGATTAGAGGAAAAAATGTATACTCGTATTTATATGAGACTTAACGCGATTGTACATTAGTAAGTATGAATAAAAGAATGCCAAGTGAAATAAACAAAGTATGCTTTAGAACTAGAACTCACTATGGCGCTAATGTTTACACAAGAGGATAAAGAAGTAGAAAGTTCGTTCAAAGTACACGTATTAAGATGCCATTAAAAACCGTTCATATTCTGCAAGCACGGCGCATTTATTTTCATGTAATTTAAGCATAATCGCGCTTGGCTATATGATTTCATCACGCGGTTTGTACCTTTCCACAATTAAGAATGTTAACTAATTACATTTAGGTACTTTATTTGCGTCTGGGATGAAGTATAATAAAAGCAGGTTAACATTCCATGGTTTCAACAGACGTTTCTAGGGGTACAGAAAAGACCATACGTCTGTCGTGAACATTTGATATCACTACATACGTTTTGCTTATACTTTATTTTGACTGTTTTTGTATATACACACGAATAAGCACACGCGCACGCGCGCGCCCACTCTACGAAGTGTATTAATTAATTAGAATTTTGCAAAAAGTACGATATAGTCTTTAATCCGGATATTAAATCGTCCTGTCTGCAAAGCTTAGACACTCCGTTAATAATATTTCGAAGTGTTTAAAAATCTATTTCAATTCAGATTACTTATTTCCGTTGCGTTTTTGCTATTCTGGTCACTATTCCATCGACATAGATAGAAGAGAGAAAAGATGCACACTGGCAGCGACAAAGAGAAGGGAAACTTGTCTGTCTTCAAATGGATACTAAAACAAACAGCTGTTAATACAGTGTTAAAAGCAGTGTTCTCTCGCAGCTGTCCGCTCGACCCAAATGTACGCTTTAACCATTCGGGCCTGCTTGTGTTAATATAATTGTTTCTGTCACAATTAATGAGCTGTCGTTAAGACTTTAACTTGTTGTCCCTCAGAAACAGGATAATCTATGCCTTACTCCCACGTAATCCCCAAGCTTACTCTCTCCCACAATGATACCAGTTCAGTGTGGTACGTGGCGTCTCTAAACAGTTTAGTAGTGTGGATATAGTTCGTGCATGCCAAGTGCCTTCAACTCGTAGAATACAATGTACTTCTGAATTTATTTGATTTTGCAAACTTTACTACTTGGACGCGTACCATAGTACCACATTATTATTACGCGATAATCGTTACATTTAGTATTATGTGTGTACTTAGCATTAAGTGTATACGATAAATTTACTCTGCCCTTGCTGAATTGTATTATTTGAAATTAACATATTCCATGGCCTTTCCATAGTCATTCAAGCCTTAATTAAAACATAAATGACTGCTCATTAAGTCATTTTAATGTATCATACAATGTAACGGAAGTAACAACAGCATTTAAAAACGTAGACTACCGAAAACAATAGTGTAAATACGCGCTTTAAGCCTGAAATACTCTGACATCAACAAATTTATAGTTCCCTTCAAATACAATCAGGAGGGACTCTAAGCACCTAATTCTAATTGTTTCTAATTCTTAGCTTCCTGCGCGCATTCTATTACGTTGTTTCATAAGTTGAACGTCTGAATTAAAGTTAAGTTATTACGACTGGTCGAATTTGACATTTCAAAAATGCTGCCGCGTTGTGAGTCTGTACGATCGAATTGTAAAGTATTTTTAATTTAGTTTGCAAATAATTTTTCTTCGTGACTGGCAGCTAGCTAGCAATATTATAGATTATAATTTTAAGTTTTACACATATACTGAAACAACAAATTAACATTTACCCTTACACAGTAGACAAGCGGAGAACGGAGACAAGAAGTAGGCAATAGGACAATTTCCTACGCGAAGCAGATATCGCATATGTACGATTGATCGTCGGTTGCATGTGTACTAAATCCTGGAATGAAAAATGGTTCGATAATAATAAAACAAGAAGTAACGGCAGTGAGTTACGCAAACTTTGAAATATAAACAAATCAACTTTACCTTATTCTTAAATAAAACAACAAATTGTAGACTACATATTTTCATTGACTTAAGACCAATCCAGTAACAATTTTAGAGTCGTCCACAACCTCCAATTTTCGTCACGTTAACTGCGCACTACAGTATTTTACATGAATTAAAACGAAACACTGTAACATAATTATTATTTTCTTGATATAATTTAATTTTCCTTTGACACAATAACATTAAAACCAATGCCCACGCATGTATTAAATGCTAATTAGTCTATCTATAGGCCTATATTTTGTCACGTTATTAAAAGGTGTTCCTGTTATCTTCTGAAATGACGTATCGCTGAATTAAAAATTTGGTGTATTCAAAAATGAACTGTTTCAAATTGTAAGGGAACCTACAGAAATACAAATATAAAAAGTGAAATAAATTAATACCTGGAAAAATTCAAGTCAATGTAAAACGTGATTGAATTTTTAAAATAGTAAATACTTAAACACTCGAAATACTAAAATATCCCAAAACTTAATTACAACATAGGTACCAAAATGACCTAATATTAACTGCCATATTAGTAGCCACATCCAACCAAAGCACAAATACTTGATCAAGGAACGAATGACAATGAGGATATGTTACATGCTTATATGCTGAAAACATGACTCAAGTAAAATATGCTTCATTGTAGGCATAATTTAAAAAATATAATTTAAAAAATGACAATGAATAAAAATCTAAAAAATTCTGCATCAAATGTAAACAGCATTAATATATGTAAGATATAATACTGAATACGTTGTGCAGAATACAAGAAATACCACTGACGTTAAGTATTCAACCAGTTTTGAAACAAAAGTAGTAGTCTTGTAATTAAGATACCTTTGCATGCATGAGGGCAGGGGTAAATAGCACGCAGTCTTCACGGATATTATTATTAGACTACATGTTATCATTGTGCAATTCATGAATATAAGAATAGATGGAGGGTACATGTTCTTCATATGAAAAAGGACTCTATACCAAAAAGCCACGTATTTTTATGCTACGCAGGATAGTAGCATACACTTCTTGAGATTATATGCCTATATGGGATTTCGGAAGGCCCAGAAAACAATGCTCTGATTTTTATGCAAACTAAAATATTTGTGAATTGACAATTCAAATTCACAATGTACATTAGGCTTCTGAAACCGGATGAGGTGTCTATAGGCCTACCTACTCTAGGATGGAAGAAAAAGAAAAATATTATGTGCATTATTGGAACATTACTACTTCATTGGTGTAACTACATTACTAACAATTCTGAGAGAGAGAGAGAGAGAGAGAGAGAGAGAGAGAGAGAGAGAGAGAGAGAGAGAGAGAGAAGAGAGAGAGAGAGATGAATTGGTGAACGAGAAATATGTAACTGGAACAGAAATGTAACAACAGAAGACTGACAAATCAGTAACAGGTTTACTAGGGTACCATACCTGTTAAAAAACCTGTCCGGGAGGATTTAAAAAAAAAAACAGAGAAATGTCCTCTTTTTTCGTAAAACTGAAAAATGTTGTCACGCGCAAGAGCGCTCCCAGCGGGGCCGGTCAGAAATGTACCATTAACGTCATATGTTGCTTGCCTAATTTGTGTAATTCATAATCATAATGTTAATTATTTTAATATTATAATTCTGAATAAATTCACTTGAAAATGACTATTTCATACTTGACAATTTACTTCCCTAGTATAACCTCAAATTACGATAACTACGATGGTACTGCAACAAAGAATAATCCGGTTTATTTCTTTTTTTTTTAATAGGTGCTTTAGATCTAGATGCTCATGAGCAAAGTGACAAATATAAAAAATATTTACAATGCAGCAACAGTTCCTCAAAGAGTAATTCTTTCTTTGTTCCAAAGGGAAGTAAAGTTAATGACCAGATGTATGTTGCTGAAGGAATCTTAGCCTCCATGCCGTTAGGCATCATCATAGTTTCAAATATATGGACTGAACTAGTAAGCTGCAAAAGGTCTTGTAAAAAGACTCAGTCATAGCAAATCAAGTTTCATGTGCTCGTACTAAAACTGAGGCCATAGTTACCTCAATTTTGTCTCCTCATTCTATTAACGCAAGAGTTAAACATTTAAGTGGTATTTCATGCTTTGGTGTTGCTACTGATGGAAGTAACCACGGGTCTCTCAAGTTGTTCCCAGTTCTTTTTCAGTACTTTGATTTAACATCTAGAGGAATCAAAACTCATGTAGTTGAACTTAGGTCTCTTCCAAATGACAAGTCTGAGACAATTACTTCACATGTCCACAATACTCTCAAAAAACATGGTATCGATAAAAAACGTGTTGCTTTTTCATGAGACGGTACCAACACAAATTTTGGAGGTATTGGTATTGGTGGTCAGGCTGATAGGACAACGTTTTCTGTCACTTAAAAAAGAATTTAAACTCCAAGTTAGTGGGATCGGTTGCCCAGCACATGTCCGCCACAATGCTGCACACCATGGCTTTGACGCAGGGCTAGATTTTGATATAGATTTCATTGTCTTTAAAATCTTTAGTTCCTTTTCTATATTGCAACGTTACAAGTACGCGTATTTCAGAAATTCACACAAATACATTACCATGTATTCAACGCAACTATGAAGTGTATTACTCCGGCCAGGTCGCAGGATATTCTCGTTGCGTCAAGTATACGTAGTTGCACAATAATTAAATAATTTTCGAAGGGGAGTGAGATATTGATGACATGAAATAATTAATTAAAACCGTTTCAAAATAATCATTCTATGATTTATTAATATTAATAGAAAATATGCACATATTAAAAAATTCGAATCTTAGATAAATAAAAATATTTTCTTTTATAAGTTTACACAAATACATTGAACCCTTCAATGCTGTTTATGACATATAAAATAAACAACCATATAGGCCTAATCTTACTAGCTAAACAGACATGTTAAAAAAATTATGTAAACCTTTTTATTTCAGTGTGCCTGACTTTGACTCAAATTTTAAATAATAGCAACACATTTACAAACAAAAATAATATTCAATCTCAAGAATCAAATTAATTTTTGCTATAAACAAAATAAAAATATATAACATTTACTTCCAACCTATTATTTATTTCTATTGACACACCCAAATTTTAACATGATTATATTTAAACTTTAAGTCTTTACTGTTCATATATAAGTTTCCTTTTGAGAGTTCTTTTCACAAACAAACAAAATAATTATTTATTCATCACCTGCGTACTGCCGACGTTACCATTGAGAGTGTGTGTGTGTGTGTGTGTGCGTGTGTGTGTGTGTGTGTGTGTGCGTGTGTGTGTGTGTGTCCTGAATCCTGAGAATTTTATGATGATGATTATGTCGATGCTGTGTTCTCCTGTCTCTACGGGCTGTTGTTTGTGATGGTCCAGATTTCCTCCATAAGTCTTGGTGTGTGTGTGGTAAAGATGTCGATCGGTCGGCAGACCAGCAGCGTGACGTTGTGCGAAGATATCTTGAGTCTGAGACCGCCCCAAAATTGCCGGTGGTATTTATACTGGACGGCAATCTGACAAGGCCAGGACTGTTTTCGACCTGCTAGATATTGTCACTTCGTGCAAAGCGTCCTTTTAATTACAAATCACTTTTTGGTTCATTTTCGCAATTTCGTAAACATCCTCGTAGCACGAGCGATATCATCGTTTGCGTAATTTTTTCCTGGTCACTCACATATAACGCACATATTAATTACTATTTAATTACACTAGTAATTAACATTAAATTACCTAGCGTCTTTATTATTACAAATTTCTGCAGTACTTTTACATCACTATATTCGTTAAACATTCCTTAATGTAATGGTGTTTTTATAATTGGGGTAAGTCTTTGTTCACAGGTTTAAAACGTATTAATTAGTTTATTTTTATCCGGTTAAAACCTGATTACAGAGAATTCGTACGCATCACACTATCGTAGACACTCTACCTGTACGCTCTTGCCTGTCGTAGCTTGCATTTACACACACAAACACACAAGCGCTGTATTCACTCGCGGGGAGGTGTACGCTTTCTGACAATTCTTAGCCTGCATAATATTGTTAAAAACTGTTCATCATATATTTTCTATGCTAAATATTTACAAACATACCGCCCTGGCCAAATATGCAAATATATGTATTGTTGCAATATATACTATTAGAACAGAAGAACTTAAAGAATTCTGTGAAATTGTTGAGGTTTCATATAAACAACTGTTGTACGACTGTAAAACTAATTGGTTGTCGCTCTTTCCTTGTGTTGAGAAATTTATTAAGCTTTTTCCTGCCTTAAAGGCGTACTTTTTGTCCCGGAATCAATACCTGTCATGATAAGAAAATGTTTTGAGGACGAACTGAGTGAGGCAAGATTGTGGTTTGTTCACTCACTCATGTCTGTTTTTCATAAAAACGTTCTAGACGTGGAAAGAGAAGGCAACTCTAGTGCTGAAACTTTGAGTATTCTGGAATGTACACTGGAAACACTTAAAAATAGACATAAACAAATGTTTATACCACTGAAAGTAAAAGAAATTTTGCGTAAAAAGAGGGAAGAAGGCTTCTCTGAAATATGTACAAAGTTTGAAGAGGAAGCAACTACTGTTTATTCTTCTATGATTGGTTATTTGAAAAAGTGGTTGGCACAATACGAACATTATCAGCCTTTCAAGTGGATGAGTCTTTCAAAACCTCCTCCTTGGGATGATGTAGAGGAAACTTTAAATTTCCTTAGAACCAGAGCAGACGTATACGTTGATCCGTTCTGAGCAGACAAATGTTTTGATCAATTCTGCATTTTCAGATGTTTTTAAAGAATTACCCTGATTTGTATGATATCCACCTTTCCAGTCAGTTATGGTGTAAATATTTTAAGGAATGTCCAGCATCATTTTGTTATTCAGAAATTATGAAAATTGTTGAATATTTTGATTCCATTCTGAATAACAACTCTATTACAGAATGTGGGTTTTCTCTGATCAGTTCACTGTGGACCAAAGAGAGAAATAGGTTAATGGTAGAAAATGTTAAAGGTATAATTTGTGAACAGTACAATTTTAAAAGTCTTCCATGTGTTCAGTTAAATTTTCAGGTTGTCCTCTTTTTTCACCTAGGTCATAGGTTTACACCAATTCCAAAAGTAGTAAATAATTTAAACGCTTCTTGAAAACAAAGTGTGAAAACAAATGCTTGAGTGAGTGTGAAACAGGAAACAGGCCTACTAGTGCCGTTGCGGTTGGATATACTGGACAGGTGTTCCCAGCACCGGTGATTACACCCGTTTGAGGATTTGTACAAACTGGATAAACAAGAAACGTGTATAATACGGAGTGTAATGCTGACTGGTGCTAGAGAGAGAGATTAACAAGAGGGAGAGAGAAAGAGAGAGATTATTTAGAATTGTGTAGACCGAAGTATGTAGTACGGTTATTTTATAGATTTCAGAAATGCTGCTGCCTATCAATCATAACAGCTTAAGCCTTCCTAAAAACAACACTCACCCTTATATAATTTCAAAAAATATATTGTAGTAGTTTCTATTATTAAAGATATTCTACATTTTGTTCATACCATCGCTATACAATATATTCTTATATAAAAAATAAAGTAATGTTTCTGGACAAGAAATTTAATATTTCTATGTAAGTATTTGTGTAAAACTTGACATCAGTCTTCTCAAAGCTCACAAAATTAGCATTATTCCGACTTCATTTACAAACCAGTTTATGATGTCAAAGATACTGAATTATCTTAAAATCTTCCTGATATTTGTAAATTTAAAATTATTCAAAATATTTTATAGTAAAATTGAAATATTTTCCAATGTTTTTTTTTCAATGTAGAAAACGTACAACGTAAATGTATAACATACCAACGTAGAGAAACAGATGCCAACAATTTTTTTTTTAAGTGTTGAGAATTATCATAGAATTACGTCTTTATACGTTCCACGTACATAAAACGTTCCCAACCAAATAATTAATCAATCAGAGCAGTTGTTTGTTAGAATAGCTTCAATCACCTCCATAATCAAGGGAAAGATTATTATCGTTTCTTATTTAATCATAATTTGTTATGCACAGTTACAGGGAGGAGACTGATAATAACGGAACACTTTGATAATGGTAATGAAGTATATACAACTACTGTAGTAGGAAAACTGGAGAGAGTGGTTGGAACAAGACACATTTCCCGCTAGGAACAATCACCTCTGTCTTCTTTCGGGTTTATCAAGGTTCCATCTCTCGGATGCGGTGATTTATCAAGCTGAGATTTATTGAGCGGAATCAAAAACATTAAATCGTTAAGAGTTATTTCATACACGTCGGAATATAAATCCAAATGGGTTTCTGTGAATATCAATCAAAAGTGTAAACCCGCTTTAATGATTAGAATATTATAAGAATGAGTTCGTTTCATTTATTTCAGCTGTCGTAGTGAAAAGATCTGAATACTCGTGGTCAGGCTCATACAAAATTTAAGCATTATTATGATTTTATAATAATTATTTTTCTTTCTCTCGCCCTACTACGTAAAAGGTAATAGGAACATTGACATCAACAGGGATTTGACGTGATGCCTCAAAATGAGACCATGCCAAATCTGAATCAGTCGATTGTTAATGACAACGTAATATCAATTTGAATTACTCCTTAAATTGCAATACTACTTAAATTATGTTATCTTATGTTCACGTAGCTACAAGCAAACTATTACAGTTTTATTGTACTGATGTAGTAAATATTTTGATGTACCAGTTATTTCAAGATTCATTCTCTATAGTATTATAGGCTTTATTTTTTTTATTCATCTGTAAAACTTTCGCGCTAATTTCTCAATATGTGAAGTGTTTGTAAGGAAAATGTTTAATCTAATTTTGCGTAAGATTTTTACGCTAAATAAATAATTATTACTTGCCACTGCGGCACTGCCACGCTTTTACTGTAGAAAATTCAATAATTATATACTAATGTAAAAATCTGAGATATCTGGAGACAGCTAAATGTATTAAAATTAACAATTTTGTGCTTCTAACTTTATTAAGTATTTTTCGGTGAAGGGTTTGTGAGGATCGGTCAAAAACATAACACAACTGTTAAGTTGTGTGTTTGGCGTCAGCAACAATTGTCCTGATGATGACAATAAACAATGTCGAAACGTCGACACAAATCATTTAAAATTTGTGTTATATTTTTTACCGATCCTCACAAGCCCTTCACCGAAAAATTCATTGATTGACGGTCACTACGAATTTAAGGATTTATAAAGTATAACATTGACTTCACGGCGGTAATTTCTCTCTACTTTTTCAACGGAGTAGGTAGAATCTGTTAATGGCGCACTTATTGAAAACAAACAGTGACTGCAGGTAAAACTAACACACCGTGAACAATCAAGTATATCTCACTTGGGTGCCGTCTGCGTCAGTCACAGCTTCAAATTAATGTTTGTTGTGCGGAAGATGAATGTGGTATATATGTTTCTTTACATGCGTACACCCTACATGGGCAGCTGTAATGTTTAAAACGTTGTAAGAAGTGCATATCATGTCATGTGTAACCTTCAAACATCATGTCTTCTGAATACAACCTGTGCTTACAGTTTGTTTGCATGGTCTTTGTAAAAGTCATAAACGATACCAGTTATTGAACTTGTTTGTGTTTAATTTTTCTTATTACACTTTTTAAAATCTAATGCCTTCCAATTTCCAAATTCTTTCCCCACACGTCTCAATTTACAGTGCTTTCACCACGTCTGTCACTGGTTACTCTTCTACCTCGTAATATTTCCTCTCGCCTTGACCTCCGTAGTCTTCGTCATGTTGCCACTTTTGGTAATCCTCTTTTGGTAATCTTTCTTACTCCATCCTTCTAAAGTGGTCGCACAGCACCAATTGAAACTCTTCAGTGTATTACCGTGTTCATGAACTTAATTATTTCACTTATTCTCTTAATCTTACCTGATCCAGTCTTAACATTCTTGCAGATCTCCTAAGCGCGTTCACACCTTTACAGCGTCTATCTTCTATTTCTCCCGTTATACGTCGTGCCTCTGTTCCGTATCATTACTTTATAGATATGTACTTGTCTCTCTTAGATATGTTTTAGCTACACCAGATTCTATCCAGTTGTTTGACAACGGTTTCCTCTGTGTTCACTTTTACATTTTCTCGTACTAAGTGTCTACATTTGCGAAACCAGAGCCTACTTCATATAGCGAGACTTAAAAAGGCATTTATATACTGTTTTATAATGTACTTTGTGAAGTTGACTTTCATTCAACTAGAAATCGATCAGTCCTCTCAAAATTAGTATTAGGAACGGATAGGATTATCAACATAAATTCATGCTTGAAATTTGTAGATTGCAAGAAATTAAAGGCACAAAAACAATTCATAAATGCGGAGGCGTTAGTTTTAACGATTAAATCTACAAGTGGTCAGCAAAATGTGTATATCAATTGTTTTACAATCTTCTAAAGGTTTAAAGTTCCTTATGATATAGACCTACATACAGTAAAAAAAATTCTGTCTTGAGTCATAAATTCTAAATAACACGGATTATTTATTATTTTCACAGTATTATTTTCTGTGACAAAGTACTATGTAATACATGCAGAGTTTTCAAATACATTCATATTCTATCTTATACAAGAAGAAATGTCCATATTTTTCTGTATTTAAATACACTCCGTTAAAAGAATTCGCATCGTACATTTTTAGAATCACTACAAAATACAAAGTTAATTTCTATGTAAACATTGAAATTTGCAGGAACCATCATAATTGTAATGTGATATTTTTCACATGCCTATCTTGGACTTAAAATATCAGTAGTCTGTTGGAGCCACGTTCTGAATTTGTTAGATGCACTCTACTCCGCAGACGCACTAACGTCCATGGACGTCCATGGACGTACGCACAGTCAGGTTTTTTGTTCGAAATGTGAGTGGTAATATGAACAGCTGTATTGTGTGTGGTATGTTGACTCCTGTAATATAGTTGACCTCTGACTGTAATGTCTAAACAATGCAAATAAAAAAATATATAATACTTTCGATTAATATAATAATGTTTACCGTGGTAAAAGTTTTCATATCAAGAAGAAAACTGTAATAAGACCATTTGACATCAGAGACGTCACTAGCAATACAATTAATACAAAACTTGTTTGGTTGACTCTTGAATGTTTCTCAACAGATAACTAGTTACTATGCAAGCGATTCTAATAGAATCTCGTCATGTAATTCAACTATAATCTCGTAACAGTAATAATGGTATGGTCATTTAAGTTATTTTTAACGTAAAACGAAAGAAAAATGTAATTATGTCCGTAATAGCGCACTTTTATTTGTGAGAATAATTATACTTACGTTTGTCGTAAAATCTGGATGATGCAGTATATAGACTAACAGTTCTCAGAATACCCATCTTCCTCAGTTTTGTCACCATTCATCTTCAAACATTGATTTCACATCAGTTATCCCTTTCATCATACCATCCCTTACAATAACAATTTCCTTCTACATCTCCTTTACCTATTAGCTCTTTAGCCAAATTATGCATGTTTTTTCCTCCCTGGTACCTTATATATATGCCCAAGCTAATTTAGTTTTGTCACTAAAACTCTTTTCTGCACTGTTCACTTTTTTTATCTTTCTATTCTCTATACATTGTTATTTTCGTTTCTCACTTATTCTAAATTTTTTCTCAATGATTGCCTACCGTGTAAACACTGATTATACCAACCTGTACACTTTTGGCTTCAGTTTTTTTTTCTACATTTTGAAACGGTTGTCAAAATGACTTTATATTTATTTTCGTCATATTTATTCACATTAACATATATGTGGTGAAATGTGGTGTATATATGGCGGTGTGGTGTATGTGGTGGTGTGGTGTGGTATATATGTGGTGAAATGTGTATTCACTATAATGTGTAGACTTTTAATGTGCAGTTGTAGTGTATAATATGTCTTATATTTAATGTTCAAAGCGCCTCAATTATACGTATAATATTGGGATGTCTGTAGATTATGATACATATTAAAGATACCAAACGTCTGGTTTTATAGTTGATATAATCTGTTTGATACCAAACACATTATGAAGTCATCATTTACGATAACGAACCTCTACTAAAAACTTGAATCTACTTAAAAATTAATTGAATCTACTTAGAAGTTAGTATTAAAACATTAAAATCTTTTTAGTTTAGAGCAACATGTTTAAAATGTTCATGTTTTAAAGTAGATATAGTAGAAATCTTTCAGTAGGTTTAGCACTCAACATAGTAAAGGTATGGAGTATTAAACAGAGGAAGAGGTTACGTAGAGAACAGAGAATAGAATGAGAGAGTATCGAGAAGGACGGGACGCTAATGAGGGTTGTTGCACTAAAGTCAACAAAAGGTCTAAGTTACGAAACTCTCCCTCCAAATTAATTGTTAAAGAAGACAAATATACAAACGGATTATGCAGACTCAAGCTTTCTCCGTCCACTGAGAAAGTAATGTGCAGATTATGGGCTTGAGTTTTTAAAAAAACTGGACAATCTGTAGGCCTATATTGCACACATACTTATCTATACTAATAGCTTTCCTCCGTTAATATGACACAACGAACACGATTTATGTTTTCGTTTCTCAGACACACACATGGCTTACCATCCCTCACTTTTAGACAGTGTTGACCACAACTGTACTCCAATAAAAATGTACCGCCATTATAATCTGTCTCTCTTCGTTTTTGTGATACGCATCCTCATCATAATCCTTTCTTAGTCCACACTCAGAATCTCCTTTAAAGAGAAAGTAAAATAAAATTATTTTCGCGGTAACTTCTACAAAACAGAGAGTTTAAAGAGTGGTTTTGGGTGTGGATAACTTCAGATAAGAAGGAACGGTGGCAGTCGATCAAAACGGATAATATAGATTGCAGTATAGAATGTTAATCTTTAACATTGCATTTGCTTCATAGTGTAGAAAAACATTAACTGTAACGTCAATTACTGGGCACATTATATAGAGTCCTTTCCCATAATGGTGAACATAGTGGTAGCTACTAAATGAGTAGAAAACTAAAAGTGCGGTAATACCAAATATCTTCTACTTAAATAGAAGTTTAACGAATTTGGCGACAATCCCACAAGGGTACTTACTTTGAATGGTCCATTGTAACGGTTGTATTATCCACTATACTTTCTTAAATGCGCACCAAGCATAATGTACATTAACATTCACTATAATTATAGGTTTTTTGTCATGCGTGGGCAATTTCTTAAAATTTCTCTATATTACCTTTTCTAATGTGACTATAAATTTTCCGGAAAATTTGTTTATTTGAAACAACTAATTTTGCTTATTTTGGATAATCAATATTCGATTATACAGCATGTACAACATGAGCACACACTTATAAATACATTCTGAGAGTGGTGTAGCTGGGCAAAAACGTATCGCCTCATCAAGTGTTGCTACCTACTCTTTTTTTAAACTAAGTAATGACCATCCAAGTCACAGAGTATGGAAAGAACATACTACACAAACACCACATAACCTTCATAAAATGTTATTCATGTTCAAGTGAATATTTCAGTTACGTACGTTAGTTATTACGTTACGTTATTAATTTGATCAAAGATTCCTTATTTTGTCCCTACACTTACTTTATCTGTAAAACAACCAGAAATCAGCATTCTTTAAGTCTCAAATCGCCATTTGTTTTAATTACATATAATGCAGTGACAATTTCAAAAGATAAAATATGCTAATACTCAAACGCCTGTCGCAGATAAAATTAAATTTACGCCTATTCTGTGAACATCGCTAGTACTTTGTCAGAATTCATTTTACGATTTTGTTAGCAAGAAAAAGACATAAATAACGAATAAAACCCAGTCGACTCGAAAACGTTCTAACATGAGACAAGTTGACCAATTTCGTATTGAGGCAGTTCAGTTGTAGGGGGATTGGTGCCATCGAAATGCTATTAGCGGTAAGACAGTTACAAGTGGGATGGTTTTAAGATTTACACGCCACAGCCTTACATGGAATGCCTACGTTTCCACCACAAATGTTCAAGCTTTGCTTGTTCGTACGACAGTGCTTACGTGCAGTCACACACACACTACCACTATTCAAGAAACATTACTAAGTGTAACAACTTAAATACAACGTACACTGGAAAAGGCTGATATAAATAAACACTTTTGTGATGATATGCTCACCGAATCACAGTTATCACCTTTACCAGCTGCCATAAGAGTACTGTCGTTTTACATACCATAATTTGTTTTTATTTGAAAGCTTTTCAAAATAAAAGTCTTTAAGTATTAGTAAATTCACATATTCAAATACTCTATTTGAGTAAATCTTTCGTCAAAGTAGACTTGTTATATATGAGATTCTTGAAATCTGCCTATATTCAAGAATTCTGATTGTCTTCTGAGTTAAAATTTAAAATCTCCTTTCGATGAAATCAATGGGATTTCGTCAAGACATTTCTTTCATTAATGCTTTTTTTATTTTAGATTCATAATTATATTAGAGGAGAATAGACAATTTAGCTTACACTGACCTTCGGAAAATGTTTTTGATAAGATCAGTGGCACGCCATTAGGTCGCGGCATTTGATATGTGCAATTAAATAGTTTTTATAACCGAACAGTTGCTCCTGTGGATTCTGATTATACACTGACAGCAATTTCAACAAATCTAATATGTCAAACTTTGCATCTGGAAGACAGATTGTCACCTTCGGTTTTCATTACATAGTTGGTAGTATATTTCGATAATGGTTTGAGAATGTATTAAGGATTTCCACTTCAATTGTGAAAGTTTCAAGTTTTCAATGACGCCTCATTACAAACAAAAGTCTTGGTTATATTATTGAATTTTTAGAAAACTTGATCAAGAGTTGCTAAAAGCAGTTTTTAACATAACTAATATTAAGCATTATCAATATTGATTGTCTGTTTTAAATTGATTATCAAGATTTGGATAGTCTTCCAGTATAAATCCTACATATAAAGACTTTAAATACAATCCATTCTATTAGTTCACATGTACATGCAAATTAACATATAATTTTTTAGTAAAGCACGTAATTAGAATTGATAAACCCGCCTCACGTTGTAATAGAACGTTCCGATTGGGTTTATCAGCCACACGTTGTTTGCGTCACTTGTAACCAGATGCAAATTAACATATAATTTTTAAGTAAAGCACGCAATTAGAATTGATAAAGCCGCCTCACGTTGTAATAGAACGTTCCGATTGGGTTTATCAGCCACACGTTGTTTGCGTCACTTGTAACCAGACGAGTGTATTACCGTTAATTAACTTCGTCTTTATTGGGTTAATTTATATTTTAAATTTTAATTTTATTTTTGTTTATTTTAATTGTAATTAGGTTTCGGGTTAAAAATTTATAACCATCCACATTTAATTATTTCTTACTCTCCTCTTAATCTCAATCGTGTAGTAGAATTTAATTTGAAGAAATGTTTTGCGTTAGCTGATTCAATTTGACAATCGATTCGTAATATAAGAATTACTTACTTCTTCGTTTCGCCCAGCTGATGTTATTCTTCGCAAGTGTTCCTTCTTCTATACCTGAAATTCTTCTAACTTACTTATTTTTATAAATAAAACGCAATTAATTTATAATTAATCTCATTTAATGCAAATTGAGCAATTAATCGACACTTGGGTCGATATTGTGATTCCCGGATCGACTCCTCAATCTCAGGTCGATTGCAAACAAATGTAATTTAAATAAAATTAATATAATTGATTCGGGTTCTTTGAACTGTTACTAAAAGTCAGAAAGGAAATTTTTCTAAAAAGTACAATACTTACAAATAAATTCTTACTTATTAACACATAAATATTTGATTTTTTTTAGGAGATATACAACATTAATTATACGTTTATGTGACCAAAGCTTAAAGATGGCGTCAGTCCGTCTTCATTGGAACATGGGTCAGTTTGAGAAAATGGCGCCCATGTCACACCTCAAATTTTATGTTAATAATTTTTGTCACTTTCCCTTAAATAAATGGTTCTTAAATTGAGTGTCCACAGTTATAATAGTTGTTAATCACTTTTCTTCGCTGTATTGTAATTGAAATGGTGTTGTGAGTTTATTATAGTGTGGTGTTAGAATAACAGTGCTTTAGGTTAGATAGTTCTGCTTACCAAATGTATGTGTATGTTCACTTTCAAATCATACTTTACGTGTTCTTGATTTAAGGAATTATTATATCTTCAAATTCATATTAGTATTATTTTTTCTTATTTTTCGGCTGGCTTCTTCTCAACATATATTTTTATTTATTTCACTTAGATGATTTGACATTTTAGTTTTTTCTGTACAGAGCTGACCCGCTCGTCTTTATGTCTAACAATCAACTCTTCCCCGTTTTTTCATCATTCAAACGGATTTGACCAGTTTTGTCAAATTCTGATTGGTTCATTGGAATGAACACTTGAGTCATGGGACTGCGTTCGTTCTAAATAAAGTGACCCTTCACCAGGGCCGGACTGGGAATGAAATTAGGCGCGGGCATCCAGATACAATAGCGGCGGCTTTGTACTCCACACATACTAATAATACAGCATCCATCTCATCGTCTAAAATTATCGTGTAAACCCCTTGATTACTTCCAAAAAATATGATTACAATTGTAATAGATAACCTATTTGTTCATTTTACAATATTGTATGGATTTACATTATTTTATCCTCTTGTTTACTATTTATTTAGAATAGTTATGGGTTTTGATATTTGCCTATGTACTGATATTAGTTTCATGAACAAGTTTACAATCATTTCTAATTACAGTTACCCTTTCTGATTGATTTACTAAGAACCCTTTAACAGTTAAGTTGTTACATTAATAACCTTAATAATTATGAGAACCAACTTAATGTTATATAACAATAGATTAACAGAACAAATTATATCTTATCCTATTAGTGTACCTTCAGGCCTACATGGCTCTAAGTTTGATTGAACATACAAGTAGCTAAAACACAAATCTTACTAAAACTATACTATTAATTATCATTAAATAAGAATAGTTTATTCAGTTCACCTTGTTTTTATATCCTTTCATTCATTATTGTTTTGTTCTCACTTATGGCATCCCCTTACCTTGTATATAGTTATTGGTCTATAGGTTTTCGGGACTTGGAATATAAATTCCCATTGTAATACTAGTTTCTCACATGCTTTATATTTGCATTTTACTGGTGATATTAAAGGAAAAGGAAAAAAAACTTAGTTTCTTATGTTATCACTAGTTAACATTTCACTGATGTGGTGTTGTTTGTCACACAATTAGATAAATGTGTTCACTGATTCCATTTGATATAAATGATTCCATTTTTAGTTACATAGTCTTATTTCTAACACTTTTCCTTAACCTAAGGTACACTGTTTCATTCTTTAATCGTATTGTACTTTTGTTATTCTATAATGTGTTTACTCTTATTTCTATATTATTTTGTTTATTTGGGTAGGTATTTTCTTTATGTAATGGGAAGGAACGTCACGTTACAACGTTAATGTCTGTTTATCGACTAAATAAATGTTCAATGTATCAAATGAAATAAAATATTCAAGTTTTCTTCAAATTATGGGTATTTGGTTTCAATCATTTTTCGTACTTGTTAAATTACGAAACTTTGAAATGTTCTTTTAATGTTGTCAATCAATCCAGTTTTCGAGGGTTGCTGAGTCTAAGAGATGAAGTTAGAAATGTGAAATAAATAAATAGATTACAATACCTTTACCAAAAACTCGCATTTTTACATAGGCCTATAACATACTTTGTACTTTCTTCACTCTGCTACCTTTGCATTTTTCTCTACTAGTAACATTTAGTAGTGATGAATCAAAAAGTATTTTTCTAAACCCAACTCGCAGGATTTAATTTAGTCCTGTGTACGTAACCTCATCGGTTAGTTACCTTGAACGGCTCTCATCCATTATGGGCAGCACCATTATCCTGTCGTGGTTTACAGTCTACGTTACAAAGTGCGATGACCTCCCGAAATAGATTGTTTCCATCCGTGAATCACTAAGCTATCTAGTTTTCGCCTACTATGTTTGGTTAAAAATTCCTATTACACCAGCAAACATGTCATTAAGCTAAATTGATTTAATCATTTTTTAAAGTGATTAGGCTGAATTATTTTTTGAAACCGACTACACATTTTATTACTAAGACTGGCAGTAATCCTATGATTCCATGAGCAACACAGATTAAATGCATCTTAGGTAAGGAAATAATGTGTCCGCCTTACTGCACTTATTTAAAGTAGTAAGACTACAATCTGGGTTCTTAAATATATAGTTATAATAAGGACGTCTGTCGTAACGAAAATTTAAAATTCTACATAGACTTATCACCTGTCTGGCACGTACTAGGACAACACATACAGATAAGCGTACACGGAATATAAATTAGATTCAACATTCAATGCCCACCCACGTGTGAACATTAAATGCGATACTCGTCGCATGTGGCGTGATTAGTCGTGAGACCTATATTATCAGATGCCAGTGACATTGGGTGGGTGGGTGGGTGGGGGGGGGAATTTAACATCCTAACAGTTATGTAATGGCAATTAAAACTACAGGACGGACACTATATAAAGTGACTATGCGTTGATTGCGTATCGAGACTGGCGACTTTTTATTCAATATTAATCCCTCTACTTCCGAAGATAATCTGGCTTAATCAGTGCAAACGCTAGGCTGTCTCTCTTGAAAAATAGAGGAGGCTGCACTTGGTAACAACATTTTTTGATACTAAAATTTGGCTCCAATGAATGTAAAAAATAACAACTTACCTTATATTTAACTTCAAACAAACGCTCTACTAAAAAAGTAAAACATACTGCGAAAGAACTGACAGTTCTCATGCAGGATGGCATAGCTTGGCGCATATGAATTCATAGAACGATATTTCAGGTTATAAAAGTAAACGGAACTAAAAAAGATGTAACTTCTGCATTAAAATACTGACGCTGGTGAAACTGGCCATATAAAATCATCTGTAACCTCTATACTGTTCTTATAACAATTTTTTGTGTGAGTATTTCTGTAATAGAAGCGCAAACAAAATTTGTCGACAATTCTCAACTGCTTACTTGTGTTTAAAGGCAAAGCCTGAATTCCTTCCTCTTTTTATTTTATAGCCCCGCTGTTCTATCTCAGTAGCATACTATACCTACCTTACTACACAACGTAAATACATATGACGTCTAAGAAGCGGCTTGTTAAATTTTAAAACCCGATTCTTTTTTGAAGGTGGAGAAGAAAGAATAAGTTTCATACAGTTTTCAAGAGGTATCGAATTGTTTGCTTGAAATTAAGAAAGATTATTTGTCATCTTCAAAAGACTCAAAGCACATCAATCAGAATATCATTCCTAATGTAATGCTATCGCGTAATAAGCCTACATTCACTGTGTAAGTAACAACTAATTATCCTTCAGTTCACAGGTTACTCAACGGTTATATTCGCCGAAAATATCAACTTTTGGACAGCTTTAAATATCTTTATTAAGAGTTCTTATCCATACCCATAAAGAATTCTTAGATTATTTATGAATTTTCATGCTCGCGCAAATTAATTGTAAACTTTGAGAATCAACTTATTATTATTCCGGTTATACAATGTTTACACATTTTCCGGAACCAAATATTACAGAATTGATTGAATTCTCATCTTACACTGTTGCTTGTCCATCCAAAGATCTTCTCCAATTTCTGTTTCCCTCATATAGTCTGAATTTCTTAAATCCAGGAGACAGGTTGTCTTTCTCTTTTCCTTCTTCCTGGTGGGGTCCATTTCATAACTCTCCTTGGCTATCATTCCTGTGCGTAACAACTTTGGGTCGGTAAATCTTTGCCGAGAAAGTTATAAGACAATTATTCAATCGTGGGTTCCAGTCTTCAGTATACATATTACCACAAAAATATAAACCTACGCAAATTATGTTAAGTAACCAATAATCGTATTTCAATCATAAAAACTTTCACAATTTTCAGTGTAAAATCGCATATATACGCCGCAAGTATTTCATTAGAGCCGGATACCGTCCGTTCTGACGAGTTCAGAGCTCATTCCTTCCTTGTATTTGAAATTATTCGTATAATCGCAGTAGGAGCGCTCTTACCTTGCCTTGCACTCCACCTTTTTAACTTTATTCGGTATTACAATAGAAGCCGTTATTCGTACACGTAGACTGTTTACAAAAACGTATAAAAACTATTTACACAAAAAAGGATAATTCCAGTTTATCGTAAAAGAGATTAGAGCCTTTCAATTTTTAACTAGGTTAGAGCTTAGTTGTTGAACCATAATCTTTAAACCATCACGGTTGGAGAACAAAAATCTATGAGAGCTATCTAGACTGGTAATAAAGATAATCTTGCCAGTATCGTATTTTTTATCATATAAAAACGGAATTCCAACTTTGGAATTTTTCATCAATGTACTAAAAGAACAGAAAATATGTTAAGTGAAAATGTGATATGATTAAGTGAATAAATTATGTCGGAGAAAGTTTTTCTTTCCAAATCTTTACTAAACGATTTGTGTCCTATCTGTATGTGCATAGAAAATATTTCGATAGAAAATTTTTGTAAAAAGTAGCCAGCTGAATAATATGACATAATTACGGAATTGATTCTAATAGGGGTCAGAGGAACTATTGACGTTGCTTATGATTAGTACTCGACAGACATTTCTACATTTATGAAATTTTTGGTTAGTGTTAGTTAGTTAGTTAGTTGACTAACTGTAATTATAATTATTTTCATTGTAACGAAATATACTATTGTATATAAAGTTTCTACAACAAAACGTTAGTAGGAGGCAAGAGGATTAGACGTATCCCGACTACACGCAGGGACTGGTATACTCAATTTGTTATTTGTAGGCCTAAATATTTTATTTCCTCTTAAACAGCTCGGAATGTTTATAACAAGTTAGTTGCATAATTTACAATGTTTATAATCATTCTTAATACGCTAATAAATGAATCGATACATATAACGTATTATATGACACATCCGATTACTGATCGTCTTCTTATTATCTAGGCAATATAATATATTCTTAATTTGCAAATTAATGTGATGGTCTAAAAGTAGCTCCTTGCAATAGTTTTAGATTTTATGTTAACAAGAATTCCAAGGGTAATAATTTGCCTCTCAATAAGGACCAATCATTTAATGTTCGTTGTACGCGGGACTCAAGGTTCAATACGCTTTGCTATGTTCACTTCTCACTGCCCAACTTCATGTTGCAGTTTACCTAATATTGTGAATCTTTTAACGTTCACTCAAAGAGTGTTAAAAGACACTGAAATCTTGCACAGCATAAAACCAATCCCACAATATTTATGTTTTTGTCCTTTTCTTTATGCTAATCCGCACCTATTGCCCCACGTCTGTCAGTGCCTCGGGCAGGTTGCTCACAGCTCAGCACGGCCCTGCATAGCAAACATAACTACATCCTTATTTGAACTAACCACCGTTTAACCATCGTACCATCTGGTTACCTTCACATCGTGTCAGTAACTCAACAACAACCTTTGTTATGACAGGTTAATGTGAACACATCCGCAACATAACTTTTACACAAAAAGTCCGCTCCGCCCGCTCCAGGTATTGTCACGTCTCCCTCGGTCAATACGCCATGTCGGTGTTAATTATATCTCTTCTGCGCTACCGTTAAATGTTATTTGGTAAGACGATGACCCTGCCCCTTCCTACCTCACGCATGTACGTACCTCGCTCTTTCGGTTCTGTAGCTAAACCAGAATTAGTCACTTCATTAAGCCAGTGGCAAATCAATTTAACTCACGTAGCTGCCAGAGCAAATTGGCTTGCCTCCCCTCCTCAAATATTTTCGGAATCGAATAGGTAATTAACGACTTCATACATTTTGCTGGCGGCTTCGTGCTAATTGGCTTAGTAATTTTTCAGTCGAATAACTCATGTATTTTTAATTAGCAAGAGAGTATAACACTGTTAATAAGAAAACGAGAGGGTGTTTCGCCTCATAAAGAACTCTGCAAGGGAACTTACCTTGTTTTAAGTCTTAAGTTTATACGTAACCTAAAACATTATTACTTTCATGGAATTATGCAATTGGAGTGTAATGTGATTAATGGATTTTAACTGGAGTTATGCAAGTACCCTTACATTTCATAGGTCTAAGTAAAGTTACCGTCAACGAGAAACTGCAGACTTAATGAATTTATTTCTTTCAGTAGAGCAAGTGGAAACAGTTATTTGCTTGCATTTGCTTACAGCACTAACATAATAACATGAGGAAGCATGTACAGGTTATACGTACGGGGCTCTTTCCTCGGATGTGTTCTAATATATAACAAAAAAGAATTTATTTTTCAACTGACTTTGGTCCGAATAATTTTACTCATTAATAAGCCTATTATTAATTTCAGATCTCTTAGTTTTTTACGAACCACAATGTAGTAGTTGTTTTAAATTTTACATTAATGTACATAAACAATGTCTATGCAAAATAAAGCCCCAATAATCCCTCTGTGTTCAAATAATTAGGCCTACTTCTGTTACATTCAAAATATTCTCTTTTAACACCAGTACATTCATTTAAAAGAGTACATAGATGCTTGTAATACGTTACGCACTAATTTAACGATCACTTCCGTAATTAACTTCTGAGCCAGTATATAACAGACGGTTTTCTTGTTCGCTTGCTGTACGTTCGTCAATAAATTGTAACAAAGTAAACCTCCAGTTTACTTTTAATCTGGTTTGTACTAAATTTTCTCGCACGCGAGAAATGTTTTCTTCTCTATTTAAATATATACTTGGATTTCGTTGTCCATGACGTGTCCGTTACTTAACTAAATACAACTATTACATTAACGACTCGGAACACAAAGTTTTTTATAAGTAAAAACATAAAGTTTTACCTTACAACCTAAACCGGTTATTTGGGTTACACAAAACAAACAACAGACAAAGACAGAAAACAACAAATTCATAACACTAACATACATCAACAAACAAACTGAAAAAATAGCCCACAAATTCAAAAAAGCAGGATACAGAATCGCATACAAAACTACTAACAAAACAGAACACACACTGTCAAAACACATACACAAAGCACAAAACAAATTCGATCTACCCGGTATTTACATACTAAATTGCTCAAATTGCAACAAATTCTACATAGGCCAGACAGGACGTAGCTTCAAACAGATATACATTGAACACACAAAGGCACTCCACTCCACTACAGAATCCACCTTTGCAAACCACCTCATTGAAGCAAACCACACATACAAAAACATCAACAATAACATGAACATTCTACACGTACACACAAAAGGCCGAAAACTAGACACTCTAGAACAATTGGAAATATACAAACACACGAAAACAAATAAAAACGACATCCTAAACGAACAGACACAATTCAAATTGCACGCATTATTCGAACATATCTAACCCCACACACACAACATCGATCTTTCGAAATTCGATTCCGTCGCCCACAACAGGACGGACAGCGCTACCAGCGGCAACCTCTGAAGAAGCCTTTTAATGGTGAAAACCAGTTCAGGTTGTAAGGTAAAACTTTATGTTTTTACTTATAAAAAACTTTGTGTTCCGCGTCGTTAATGTAATAGTTGTATTTAGTTAAATATATACTTTGAATTTAGAGGATACGAATATTATACAAGCTAATTTTAAATTTATGTAGAGTCTTCAGTTCTTAACTGAGAACTTCTGAAAGACAGTAAACTCAAAACAATTGTCTTCAGTTTATCAACCTACCCACATTCCTGCAACCGGATCGTATCAAGAGGTGACGGTTGCATCAGATTCTGTGAACCCATTCAGAAGGAGAAACCTCTGATCTATAGAAACACACAAAATGGAACAACGCTTGCAATTATGTGCACTTAAGTTATGTTTGTAACGTTTATAAGACAGTGCTGGTGTTCAGATGTTATTCAGTATGACTTGATAAAGGTATAAAGTTTGAAATACGTCATACTCGTATACTCGTGTAGTATAGCAAAAATATTCTATATACCCGTAAGTACATAGAAAATACGTGCAACATATAAAATTGCCTGAAAGTTCGTTTATGTTTGGTACGATGAAATGAAAAAAGTTATGTGTAAATAAAAATAATATGCATTTAAACCTAGCATATAATTATATTTTGATTATACGTAATCTAATGTTTGTTGGCGTATTTTGATAAAGCAAATATAAGATATTTGTAACACATGCCTACTTAACCGAGAAACCTCATAAATAATTAAAAAAGAAACAAGCTTATCATTCGTAATATGTATGCCTACCCTAAATTCTTAAAATCGTGCTACAAAAAAATATATTTCATAATGAGTTTTTATAACTCTCCAAGCTAGTGCAAGAAATGCAGACATACGGCAGGAACTAAAGATTATGAGTATACTCGACAGGATTGCCCAGTATAGGCTAAAATTGTTGGAACGTCTTAATCGAATGGATGACTCCCGCATGCACAAACAATTATTGACTATTTCTTTTATGAATTTGCTAATTGCTATAATTTTTTATTGTTCTACTAAGCTTTTCGTCATTACTGACATCTTCAGGTCTTAAACAACATTAAACAACATTTGGTTGTTTAAGACCTGAAGATGTCAGTAATGACGAAAAGCTTAGTCGAACAATAAAAAATTATAGCAGTTAGCAAATTCATAAAAGAAATAGTAAGGATGGCTGCTAATTTAAACAATACGAAGAATAAAACAATTATTGAATTATAAGCCGAAGTGTCGGAGAAGTGTGGTCATCCGAAGTAACAAGCTTGGCGTAACAAGCTTTTGGTTTCATCCTTGTATATTGTACAAGATGATCATGACGATGCATAAACACATTCAGCACATAAGGTATTTTACTTTCTACGTTAAAATTAAAATTAAGTTAAAACGTTAAGATATAAATAAGGTTACTGAGCAGTACCCAATATACGAATGTAATCGCATTAAATCAAGTACTTGCATTAAAATTGATGGAATGTACCGTTCAATTTACAGTTGAACTTTTTATCAGAAACAACATACGGAAAGAGTCAGACAGACATCCGCATACATACAGACATACAGTTAGACATCAGACAGAGAGACGGACAGCGGTATGCATACAGTTAGACAGGCTTACGTGCAGGCAGAGAAAAGGAATCGAGATTGATGGTAGTTTAACAGTCTCTACGTTACCAACTGGCCTGTATCCTACCAATATATGCATCTGAGACACGACGTTGCCTTTGAATGTTCTGAAGAACATGTAAATGGTCGTGTATATATATTGCAACAGTACGAATTCCATTATCAACGTACAATAATCCATATGTAAATTTATAACAACCATAAAATACAAAAAATGTATTAAACACCCTGTATTTAACACTAACAAAATTGCGTGTGTTACACACACGCGCGTGCCAGGATAGAGTGATCGACAGCATCCGGTAACGAATAACTAGTTTCTTTAACAATAAAAAGACAGTGTACAAAAATAATAATATTTATATGTTGTAAAAATATAAATCTGTAAATAATTTGCCTAAATTATAAATACTAGAATTGATATAACATTTTTTTAAAAGAATACAAGGTAAAAAATTTTATATGAAGATTGACTGCGGATTTTAAACACTACGGATTAAAAATTTTTAGTTCTGTTTAAAATAAAACACAATTTTATTCTTTTCCAAAATCATCATAATTATTTCATTTCATGAAACTCTAGCCTCTTTTAAAAATTAATTTTATGTTGTGACGTAATGTTAGAAAGGAACTCAACAAATTCACGGTCCTAATTTGGCACGTAAATACATTAGAGATACGATCAACACACAGAGACACACCCACGTTGCGTAACATTGTAATGTATAACACACACACACACATTTTGCAACGAAAAATCCTGTTCATTATGTTTTTATGTGATTTGTATGTGCTCGAAGTAAACCATATGATGAATAAATAATATAGCCTATGTAATCTTCAGTGTCTTTTGGAACTCTAGTTTAGTTTCTACGGACTCTGACACTTGTTTTAAAGTTTAGTGTTAACTAAATTTTACATTTGTTTTACAGATAAATTATTGTTAACTGCGTATTATGGAAATGTGCGTAAACGTAAGTTCGGGTTACGATAGTCGAGCGCGCGTGTGCGTGTGTGGCGCAGACGGTAATTCGAAAACATTCTTTATAGCCCTGTTATTAATTAAGATTCGATAATGAGACTTGGGCAACAATATAGTTTATATTATTACAATTTGCAGGAATTAAAAATACAATTTAACTGTAACTGTAACTGGGTGTGAATTTTTTTAATAATTCTATGTATGACTCATTCTTGAAAGGCTATAAAAAGAACATGAATCTTTAGATAATTTTGCGGTACGTTAAGAACAATTCTTAACCAGCCGAATTTTATGAGGATTGTGATCGGATCGTAATTCCCCCATTTAAATTGGATACTGACCAGTCAGGACTTTAGAATTTTAGTCGATATTCGGTTAAGCCGCAAGCACAATCAGTTCATATCTGTTATTCGAACGTAATGTACACGGTCCTCTGCAGAAACGGGAAGTTTGGAGGACCGCCACTTCACTGCATTGAACACTGTCGATCTCGGAGAGATAATCTCTATTTATATTAGTATTGTAAGCAAATGTTAGTCGTACCGGATTTTAAAGCAGTGTGCTTTCCGTGATAATGGAAGATTGTCCGGATAGGCTTGGAAAGACGCATGAAGCGTACTGAATTTGGGGTAAGATGGTATTGAGTTAGACTCATGGAATTTCAGACTCAATAACAATCCGAAAGCGACACACCACATGACTGTCGGAGAGAAACTGCAGATCTTCAGTCATCGGGCTAGTGCTCTGGACATCGTTCTTCAGACTACAGTCAATTGAAGTCCAAATTTTAATATTACCATTCATTCCAAAATAAACTCTAAAGAACCAGTCCCATATACAATATACAATGTGTGTGTGTGTGTGCGCGCGCGCGCGCGCGCGCGATAAAATCTCTGGAAACATTTATATACTGAAATTGCAAAAACAAAAAGAATGGAGCAGTTTAGCATGCGTAAAACGAAAAAATACGTCTTACACGCTGAAGACATACTGTAATGTGAGTGCATTGGATAGGATTGTATTGTTACATAGGCAAATCACGGAACAGTGTGTGAACTAACGTCTGTGAACCGTGTGCGAATCAGTACAGCTGGATCGTAATGCCACCAGCTCACAGCTGATCTTAGGTCAGTGAACAACAATAAGGAAGGTAAGCAGAGACGATCTGGGCACGTGGTCACGAGATAGCGAGTGTGCTAGCCAACACAGGTTGTTCGTTCTCAGCGACTTAGACAACGATTAGTTCTTACAATGCACTTAATTCGCCAACAATCAGAGCGACTTATCTGGTACAGAAAGGCGAGCAGATGGCAATCATTCTATTGTTGTGTTTGCCAATCGCCTGTAGGCTTCGATGTGGACGGTTATTCACCTCTACAAGCAGAGCTGATGTAACTTGGTCAACCGACGACCATCGTGGTACGCTATTCTGTGCCAGTGAGTGTTAAAGGGGACCCGGTTGTCGTAGCATAACTGTGGTTAACACAATCTACTAGTCCAATTATTTGAAATTTTTATAGCTCCATTACTGCATATTTTTATAAAATTTAGCACACCGATATTTTAAAATGTGAATTTACATTAGAGAACGTGTTGTACTTGATAGTATGACATTCAAAAGTTTTTAATAGTCTAAAGTTGTATAAAATATGTTTAAATCAACATATCACATTGTAACAAAAGTATTTTACAAATTTTGGGTCCATCCATGCTTCATACTTTACTTTTCATTGATCATGAATAATTTAATTCCTGAAATTTACAAGTTATGTGAATTAAATTTACATAAGTTGTACTTACGTTTGTACAACTGTTTCAAGGTTGTTCATGTTAATAAATTATTTTACACTCGCAGACAACCAATCTACGTACCCCAATCCTGATTAATTTCCTTCAGTACATGCTATGTTAATTTATCATTCTTCTTTGTACTACAATCTTTAGCTGACTGAAAAGTATTAACAGATTTGAGAGAATTCATAAGTTAGTAAACGGTTACACGTTAAAGTGGTGACGTGTTACTATTTTTTTCCTAACTTTTGTATCAATACTTTCCTAAAAATAAAAATATATTCTAATGATCTTTTAAAAGATTACCTCAGTTTATTGCAGGTTTCATATTGTTTTTTCATTTCACACACATTTGGGCGGGTATGTCTGTTCGGGCAACTTAAATGTATGTCTCATGCGAGACTGACAGAATTATATAGACCTTTCGTAATGTTGTTAGTTACTTGTTACACTAAACGTCTATCTGTAAAACAAAATTAATAAATCACTTTGATGTCCTTACTAGAGAAAAACATTTCGTAACACAGAAGTAATTATTTAAGTAAGAACGGTGGCTGTACAGAAAACAGCAAATTTTGATGGCACATTTAAAAGCAATTTATTGTGTACAAGAACGTCCAAGAAGTTAAAGTTAACGCACCCTATAGTTACCCCACATACCATATAGCCCCTACCCAGTGGTTGATTTCTAAAATTATAGATGCCGGAACGCATCAATTCAAAAGTTGTACAGACACAAATATAGGCCTACAGTACTTATATTTTATGTTAGCGTATAAGTTTACATCAGATTATTACAAAGAAGGTCTACAGTTTTAAAGCCTTATAAAGTATGTAACATACGTATTAACGTTTATCTCAAAAGATAATAAAGTTTACTGATATTTCTAAAGAACTTCTTTGTCAGGTTAGCTAGCCGCACGACAATCGAAAACATGTCATTCATGATGGCGTCATCCCGGAGCCTCAATCTAAGTCTAAGTGATGGTTTCGGTGGTTCGGACATTTTAAACAAGTTTCTATAGATTCATCATTGTGTCGTCATATTGTTTGTTTCTTGACCTTTTCTTACTCTCTGTGTTCAATGCTGTATTTTTGGAACAAAGAGGTTCCGGAACGCCGTTCCCCCAGAAATCAAGCCCTGCCCCTCTTATACCTTATGTACTATATACCATAATACTAAACACCACTTTGTGTGTGTGTGTGTGTGTGTGTGTGTGGGCGCGCACCCACTACATACTCTACATGTCATATGCTATATTCTATATACTATGTAGGCTTCTTACTACGCAATACATGAGCCTACTGCATAGTATTATGTAGGGAAAAGTCATAAATTTATTATAGGAGCATGAAGGGAATCTTAGACCGTAAACTCACAAAAATGGCAATCACGAGACAGAAGATGAAGCATAGAAAAAAATCTCAGAAGGAAAAGTAGAATTACTGTGATTTCCAGCAAAGGAAATTTAAATTTGAAAAACGTCGGATACTATTACAAGTTCACGCAAATGCGTAACTTCTCGGTAAGTCGCAGGCCACAGTGTTTGTACAAAAACTGACAGTTTTATGTTCGCTCGGCGATATTTTCTAAGGCAGTTCAATATTCATTCCAGTCACTCTATTCTGTCAGTCCGTGCCATAAAGACTTGGGTTATACATTTTGAAGGTATTGGCTATACATTGAAACAGAAAGGTGACTGTAAAAAAAAAAAAAAACCGGAGCCTACAGACTAAATGATATACTAATACAAAGGTAAATCGTACAGGCTACGTATATATTCTTTAACATCATAATTTTGTATACTTTTTAACTTGGTTCAGTTTCTGTTCTTAGTGTATTAATGAATTAATATTATATAAATGTACTACCATGTTGTTTACTTGATATTGCGGTACTATTCTTATCCTTTTAATTAGGGGATCAACATGGCTGACGATGAACGTACTACATGACGCTCCAAACATTTCAAATATGAATAAACATCTTAATGGTACTTTCACATAATATCGGCTACATTTACTTATAGATCACATTTTTCATCTTATATATCTTATACAAAAAAACATAGCAGAATATAAATAACGCCTAGTGCACGACTTGCAATCATCACGTATTGTTTGAAGTACTAGGTGATTAAAGTACCAGTAAGTAGAATAACCTTTGCAACAAGTTTGTGTGTGTGTGTGTGTGGGGGGGAGGGGTGCATTCACTCGTGTGTGGGAATGTAAGTATGAAATTTACACATGAGCTCGTGCGGCATGCAACATAAAGCTGAATCTGATCCTGAGTCGTCAAAAGATGGTAACTACAGCTTGTGATGAAGAAGGCGTTAAGCATACATTTCAGGCAAACACAATTAAAAATTTTTGTAAAAAGTCAAACGAACCGAAGATACGAAGTAGTAAGTTGAGTTTACCACACAGTGAATTATTAATACGTTCAAGTTGTATGAAACCGTATCCCTCCACTGGGTTCTCTATCGCGACACCAGAAATTTACATAAGGCATAGGCTACGGTCAGTTCTTATCTTGTGTTATGAACGCAAGAGAGCCGCACTTCCATGCGTCCGTTGTCGTATTTAATTATTAACACTCGCTCCACTCTTGTTTTGTTATTGGGTCTTACTCTGTACTCAAACCACCTAATGCCGTTTATAGCTTCACACACTTATAACTCGGTTATCTTGTTTTCTTAATTCAATCATGCTGGTCATGATATCATTGGCCTTCTCCTTCGTATAATGTTACAACGGGTCGTTTTCATATGAGAAATAGTTTCATTGTAGAACTTCAGTGGCACTCATTTTTTTACTTACTTACTTAATCCTCATGTTCTATCCATAATGTGCACGTTATCTTGTCCTATCCCGGGCAAATTGTCTGGGCTGAGCCCACGCTGCCCTTCTCCTCTCTGCACTTCCTTTAATACTGTCTTCCCACTTGAGTCTGGGCCTTCCTCTTCTGCTTCTACCTTCCGGTTTTGTTTACCATGCTCTTCTAGGACATCATCGGTCTTCCATTCTACACACGTGACCAAACCATCTCAACTGTAAGCTTTATAATCACATCAGTTCCAGAGATTACTCTACGATTCCTGCGGATAATGAAGCTTCATGTTTTACCTCGTCTTGTTTTGGTATTCATTTTATAATGAGATATATTAAATAAAATATCAGAAAAATTTGTGTCCTTATTCAGATTAAAAAAGAAATTTTAGTAATTTCTGTATTCAAAATGTCTTTAGGGAAGCGGAATCGTTTCGACTAAAATAACTTATTCATAACAAAGCTTTAAAATGAAAAGTCAACTACTCTTTAGTTATTTAGATAGAGAAATAACGTTTGGTAGCAGCAGCTCCATAATGAAGAAGGTAAATAAATTTCATTTGATTTAAGGTATTATTAATAGGACTTCTGAGAATAAAATAAGTAGGGCTACCGAGATACAGATGAATAAGGCACTGATGGCGCCGGAATTGCTGTATATGAGTGTGACGTGGACGCTGTCTAAGAATTCCACAGCAGTGAATTTTAGTCTCCGAAATTAAGTCATAAAGAGGAATGAAAGCTATCTACTCGTAGACATATTAAGTAGTAACGGTATAAGGAATAATTTAGGATGTAGAAAGTATGTTGGGCATAATAAGAATTTACAAAGAACGCCTGACGGAACATATGAAGATATCGCACAGTAGATTACCTAGACGAGCAAAGGCCTACATGCTACAGGAAGAAGAGTTATGGGAAGACTAAGAAAGCGTTGGAAGGGGCAGGTTCGCTGTCTAGCCCCGGAAGCGAAGAAGAAGAAGACGAAGAACCTTTAGTCAAGCATCAGTTAGGGAAATGTGGCCAGCACTAAAGTAAACATAATAATAACACGTTAACTCAGAGTCCCGCTGAAACTGTCATTAAGAAATAGCCTTGCTGTAAACCTATTCCTCGTTTTCAAGGAAGTACACTGACCACTGGATTTCAATTTCATAACATAAATATTCGTCCGATCCCAGACAGTTGTCATAAAAACAGGATACGCTAATACATTTTTTCTGTTGGCGTGTAAATTTCTTAAAAGAGTATAGCCATTTATACATAACAGAGCATGAGTATAGACCCATTTTATTGCTTACTGTACAACTCTACAACTAAACAACACAGTTTATAATTCATACACTAACAAAAATGTGTAATTAATTATTTCATAATATTTAATTTTTTGCAATTAGGCCTATATTACTTTTAAATTCAACAGTTAAGAAGGTATATTCTTAATGTATTAATTAATTTAACCCATACTTTTTGTAATAAACTCCACGTAATTCGATTATTTTCTACAAAATACCAACAAAATTTAATATTATATGAAAAATGTTTAGTAATTTATTCACAGTGAAAGCTCATATTTCTTAGAACAGTAAGAAAATAATTATGTTCAAGAAATAAACTTGGTAATTCATATTAAATTACAAATTATTGTCGTTTGAATAAAAAGAACACAATTCTTCTGTTGTTGGCTTCTATTACATAGTGAAATTATTTATAAAGAGAGCAATAATAATACTTCGAAATCAGAAATATTGTGGAGAAAACATTCACCAAGGCACTGTGTGGCTTCTTAAAAATATCGGTATGGAGAACCATACATGACTTCCATGTTCTAAGATTTATATTTTAAATCATTTACGAAATAGAAACTACCATAGAAACTACTTCTTTCCACTTATTGGTTCAGTCTTAACCACAGTACTGTGGTCACTAACGTATACCACCACACGTTATCGCACTCGATTTTCACTGATGATGGTAGTCGACGGCACTGCCGAAACGTCTCGTTTGCAGAATACTTTGGTCTACGGCCAAACAGGACGGGAAGGAATTTTAACAACAAACTACTTCTTTGTTGCCGATAACGTAGTACAACAATTATCCCCTCCCCCTTCAACTATAATTTTCATTTATAGAAAATTACCCCCACCCCGTTCAACTAGCCTCTTCATTTATAGATATTTCATCTACGTTTCTACAGTGGATTATTAAGATATTCTTATGAGGATACTTTATTTATCAAAATTAAGTATTTTACTCTTGTAACAACAAAAAATGTTTCAGGTAAACTACCCTTTCCCCCTAACCGATCTTCACCAAAATCAATAGGCCTAGAGTCCTCTACAACTCAGGCATATATGTAAAAAATTATTTGATTCTGTTTAAATTTACGGCAGTTATCGTTCGTCATGAAAAAGTTTCCCTTGTTACAACATAAAATGTAGCAGGTAAACTACCCCTTTCCCTTAACCGATCTTCACCAAAATCAACAGACCTTGAGCTCTGTACAACGTAGGGAAGCATGCAAAACATTATTTGATTCTCTTTGAATGTGCGGCAGTTATCGTTCGTCATAGAAACAATTACTCTTGTTAAAACATTAACAGTGGCAGGTAAACTACCCCTTTCCCTTAACCGATCTTCACCAAAATCAATATACCTTGAGTCCTCTACAATACAGGTACATATGTAAAAATTATTTGATTCTGATTGAATTTACGGCAGTTATCGTTCTTCATGGAAAACGTTCTCTTGTTACAACATAAAATGTTGCTGGTAAACTACCCCTTTACCTTAACCGATCTTCAACAAAATCAACAGACCTTGAGCTATCTTCAATTGAGGAAGGTATGCACAAAATTATTTGATTCTCTTTAAATGTGCGGCAGTTTCGTTCGTCATAGACACAATTACTATTGTTAAAACATAAAATGTTGCGGGTAAACTTCCCCTTTCCCTTAACCGATCTTCACCAAAAACAAAATATCTTGAGAACTCTACAATTCAGGACTGTATGCAAAAAATTATTTGACTCTGTTTGGATTTGCGGCTGTTATCGTTTGCCATAGAAAATACCCTTGTTAAAACATAAAACGTTGCAGGTAAACTACCCCTTTCCCTTAACCGATCTTCACCAAAAACAATAAGTCTTGAGAACTATACAATTCAGGACTGTATGCAAAACATTATTTGATTCTGTTTGAATTTGCGGCTGTTATCGTTTGCCATAAAAAAACAATTACAGATAGACACACAGACAGACACTTTTCGAAAAATGACTTTTTTTCATGTTTTGAGTGTAGTACAATCAGAATCTGCAATAATCTCGAACACGATTCTTTTTGCGATCACCATACTTCCATTTCCTTAAGGAACATGGAAGTAAAAAAGTATACATTACCGTACGGATTTACTATTGTAATAATAAAATATTTTTAAATATATGTACACGCGTTCGCGCGCGCACGCATGAACATACATTCTGAATATACATTCATGTGTGTGTGTGTCAACGAATCCACTGTCATTATTTTGTATAGGCTACTATACGTATAATGGAAAATATCCTACTAACAGAAAGTGGCCGTACGCAATATGCCGTCATGATATTCAATAACACAAGGTTTAATCCAGTGCTCAGGGAAGCAATTTCTGCAGCTTATGGAAGTTATCTACACAGAACTCTTATTACTCATTTTGTAACAGCTACTAAAGGACGCTAAAGAACGAGGGTAGACTGGTGTGTAAATAACAAGGGAGAATATTAATTTCAGCTGTATTAGGATCACTTATGCCCCGACTGATCAATAACCATATCTGTTTCTACAAATTCAATCGCAATGGTGCTATAATCGATGTGCTGGAAGATTTGGAGCCATCTCAGTTGTGTCTACACACCCTCCAGTCACTTTGTCGTAACATCATCCCTTGCATATATAATGTAAACTTGTTGGGGGGGGGGGGGAGAAATGCAATGTAAACAAATTTTAGACGTTAGCAAAATCTTACGCTTAACTGCCCATCGGGATTTGGACCTGTTAACATTTCGTTACCCAAAGAATATGTTTCTAATGCTATCACGTTAACATAATAGATGAGCAATATAGTGGGTAATGCCTTAGTCGCCGATTAATCCCATCCATATTCCAAGGCATGATAATTGGTTCCTGAATATATTGGTTTTATGTTCCCTTCTCCCAACCCCCACACTGAAGGGCCGGGTCATTTTTATTCAGGGTTTCCGTCCCCTAGACCAGCTGCTTTCACCACAGCTTAGAGCCTGGTCTACCCTGATTTTCTGTCGGGGCTTGCTCTCTTAGCCTTTGAAGATCCCTCTTCATCGCAAGGCAGCGAGTCTCTTGCGATGAAGAGAATGGGTTGCCTCTTCCGTGAATTAAACAGGAATTCACAGACGGTAGTACCAAACTGGCCTAGTGTTATGATGAAGAAGCTAATATAATATGGGATGAATTAAAAATAAAACACAGATGGGAGGAAGCCTTTGATAAACTGCTGAATCCAAAGGTATCAAGTACAAGGGAAGGAAACTCTGATGAACAAGTAAATGACGATCTTGTGGAGGATCCCAGTCTGCATTAAGTGGAAGAAATTATAAAACATTTAAAGAATTTTAAAGTCCCAGGAGTTGGCTCAATCTCAAATGAACTAATAAAATATGGCATCATAGAAGGAGAGATGCATAAATTGATTCAAGAAATATGGAAGGATGATAAATAATTGCTTATCTAATCCGTCGAGTGACTTACTTGTAATTCCGCTTGACGCGTTTCAGGGCATATGCCCCATCTTCAGAATAATTCCTCTTCACAGAACGTCAGACATTAAGATTAAAATGTAACAAATTAAAATTAAAATCCATGGTTAAAATATTAACTCGTCAAAATATTAAAATATACTAAATGCACAGAGGAGCACGCACTATCACAATATGAGTTCACTTCGCGTTATAGTCGGTGTACACCGCCGCGATGTTACTCGCGCACTGACTGTCTGAGTAAACTGTTATCTGCGCAACGCATCTTCTATCCTAATGGCCGTGTCGTACAAGGGATTTGACTTGAAGTTAAGTTGGTCGTTTAATATGAATCCGCCGTCTTGTGAGTTGTTCGTCTTTTTAATTTGTTTAAAGGCCTTGTAAATTTCGAATTCTTCTAATGTGTCCATATATCTGCCTTTTTTGCAAAAGTGTAATGGTTTAAAGTTGGTGTCAAAATTGGTGTAGTTATGATTATTATTTACGAGGTGACGTGCAAAGTTGGATTTGAGAATGTGGGTGTCGTTTTTTGGTAAATGTTCTTGGAAGCGTTTTTTGAACGCTCTGCCGGTTTGTCCAATATAGAAGCTGTTGCAATCGTCACATTGGATTTTATAGACACCTGTCCTCTGTTTTATTGGTTTTGCAGCTTTATGATGAAGAATTTTCTTAATGTTGTTATCAGTCCGGAAAGTTAAAGTTATATTCAATTTTCTAAAAATGTTGGTTAATGTATGGGGTAAAGTTCGGCCGTAAATAGAAGTCACGTACGTGCTGTCTCGGTTACTACTCGGTTTTGTTTTCTTGTTATGTAACTTTTTCCGGTGTTTTTTGATCAAAGCATCGATCATAGAGCACGTATATCCATTGGCCTTAGCTATGTATTTAATGGTGTTGACTTCCTCCTGAAAGTCACTGATTTCTAACGGTATGGTGAGTAATCTATGTATGAAACTGTTATAGGCGGCCATTTTTTGCGGAAGAGGGTGATGGGAATCCGCGTGTATCGTGGCGTCGGTGGTGGTAGGTTTTCTATATATTTGGTATTGGAAACTATTGTCAAACCTTGTTATTGTTAAATCGAGGAAATTAAGTTTATTTTCTATTTCAACCTCGAGGGTAAATTGTATGTTCTTGTTTATATTATTTAAATAGTTTTTTAAATTATTGATCTGTCTTATGGTACCGTTAAAAATGATGAAGGTGTCATCTACATAACGTGTATATGATACTATCTTGTTATGCCATTTGTTTGCGCTGCTGAACATACGTGTGTTTTCGTAGTGGTTCAGGTATATGTCCGCCAATAATCCAGAGAGTGGGGATCCCATCGCTAAACCTTTCTTTTGTATATAGTATTTTCCATCAAATATAAAATAGTTTTGATTTAAAACAACTTCCAATAGAGCGGTTATCTCATTAATTTCATCAGGACTGCGTATGTTAGCTACAATAAGATTATACTTGAGAATATTTATTGTATCCTGGACGGGTATATTTGTATAAAGGTCTACTATGTCGAAAGATGCGATTCTGTAATTAGGTTTAATTTGGATGTTTTTCAGTTTGTCGATAAATTCAGTGCAACTTTTTGTGCTATGGTCATTCTTTAAGCTTATACTGTTCTTTATTATTTGTACTAGTTTTTTACTGATTTTGTAACTCGGAGCAGTGGTGAAGTTCACAAGCGGCCTAATTGGTACACTGGGTTTATGAATCTTTGGCAAACCAGTAAACTGGGGAGCCTCTGCATTAATAGGTTTCAATGAGTGACGTGTGGCGCTATTGAACAAGTGCGTACAACGACTAACTGTGTTATTCAGGGCTTTAACGAAATCGGCTGACGGGTCGGCATTTACCATTGTAATATTATTATTTTCAATGAATTGATTAACCCTTTGCGAATATTGGTTTTTGTCCATTATAACGATAGTGTTTCCCTTGTCCGCCTTTGTAATGAGTGCATCATTGTTGGATAATTTGTCTTTGATTTGTTTTAAAGTTTTAATTTCGTTCATATATTTAAAGTTTAGTTTAGGGCTTTTTTTGTTCGAAAATTTATTGAGTTTGTTTTTAATCAAAACTCGAGCCTCATTTTGTAAGTTTATGTTAGGTATTGACTTTATAGCCGTCTCAGCGCAAATTATTTCATGGTATATGTGGTTTTTATTGCTGTGGGGTATGTTGTAATTTAACAACATAAATCGTTGTGGTTACGATGTAATGCAACGTGTACATACAAAACATGATAAGAAACTTAGAACTCTTAAAAGTAAACAAAAACCAAATGAAGATAACGTCACCTGTAAACACGAATTCTATGTGCGCGTATCTAATCTAACATCGATAAACTTTAATAAGAATGAAATGGACGTACTTAACAAGGGTCTAAATTACAACATACCCCACAGCAATAAAAACCACATATACCATGAAATAATTTGCGCTGAGACGGCTATAAAGTCAATACCTAACATAAACTTACAAAATGAGGCTCGAGTTTTGATTAAAAACAAACTCAATAAATTTTCGAACAAAAAAAGCCCTAAACTAAACTTTAAATATATGAACGAAATTAAAACTTTAAAACAAATCAAAGACAAATTATCCAACAATGATGCACTCATTACAAAGGCGGACAAGGGAAACACTATCGTTATAATGGACAAAAACCAATATTCGCAAAGGGTTAATCAATTCATTGAAAATAACACAGTTAGTCGTTGTACGCACTTGTTCAATAGCGCCACACGTCACTCATTGAAACCTATTAATGCAGAGGCTCCCCAGTTTACTGGTTTGCCAAAGATTCATAAACCCAGTGTACCAATTAGGCCGCTTGTGAACTTCACCACTGCTCCGAGTTACAAAATCAGTAAAAAACTAGTACAAATAATAAAGAACAGTATAAGCTTAAAGAATGACCATAGCACAAAAAGTTGCACTGAATTTATCGACAAACTGAAAAACATCCAAATTAAACCTAATTACAGAATCGCATCTTTCGACATAGTAGACCTTTATACAAATATACCCGTCCAGGATACAATAAATATTCTCAAGTATAATCTTATTGTAGCTAACATACGCAGTCCTGATGAAATTAATGAGATAACCGCTCTATTGGAAGTTGTTTTAAATCAAAACTATTTTATATTTGATGGAAAATACTATATACAAAAGAAAGGTTTAGCGATGGGATCCCCACTCTCTGGATTATTGGCGGACATATACCTGAACCACTACGAAAACACACATATGTTCAGCAGCGCAAACAAATGGCATAACAAGATAGTATCATATACACGTTATGTAGATGACACCTTCATCATTTTTAACGGTACCATAAGACAGATCAATAATTTAAAAAACTATTTAAATAATATAAACAAGAACATACAATTTACCCTCGAGGTTGACATAGAAAATAAACTTAATTTCCTCGATTTAACAATAACAAGGTTTGACAATAGTTTCCAATACCAAATATATAGAAAACCTACCACCACCGACGCCACGATACACGCGGATTCCCATCACCCTCTTCCGCAAAAAATGGCCGCCTATAACAGTTTCATACATAGATTACTCACCATACCGTTAGAAATCAGTGACTTTCAGGAGGAAGTCAACACCATTAAATACATAGCTAAGGCCAATGGATATACGTGCTCTATGATCGATGCTTTGATCAAAAAACACCGGAAAAAGTTACATAACAAGAAAACAAAACCGAGTAGTAACCGAGACAGCACGTACGTGACTTCTATTTACGGCCGAACTTTACCCCATACATTAACCAACATTTTTAGAAAATTGAATATAACTTTAACTTTCCGGACTGATAACAACATTAAGAAAATTCTTCATCATAAAGCTGCAAAACCAATAAAACAGAGGACAGGTGTCTATAAAATCCAATGTGACGATTGCAACAGCTTCTATATTGGACAAACCGGCAGAGCGTTCAAAAAACGCTTCCAAGAACATTTACCAAAAAACGACACCCACATTCTCAAATCCAACTTTGCACGTCACCTCGTAAATAATAATCATAACTACACCAATTTTGACACCAACTTTAAACCATTACACTTTTGCAAAAAAGGCAGATATATGGACACATTAGAAGAATTCGAAATTTACAAGGCCTTTAAACAAATTAAAAAGACGAACAACTCACAAGACGGCGGATTCATATTAAACGACCAACTTAACTTCAAGTCAAATCCCTTGTACGACACGGCCATTAGGATAGAAGATGCGTTGCGCAGATAACAGTTTACTCAGACAGTCAGTGCGCGAGTAACATCGCGGCGGTGTACACCGACTATAACGCGAAGTGAACTCATATTGTGATAGTGCGTGCTCCTCTGTGCATTTAGTATATTTTAATATTTTGACGAGTTAATATTTTAACCATGGATTTTAATTTTAATTTATTACATTTTAATCTTAATGTCTGACGTTCTGTGAAGAGGAATTATTCTGAAGATGGGGCATATGCCCTGAAACGCGTCAAGCGGAATTACAAGTAAGTCACTCGACGGATTAGATAAGCAATTATTTATTTAATACAGTGACTTGGATACTTTAAAAATGAATATTAAAATGGAAGGATGAACATATGCCTGAAGAATGGAACATTAGCTGAATACTACCTATTCATAAAAAAGGGAATACGTTAGACTGCAGAAATTACAGAGTTTTTTCAATGTTGTGTACAGGTTACAAAATATACACTAGAATACGGCAGAAGAGACTGGACCATATGTTGAAGGAATATTGGGGGAATACCAAGGTGGATTCCGAAGTGGCAGATCCACTACAGACAAAATCTTCACACTCAAAATACTGATGGAGAAGATGTGGGAAAACAATCTGGACTAAAGCAAAGCTTTGTAGATTTTAGGCAAGCATATGACAGCCTAGATAGGAATAAACCTTTTTTAAAATTATGCTGTGCTTTCAAATACCCTTAAATTATTACAACTGACAAGATTGAAAACGATACAGCTGACAGCCAAAGTCAAATTGCAAACGGGTACGACAGAAACTTTTAATGTCACGAAAGGGTTGAAACAGGGCGATGGGCTACCTAGCACTAGAATATGTGATCAGAAAATTGTCACTTGATAAGAATGCCACTTTAGAGCATATAATGATCCAGATCGTAGGATATGCAGATGATATTAATGTTATGGTAAGATTCCAAGGAAAAGCAAAAGAGACCTTCCAGAAACTCAAAGGTAAATACAGATAAAACAAAGGTTATGATTACCACTCGAAAGAAAACCAGAAGACCTGAACAGATTGAAATCGAACCACTACACCTAGAAATAGAAAATCGGTTTTAATATTTGGGATGTTGAATTGCAGAAGATAATGAAGACATAAATGAAATAAGGAAAAGGATACAGGCCGCAAATAGAGCATATGCTTCGTTCAGAACTATATTAAAGACAAGGAATACCCACCATCAGTCCAAGGTCACATTATATAAAGTTATGATTAGACCAGTAGTAATACATGGCAGCGATACTTGGACTCTGAATAAACGAGCCGCTAAAATAGTCAATACTTTTGAAAGTAGAATTTGAGGAGAATATATGGACCAATCCAATCAATGGAATATGGATAATACGAGGGTTATTTGAAAAGTTCGTAGCCTACCAGAGAAACGAATGTATAGCGTTTCTGTTTTTTACCGCATCGTGGCGCCACGTTCGCCCCACGAACAGCAGTGAAGCGTCAAGTCATTACTCCGTCACTTATCCGTTGAAGAAGTCCGATTCTTCTAGGTCCTCAAAATAAACGTTTACTGCCGCTTTCAGCTCGTCATTTGAGGAAAATCGCTTACCCCCGAACATTTTTTGAGGTTTGGATATAGATGAAAGTCAGATGGCGCTAAATCAGGCGAATAAGGTGGATGGTGCAACAGATCGTACTTCAACTCGGCGGTTTTTGCCATAGACACAACGCATATGTGAGGGCGTGCATTATCCTGATGGAAAATGATATTCTTTGATATACCTGGTCTTTTCTCTCGAATTTTAAACGTTTAATTGGTCCAAAAGGTTAGCGCAATACTCTCCATTTATCGTTTGACCCTTTTCAAGTCAATCTAGTAACAATACTCACTTAGCATCCCAGAAACACGGATCCATACCCTTTGCAGCCAACACAATTGATTTTACCGTTTTTGGAGGCGGCGAATCACTATACATCCATTGTTTCGACTATTGTTTTGTTTCTAGAGTGAAGTAATGGACTCACGTTTCATCTGTTGTTACAAATGTACGAATAAAATCTTTCGGATTTTTCTTAAAACGGTCCAAACATTCCTGAGAAGCTTGCAATCGCATGCGTTTTTGGCCACTTGTCAACAAACGCGGCACCCATCTTGCAGACAGCTTTTTCATACCTAATTCCTCAGTTATAATGTGATGTACACTTTCATCAGAGATGCCCACAGGCTTAACAATTTCAGACACCTTCAAACAGCGATCTTCCAAACAATATCGTTCACTTTATTGATGATTTCTGGTGTAGTGGCACTTTTCAAGACCCCCAGTAGGCGGGTCTTGCATGACCACGTTTAAATTCACAGCCCATTTTTTCACTATAGTAAATGAAGGTCCAGCATCACCCAACACATTCTTCATCTCATTAAAAATTTCTGTTGGCGTTAAACCTTTTCTTAACAAAAAATTTGATGTTCAGTTTTCTCCATTTTCAGCGTTGCTGTGAGATAACCTTATTTATAGAGCTGTTTCTCCGCAACAATAACTTGACCCGACTTGACGCTTCACAGCTGTTCGTGGGGCCAACGTGGCGCCACGATGCGGTAAAAAACAGAAACACCACACATTCGTTTATATTGTAGGCCGCGAACTTTTCAAATCGACCTCGTACGTCACGATAAGGAACTATACAAGCTATATAAAGACAATGATCTGTCCACCACCATCCGATTGCATAGCTTGCAATGGGCAGGACAATCGTTTGGATGGAAGCCAACCGAATACCTAGGAAGGTGCTGTTTAGTCAAATTGAGGGTAGAAGGCCTGTCGGAAGACCCAAGCATCGCTGGATTCACGCAGTAGCATCGGATGCTGATACTTTGATTAAAATAAAACGATGGACATCGATAGCCAAGGACAAGAAAAAATGGAGACGGTTGATTTTGGAGGCTAAGGTTTAACTCCTAAATGTGACCCCATAGAAGAAGAAGACGATGCAACGAGTCGCTTATATGTTTTATAACAGGAGAGAGAATGATCCAGTTTATTTCGTTTGTGATTGATGAAGTGTTTATAACGCAACGTAGTAAGTTTAATGGGATGCGATGCCTGTCACGTTATCGAGTTTACACAGAAACTACTGGTAATGAGGTGTTTACTAGATTTTGAATGTAGCTACAGCTTTTGTATAAACACTATTTTTCTGTCACAGATCACAAAAACTACAGTGACGTTCTAATATATTGTGCATTTTTGAATTCTTTTTAGCTGATCATCTCATATAAAATGCCACACATTATAAGAGGAAATTGTTTCCGAGTATGCAGGACCTTGAGTAATAGCATGCAAAGCTTCTTTGAGCCTTCATGATGAGAGATATATGGATCGATGTGAGCCTTGGTTTTTCGAACACTTATTTTTCACAAAAAATTTGTTTCTTTTGATAATTTTGAATAAACATACATATCATAAATATGTATTAATTATGCACTAATTTGGTCAGTTTTAACTAATTATGTTTAAATAGACGAATACTTCTATCCAATACGTAAACGCTGAGATACTTAAAAACCTCCGGCCTAATGTCCCGAGATAATATTCGGTTTATTCAGTAAAGTCGTTATGTCTTATTTTAATTAAGATTACTTCTATCTTAGTTTAAACATCATACATGAGTAAGTCATATGTAAATAACAAACAAAATGTAATGTAATCTGAATCAGATGCTTAGAAAAGATGGAAACTCCTAAATAGTCAACCACATTCTTCACATCGTTCCTTATTCTTATTCATCAGTGAACACTTCAAGTGTTACAAAGATTAGTTCCTCATCCCCTTTGTTCTACGCCAAGTAGGCCTACTATTGCCTTCTACGCACCACACTTACATAAATCAGTTATGATGGTTTTTATACTTCATCGTGTTTTATGCCAAACGAGACTTCAGACCTTGAAACAGTTAGTACCAGTAGGCGAAAGACTATTTTATTTCAGTCGACTTTTGCAGTAAACAGACAAGAATCACAGAGAACAGAAATTCCGAGAAGTAAACTAATGTCCGTCTCGTGGTACAGAGTTTTTCTCCTGGGTCGATATTGTTTGACGAAGGAAAGAAAAGTTTTTTCTTCCGTTAAAGGCAACCAAAATGACCTTGTAAGCAGTCAGCAGGTGATTTGACTCTTTCACACTGTTAATGGTATAAATCTTCTTGATACTTTATTACTGACAACTTACCAAAACCTTACTTTCAGTAGTCCATCTCTCGCTTCTACAAAATTGTCGAACCTGCGTCATCAAATGGTTCGCTTTGATCCTGACAATCGGATCGGCTAAAACATTAACATTACATTTATCTATCTTACTTATATAAAACAATGTTATTCTCCAAAAATTGTCTTGTTTATTTTCTTAATAATTGTACGTACTTTAGTCTATATTTGTTTGTCTTTGATTTTATCCTATTCATTCAATTCTATTTTGAAGCAGTGAAGTCGATTAAAATGTAGCAATGGTAAATGTAGTAAAAACTACAGTCCTTCTTCCATGCGTCTAGTCTTTTATATACTTACTTAAGACATGACAAAGTCATTGTCAACATTCCTAACAATAAACAATTTTAAGTGCTTCACCACTGCGTTAACATTTGTCACTTGTACATACACATGACACAAAGTATATTTTGCAATAAACACATATAAAATACATCAGAAACAGCTTGCCTTCCATTATTTATGTGTAACACGTGTTAAAAACCAAAACAACGTATCCGGTATTTATTAATGAAACTGTCGGAATCGCTGTGCTGCCAACAATGTGTTGCTCAATAACTTTTGGTTACGTAAATTTGTTGGCAAGCTGAACTCATAAACATGTTAAACTCCATACTGTCCATTTCCATCGGTGATTCATACGTCTTTTTACTTGGGAGTTAACCAAGTAAAATATTTTACACGTTAGTTAGAAAAACATGATTATACAGCCTGGACACGCCGTTAAATATTTATTATTAACTGCTTAACACCAACAAATTGTTAATGACATCAACATCAGATAAATTTTAACATATCTTTTGATACATACTGTACTGAATTATTGACTGGTAATTTGGATATAAAACCACCCGCTTTCAATTCCGTATATTTTAATAATTACCGTGACAACTATTGATTTAATTTAAATACACGGTTAATTAAATCTATGCTTACAAAGTCATGAAAGGCCAAACATTTCGATATATTTAGACGGGTGAGGTGTGTAATACGGGTGCCTGAGCAGAAATACTACAATTCAATAGTATATAAAAATGCGGGGCTTCTTGCCTTCTGATTTGCACTTGGTGGGGAAAGAAAGTCATGTTCTGATCGACAATGTAGAATATATAGAGTTATAGAGCTAGAGGTTTTGTATACGGTAAAGCTTCCATGTAAACAGAAGAAGAGATAGTGAAGTTAGAGTGTAAATAAATAAAATTAATTTGCTGTGTTCAAACAATTATTTGCATGTTTGATTAAAAGACAAACTAAATAACTTGAGTTAGCCAGAAGGAACTATTGATTGTGATTTACGCAGTTTGGACATGACGAGGAAATAAAGTCTCACACATGCGGACCACTTCCTGTGGATTAAGTCAATAGCTCCGAGGTTCTTGACTGCTTTTGCTTCTTACATAATCTTTCCCGCCGCCTCATTCCCCCTCAGTGCGATTTCAATCTTCACCTCTCGATTTATCCGTCAGTATTCTTCTTATTATTGACTATCAAGCCTCTTCCCATTGAACCGTATCTCATTGCTACTTTCCCAATGGAAGTAATTTGAATGCAAATTACTCTTGCCGTAAAGAGGGAAACAACATTTCAATTACACTAAACTATGATCCCATTTATAGTTACAAATGAAATACTTAACGCTCCACAAAAAACGTATTTAGTGAAGGGAATCTGTATCCAAATAACATTTCATTTGGATATACAGACTTCGGGAGATTACTTACAAACAGACGTTTAGGTCTACACTTTTTAAATGTAAAAGGAAAAATTTTAATGCATTTGGAAGAAAAATTAACACCCTTGAATATAAACCTTAATCAATCATGTTCGACCAAATGACAATACTGTTATAATTATTTTTACTGTTGTACTGTTGTATCATAAAGCACCCATTTTTAGTATTTAATATCATTAAAATCAATCATGAAAACATCAGTTGCATTCTCACGACTGCACAAACCCTTACAACACCGCCGTGATGTTAGGTAATCTACAATATAAATGACGTTAACAGATTATGTTCAAAATTCAATTCTTACAAGTCATAAATTAGTGTGTAATTCATGAACCATTAACTACTAGTGACTCGCTGCAGTCAGTCAGTTTGTGCTACACATTAGCACAGCAGTATCAGACCTACGATTTAAGTACCGTGAAATTCATCGAAAATATAAGGTCTATTAGACGGTCGCACAAATCGTTTTGTTCAGCAGTGGAAATCGAATAACTGAACAGCAGAGAAATCGCTATTTAGGATTTTAATGACAATTTAAATAAATAAAACCTTCAATAAACGCTCGTAAGCAAAAGATGCTTCAGATTTACGAATGTCCAACACAGTAATGTAAACTGAACTTAACTAAGGGAATGTAAACTGGATATGTCACACTAAATAATAAAAGTCACCAATTGCGGATGTCTGGACAGTGATTCACAATTATCACTTTACACTAAAAGCGCACAGAATCAAACTCTCAAAAACTGACTGGATGGCCGCTTTTGAAACCTGTATTTATACCCCGCCACGAATGCAAGATAATCCACTTTCTGCATAATGTATTGAGAATAATCGCGTAATCGAAAGAGCCTAGAAAATACTGAAGGATTCCATACTACGTCATTGCCGTCCTTCTAAACACCGCCGCACACCGAATGGTGCACACGCCACGCAGGATTTCGTAGGCGTAAGGATTTTTAATATTTAATACGTTAGTCTGTAACAAATACAACATTCTGTATACGAGTTGTGGTTACAGACCTATGAAACCTCACATTATTCCAGTTCCAGGTCACAGTGAGAGCGAATTGGCCTGTGTCTCCAAACACAACACAAGAACCTCGTCGACCTCTGTCCGAAAAGTTTTATACTGTACATTAGCTAATGTAAATAATGCGTCACATTAAACAGATATGACGTACTACTCGACTTTGTAAAATAAAAAAAAAACTGTTATTTAACCGATAATTTTTTCATTGGCGGCTTCAGTTGTGATAATAAATAAATATAAATCAGAGGTATTTACTTGTTACATTACATTTTAGTTGTATTTGAAACTAACTTTATATTTTTCATCAGAGTCTAAGATTATACCATTGACATTCTATCATACGGGTGGCCAGAAAGGTTACCTTATGGCTCATGCGTTTATTATGAGTTGAGCTGCGGTTGAATCCATCTTAGTAAAATCTTGGTATTGACACTTTCAAGTTAATAAAGTGCCAATCTGGTCACGTTATTTCTGTTTCTTATTTTAGGACATGAAAGTATTCTGAAAGTCTAAAATTTATTTATTTTAGAAGTTTTGTGAATGTAAACAAACTGTAAACAAATCAAACAGACTGTAGAGAGATTGATGTCAGAAACAAAACTTGCAAAGAAGTAAAAATTGACACCGCAGTAGATGATGTTAACCTCGTAAATCATAAAACTAAAGTACCGTGACATTTACTTTTGGTCATCGTTAGGTTTATGTTCATAGTTAACGACTAATGTTAATGTTTTAATCATTTTCAATCGTCTTTCGGCAATACTTAATGTAGTGGCCACTGTGCGATTAAATCTTATTTATTCGTTTCTAAAACTGTAACAGTTTGCTTTCTTACCAGATGTTTTAACCATAGTAAATGTACACCGGTCACAGATCTCATTTCTTTCCTCTCATCAAGTCTAATGTGAATAATTTCTCCACTGTGACTCAGTCAAAAAATTTGGATTGCTAAATAGCTGGAGTTAATATGTAATTAAAAGGCATATTTGTACAGTGCTGTATGCACTCTCTGTCCTTATCGTTTTCTTAGCCTACGAGGGAAACCTTTATTGAACGATATTGGCCCTACTTCGATAACAATGATAATTTACTAGAACGTAAAGATCTTATTCATGTTTTGAATTTACACTACTGATCAATTATAAAATCTTACGTTCATTTTGAAGGAAATACTATAAAGTTAGAAAATATCAAGAGCCGCAACATTCACAACACCTAGCTCAGAAACAAAAATATCATTTGTGACATATAATAGTAATCCTATAGAAGTGAGAAGGAGGAATGTTGATTTACTGACCATCAGTCAGTGGCAATTACTAAGTCGAAGGAAAGGGCAAATGTCGGTTCATTATGTGTTTTCCTAATGGAAAATATTAGTGTGACAATAACTGATAAATATTTGAGGGCTTTCCTTAAAACCTTAGCAATGAAATATTTATAATAAGCAGAGAGAACGTTTTCTTAGAAGAGGTATTTTAAATATGCACCAACAGTTTGCGTGATTACGTAAATGTTTTTAGAAAAATAAAGAAACCCACGCAACCTGTACAAGTTCTCACAGAGAAACAGTCATGGTGTAAATGGAAGATGGAAATAATGTACTCACACCTCACCGATCATATTGTCAGAATGAATATTGTCCAAACGTCACAGAAGTGTTTTAAATTCTAGTTACTTGACGAATCGCAAAACACGTCCATCATTTATTAATTCACGGCCATTACTAAACTTCCAGAATCTACAATTACATCTAAACTGAAACGACGTACGTCCACTCTGTTTAATGCATAGTATTTCTTCCTACTGTACGTAACAAAAATAAATAGGCCTACAATGAGTCAAGTTTATTCTACAGTTAAATGGTTTCAATCAGATCAAGTAACAAAAATACACAAAAACATAAACACGGAGTTAACTAGCAATTATTATACATAACTTAATTTGATAGAATCATATATTGGTGCCCATATTGACGTTTCTAAGGAAAATGTCAGTTAAATAATACATCTGCTTTCAAACCATAAAAACCTGAGAATCGTGTGATACCAAGACGCCACACAGCAACTTTATAAAGAAACAAGAGGCATTCTAGCCTTTATTGAAGATATCAAAATTTGCCCCTGTAGTTCGCTTACCCTAACAATAAAAAAAATTATTCTTCTACAGACATTAAGACAAATTAATATTAATTTTATTTATCATAGTGTAATAAATGTAATATTAAGCTGGGTTGGTTTTAACAATGAGTTAATCTACTGAAAAATGTCACACCTGTTTTACGGCCATAATTCTCGAGAAACATTTTACAGGAACCATTAAATAGTTCATAAAAATGTAAACAATTTTTCACTATTTAAAGCATACCTAAAGCAGTTTCTAGTGTTCGAAATCCAGATAAGTGAACATCTATGTGCCCCAAAATCTTCATTGGTGGCTCAAGACTTAGGAGCAAAAGACTGAACCCGTATTAAATAATAAAGGTAATTATGAAACACGTTCAGTGAATCTGCAACACTTTTGTCTGTTTTTCTCTATGCTTTTGCCCCCACGCGATTGGGATCTAGGGAACCGAATCTACCATTCTCGGAAGCTATACCAATCCCCAAATACGTTACCCGACACATACTCCTGACATGCCAGTCCTGTGGCGCCTTCACTCCAAGTAAACCCTAGTAGCTCACCTTTCCTGTCCACAAAGCTGGGCTCTGTGGCATGCGATCCTCGGGAGCTTAGGCCTCGGGAGGGGACACGAAGCTACGCGGTCGCGGTCCAATTGTATGTGATCATTCTGCTGCGTACCATCCACTCTGGTGTATGCTGCGTTTTGGAACGCAGACAAAAACTATTCCTCGGCAGCAATTGAGTTCATGACATGCATAAAGCGTGTGTCTCGGTTTAGCGACGTGACGCCTGTGTCCCGGTGGGTAGACGCAGAAGCAACTCTATCTGTAAGCGGGTCTGGAGTCGTGAGCAGTGCTAGGGCCTTTACGACGAGCTTACTATTGTGGGGGGGGGGGGAGTACATTGCCTGACCTATTATAAACGTCATCAACCTGAATCCCTTCCTGGGGATCGTTATATTTTGAATCAACATGAAAATATTTTCATGAGATTAACAGCAAAATGCGTTAATCTCTGAAAGAAGATGATCCCGTTCCACTCGGTGACGTCGTAAGGTATGTAAGATAGACTCAGAGCGTGGGTTTTTCCTTTACTTTCCTGAGAAGGCGATACGGTTTTAGCTAGCAAATAGTTCTTGATAAGCATGAAAATGGGTTGATTGGTATGGATCTAGAGGTAGAACGATGATCTTTCCCCATAAAGTGGCTGTCTGTCTTTGGCCTGATACACAGGCTGACATTCTGTCTCTGCTTGCCTGTCCATCTGTCTGTCTACCTTTCTCTCTCTCTCTCTCTCTCTCTCTCTCTCTCTCTCTCTCTCTCTCTCTCTCTCTCGCCCTTCTTCTGTCTCTCCGTCTGTCTGCCTATCTGCCTGACTCTCTGTCTGTTTGTCTGTATGTCTGTCTGTCTATCTGTCTGTCTGTCTGTCTGTCTCTCTCTCTCTCTCTCTCTCTCTCTCTCTCTCTCTCTCTCTCTCTCTCTCTCTCTCTCTCTCTCTCTCTCTCTCTCTTTCTCTCTTTGTCTCTCTGTCTTGCCTTTCACGTCTATACTAAATCTTGCTATATACGCGTATACCCATCCAAGTTGCAATTTAATAAAGCTGAAATAAGTAGTACGTCAAATAAGAGGATTATTCAATGAATGTACACATCTTACCTCTTCTGAAAAAAGAGTAGCCTACATAAATATTTTTAGAAGCCCCGAGACATGCATTTATGTATCTTATCGGTACAGAAGAAGGTACAGTTTAAATATAAATATATTAATATCACACACTCAAAGATAAACATTTCAATGACTAAGTACTTACTAATTCTACGAGTGCCTTTCTCTCTCGCATTTTATTTTTAAGAAACAAAGTGCGTTTTTAATTTTGTGAATACTATGTTAATTTTTGTTACTACACACTCATACAAACATTCGACAGGAATTTAATTAAATTTCCTGTTCCTTTCTGTAATCGTCCAGCATTCTGATCCATGTGTAGAAATTAGTTCTACGATTATGAATATACATAGTCCACTTAATTTCATCCCAAACTTAGTGGATCACAGAAGAGAATTTTAATTTGCTTACAACAGTGAACAAATTTATTTTTGAAACAAGGCTAAAAATAAATACGTCATTGTAATATAAGCATCAAATAATAACCTTCGTAGAATCTTAGTCTTCACACATCGGCTTATAACGTTTACCTGTCAAACTTTCAGTTTTCATTTTAATTATTATAGGACACTGGGCACAACCAAACATTCATTTTACATCATCATACAGTTAAATTATTTTCTAATTTTATTTCCTATCTTTCAACACCGCGACAATAACATGATGTCATGAATTTCATAAAATAATAGTATAAAATTAAACAAGCGTGAAATGATATTTTTCCTTAATGGATCCTAATTTTACTTCAGTCACGTTTTCAACGTGTTTATTCTAGTGAATAAAACTGGAAAGCAATAGTACGCTTGCGAGGCGAGCTAACCCGTAGCCACCTGAATTGCAATTTGCATACGTTGGCAGCACAATTACACAACCACCGCCTTCTCTATCTGGAAGCAACGGGATGAAAAGAAACATTATTAACATTTATGTATCAAGAAACATTTTTCCATTTGTTAGCTTCACATAACTTTTTATAGCATTATTTAAATGAATTTGAATGAACTATGAAAGCAAGCATAAACTTTCACAGTCTAATTGGATTTTATTAGCCTTAATGTCGACTAATTAAATAAACGGCGTAATAGATCTGAGATGTAAAAATCTTTGTTCTAGTATATATTTAAGTCGGATAAAAATAGAATATTGTGCAAAATTTTGTATGAATATAGGTTTTAAATAGGAAGAAACAATAATGAAGGAACAGCTGTCTCCTGATCACATACAAAATCCCGTAACGTGCTTATTCAATATCCTTAGATACTAAAACTTCTTGAATTTTGAATGTAAATGATTATTAACTCTACAGCCAATCAAATAATCTGAATAAACTGTGATGTTCTCGCTCATAATGTTACAATCGTACAATACGTTTGACTTCAAAAGTGAAACTTGTTACCACCAACCCATCAAACGTTGTAAAAACCTACAACTGATCTCGACATAAACCGTTTGATTTTCAGCAGATTTATTCTTGTTGCTTTTCATTATGCGATAGAACAGCTTATAGACTGTACCAATGGAATTTTGCGATTTTTAAAGAGTGCGTACAAACCGCTTGCAGCAACCACAAGATGCATGGAAATTTTTTCAAGGGAACTCCCTAATTACAGAGAAAAGGAAGGATAACGATCAAACATCTGTATATTGCTGATGCGATTTTTTCTTATAACCTAACATAATAATTATTATTCAAAAAATTTCTTATCCCTACTTTGCGCAATGCAACTAAAAGGCGGTTTGGTAAAGGCATCGACAGTACGAAGTAGGTTAAAAGGCTTTACAGATTTTTTCCATGAAATTTTCAACGATATGGCGAATTTTACTATTGAACTATCAACGAAAATTGTAAAACTCATGGGACTCCTAAGGAAATATGAAAGCTGATAATAATGATTCAGACATTATTTTTCTTTCTCTTTTGTCATTTATGTCTTTCAGCGTTGAACCTCTATACCTTCTGTAGATATTTCGGTTTTGCCATTTCTTTCAGTTAGCTGCTATTTTCTAGATCTATGTTGTTGTTTTCGCATGGATCGACCCCTCGGTCTTCTACCATCTACTTTCAACTCAAAGATTATTTTTGGTGTACCCTTCTGGTTCCCTCCTGATTAGCTGTCATACCATTCTAGCTATTAAATATATTTTGTTTTGTTTTAATGCACTTTTATAACGACATAGTCATGTGTTAGTAACATGTGTTACTTTCAACCACATTCCTTCCCTACTTTATCTCTCATTCACTTGTATACGACTATTTTTAATCTGTATAATTAACAACAGACATATTTATTCACTAGCTCACAAGAATATCTGCCCCCCTCAATTCTTTAATAACATTCGCTGTGCTCCCGTTCTTAATTATTTCCTGCGTATCTTAACACATATGCACATATTTTTTTATAATGTTTTATCTGATTCGGTCTGACGACAGATTTCCATACTTTTGTGTGACTCGCTAATGCTGTTTCTCGAGTGGTGTTTGCTGCGCCCAGCTCATTCACTCTCATCCCTTTAAACAATTCCCCGTGTAGAATGTAAGGGCGGTCCAACCGCGAATGTGTAACCCCACAAAACACTCAATAGCCTACCGTTAATGGCTACATTTTGAATACTACCCTTCGTGCTTCACAATATCTAAAAGCTTACAATAATGATTACATACGACTTAAAAAAAAAAAGTTTAATGACTGGATAACGTAAGTTGTATTCATATTGAGTAAAAGATTGCGGGCCCCTCCAAGTGGAAATATCACCGCATTATGGTTGGGGGCAGTTGTTGAATCGTTAACGTAACAGTTGCAAAATATATTTCCAACATTTATTACACTTTATATTTTACGGCTTAATATACGCTGTATAAATTTCAAACTTTTGATTACTAAAACTTTCTTATGTCACTTTCAACTGCATAAAATACAATATCTATTGCAAGCCATGAAGCAAATTAAAAATTGTATTTTTTCTATTAACAGCACAGATGTCAAGCAGTTTTATGTTTTTAAATATTTTAAATTATCTTCATCAGAAGAAAATCAATTTAACGCTAATTAATATGATACGGTTAAAAAAACTTCGCCGCATCGAAACAACAGATCGAAATCACTACAGTAGTGGCATTGGACTGATTAAAGCTGAATTTATAACTTTTTCTTAACTTGCATCAACAAAATTTAATCCAAACCTATATTTTGCGGTCAGAAAATTTGCATTTATATGACATAAAACAGTAATAAAATAAATATTATTTAATTTCAGGAAAGAAAATGATAAAGATGAAAAATGAAAGACGAGACAATTTTTTGAAAGTTGCACTAGAATGTAAGAAGGCTAATAATCTAATTGTTTGTTATTATTGAGAAAAATTCAAAAATTTTGTTGTTGCGGTATACATATTGTAACAAGACATATGAGCCCAACATTTAAGTAACCAAAATATTAACACATGTCATAATAATTAAGTCAACTAGACACACCAAGTATTTAATCTGGAAATGCCAAGAATGAAACTACATGAGCAACTCATCAAGAAGAATAAAATCAACGCAGGAGTTAATCAAATGTAATGGTAATAAACAATAACAATAACATATAAGAAGAAAGAAGATACAATAAACAGTGATTATACCACAGGAACCAATAACCCAATAGATTCGGTCAGTAAGGAACAAATAAAAACAAGGAAGAAACATACTACGAGAAAGACACATAACAACCATGGCATAAAATATAGATTCCAAGAGCCAGTCAACTATAGATTAACATCTTACCCATATAAATACTAACTGAAGAACTTACAGATTGAAAATAAAACAATAACTGACTGACTTAGATGACCCATATATAACTAATAATATTGTAAATGAGTAGGGCATTCTATATTAGACAAAGAGTGGAAGTAACAATAATGTTAACACAAAAGAAGCTGTTAATAAAAGCATAATGACATATTATGCACAGCATCAATGTAATGTAAAGGAGAATTAAAATTGTCTCATAATTATAATAATTGTTAGTCAAGTAATCAAAAAATCATGTAAGATAGAAAAAAAGAACTAAATAATGAATTACCAGTTGTCATTAGTAACATTAGACTTGAAAAAACAAGGTTAAAAAATGTAAATTTGTATCAACTCAATACACCCATTGTTGCTGCAAATAAGAACAACACATAACATAGATACAGGTACTTTCCACCTAATTTCATATTTAATAGTAGACAAAACATGTCTAAACTGAAATATTTTGTACCCTAAATCAAGTAGAAGTAATAAGGTTTCTACCAATACCAATATCAGATACCAAGAGTAATCTTTACCTAAGAATTCAAGTAAATAAAGTGAACAAAAACAGCCAAAATGAGATTCACCATGTGAAACATAGACAAAACCACATTGTAATGTTAGATAGGAATAACAGAAGGATACCTATGTAATAAGTAAGATATAATATCACTATTATAATAGTATAAAAGAATTATAATCAGTGACATAATGTGTAATAAGAATAAATAAGCACACCTGTCATATGACACCAGATGTAACTACTATTATCCAATGCTATACGCTAAGGAACAGACAAGTGTGTTAAAAACACAAGATTGACTATCAATATACTACTACTAATAAACTATTCTAAACTAAATAATGTTCTGAAAAGACACTACAATCCCAAATAAGAGTTAAATTAAATGTACACTTCATAGTGCCATATAGAGGTCATATTAATGACTAAAATGCCAAGGAATAACAATATATTCCAACAAATAAAGACAAACAGTAGTTGTAAAAACTCAGTGTTTACAACTGGGGCAATACAGAAGTTACCCAGATACCTTTTATTATAAATAATTTGTAAATACAATTAATCGACTCTTAGGCTAAATCAATGGTAGGATAAGAATTATATTTTGTCAATAGAGATAAGTAACCAATAAGTCAGAAGTGTTGAAGGACTTGGAAGGCATGCTCCCAAAGAGATATGATTGCCATTATATAGTTTTAATTCATTAATAAATCAAATTAATAGTGAATAGTGTAGAGTGATAACCTCAAAAATATTTCGTAATTGTAAGATTTTTAATAAAACAATTATCAGTTTAAATAATAATTTTCATGATTGTAAGCAAAAGTTTTGTGTACACACACATTGTGTATGTCTCTCTTTCGTTGCAAACGTTGACAAGAATTCCCTTATTCAAAGCGTTTTGTATGTGCACACGAACTTAAATATGGTTTACAGACCATTGTAATTTTAAAAATTCATTTTTGCATTAATTAAATATATATATATCGTAAACAATGAAATAATAATATTTCGTCATTAAAAAGTTATATTCAGTGCGCGCGCGCACACACACACACACACACACACACACACACACACACACACACACACACACACACACACACACACAACGATACAGAATTAGATATAGTTATAATTCGATAACTTAAACCAGAGGTAATTAACCTTGTGTACGTTGTCTAAATCAGGCGCTCTACTTTCTAATTTGACACCTGTCAAGCATTAGCACCGCTGACAGTAATTACTCTAAAAACGGACACACACACGAGCTTTTGCACACACACACACACACACACACACACACACACACACACACACACACAACGATACAGAATTAGATATAGTTATTATTCGATAACTTAAACCAGAGGTAATTAACCTTGTGTACGTTGTCTAAATCAGGCGCTCTACTTTCTAATTTGACACCTGTCAAGCATTAGCACCGCTGACAGTAATTACTCTAAAACGGACACACACACGAGCTTTCCCCACTACAGTGTACAATATATATACGCAAAGTAAATTAGCGACAATTTCTCATTTGTCTGCTTGCGCATGCTGATACTGTACGTCTTACGTGTCTTCAGTATACACATCTTCTTTGGTAAGTGTACAGATTTTATTTAAACGTAAAAATTATCAAGTGCATTATTCATTGAATTTAATACGTGTGTGTGTGTGTGTGTGTGTGTGTGTGTGTGTGTGTGTGTGTGTGTGTGTGTGTGTGTGTGTGTGTGTGTGTGTGTGATCAAATTATTATTATGTCTGCTACAATTTTCTGAAATATATTCTTAATGTATTTTTATATTAATTTTATTGTATGTACCGA